>CAUYUJ010003896.1:0-74697 GCA_963575745.1 Prorocentrum cordatum
ACCCCTGGCCCTTCCCCCGCTCCTGACCCGGGCACTTTCTTTCAGGCAGGACAGCCCGTGGAGCTTCGTTAAGAGCCCCCCCGCCTCGCCGCCTCCTAGCACGCGCCGATGAAGGCGAAAAAGATGATCCAGAACGCGCCCCCCTTCCACTCCTCCAAGCACTGCGCGGGATGCCGCCCATTCCCAGGGGTCGAGTCCCTCTTCCCCCTCGACATCTTCCAGAATCGCTCGTAATTTAATGACCATATGAAGGGGCCCCAGGATACACAAAAAATACACACAAATAAAATGATTCCCTGTACTTCCCCATATGTTTTGAGTTTTTGTCTTCCCCCCCACTTCCCATATTTTCCCATATTTTCCTGGGAGTGGACGATTAATTGTGCCTGTGTGTGTTTTTCCCCTCCTGACCATAGTGCACTGTCCGCGACCGGCTAGACCAAGGCAAGATCTCTGGATGCAGCGTGACGTCCGCGGGCCATAAACGCCCGACGTCGCCCCCATACTTAACCGGCCCACCAGCACGCGCCCCAGGGCATTCATTGTTCTCAACCTCTGGAGACATGACGCCTCTCGGAAACGCTGCCGATGAGCAGGTGGTCATGCTGACTACTTACCAGACCACCCCAACCCAACCCGAAGACCGAACTTCGGGTTGGGGGGGTACGAGTTCCACATGCGTTTTCTCGATGTTCCCCGACCCCCCCCCACTGGATATGGAGGGCAAATTGAGGCCTTCGGGTTGGGTTGGGGTGGTTTGGTGGGTGGTGACATGCAGCAGCCGCACTCCGGATCCTCTCCAGATGGGTAGATCCGTGTACGTTGAAACACGTGGCCCGACTCCCGCACCCATCTGCTCCTCCGCAGAGCACGGGCCTCTCACCAGCTTGCTCTCATGTCACCCTTGAAGCTGCCGGCGTCGGTCCAGCATCCGAGGCGCGGGGCATCAGACTCCAGCGGGCGCTCAGGAGCAGGGCGAGCGCGCCGGGCCGCGCGCCCTCGACGACGGGTGCAAGCCAGGGCCAAACACACGGCAATGTGTTCGGGCGGGCTCCTGGGCCTCTTTGTCTCCAGGAGGCAGGTTGTCCGAAGGCTGGCTCCGTGCGTCAATCCCTCCGTGGCTTGGCGGCTCGGAAAGTGCGTCCAGGAAAACCATTTGCCTCTGCCGGGGCTTCCAAGGTCCCACCGAACTCGTCCGGACGCGAAAGTCATGTCGGAATGGTCGCCCCAACGGGCGGCGGAGTCGGATGGGGGCCCGCAAACGCAGGGGCACGGACCCGGATACTAATGCCGCCAGGCTTCAAGATCTCCCAAGCGGCCCCAGAGACAGGTCCACGTCGCAGGCGGGGTTTGAGATGTAGATGCGATCGATTCGGCCATGAAAGAACGGAACGCCATGCTCAACATTTTGAAACGATTGATGGGCATCGCGGTCTTGCACGATTAAGTAAGGCGGGAAAAGAGATGCTGTTGTGTTTGCAGTGAGACATCGGAGGCCGTTTCCAGGAGGGGGCCGTTCAACCGAAGGCGGGCCTGTCCGACCGCCTGGAAGTTACAGCCACCGCTAAGTGCGCTGGTGATCTCATGCTGTGGAGCAACGCGGGGCACGATGTCAGTGAGGAGGTGGGTCCCTGGACGTGAGGGAGCGGGCGGGGTCGAAATGGACATTGAACACATGCAGTGCGCTAGCATGCCCCTCGCCCCTTAAGCGCCACCTGCAACATTCGGCCCGCGGCGATTTGAAAGGAGGGGGTGCCCGTGGAGGGGCGGGAGAAAAGCTCGTGCACCATCGTCGCCACACCCCCTGAAGCAGCATCGCCCTTAACGACAGTGCCCCAGAACACCCTGCTTGGATGCAGTGTCTGAAATTGCTCGCGATCCCCAATGCGCACATGAGTCTGCCGAAGAATCATGCTGTCACGTGCCATTGAAAGCTTCGAAGCCGCGGCTGGCGTCAGGTCGATGGTTCTGTGTTCTGAAGTCCAGACGGATCCGATGAGCGCGCGGGCATTCCAGGATACAAGTGGAAGAGCTTCAGCGGGAGGCAACGCAAGGAGGGAGGCCCGACATGGGTCCTGGGGAGGGGCTCCTGTACATGTGGCTTAGCTAAACGCGACCCGCGCCATCAAAAACAACATTATACTTGGCTAGCTCAGGTGAGTTGTTTGATCGCTGCCCCTATTGTGCTGTTCAGAAAGCGGCAGACTCAATCAGCTCAACCAGCTCAGTCACCGACTGCTCTCGCACTCCGAAGGCCGTGAAACTGCTCATGGCGGGAGAGGTACACCCTGTCGTACACGTCGCTGGACCTCGCGAAACGCATGGGACGACGTTGGAAAACCGTTCATGCCAAGCTGGTACACTGCCAGGTCGTGTTCGCTCTTCTGAAGACGCGTTTGGATGGCCTCGTACAGTTTGGCGGCAGAACGTTGCTTCGCCCGGACATCGATTGGAATGTCACCGCGAGGGTATACGTGAAAAACATTGCTGTCGCATGGGCCGGTCCAAGACAGACCATGATCCCGAATAATGTTGCTGAACTCGCGTGCGTAAAGCTCACCACTGAAATCGGTGTTGTAATTCCACACGACCTGAACAAAACCTTCAACGTCATACAATCCTTCGACTGCCGGGGAAGAAGGTGCCCACTGTGATGCTCCTGGTCAGCACGTCGTTGCGGATCGGTGGCGCTGCACAGAAAGGTTCCCTATCCATCTCCGTTGCACATTTAGCTCCCTATGATACGAGTCCCCATCCAGTCCTGCGACGCTCCGGGTGCACTACCTCCCTAGCCGCCGATGACGATTGCCCTCGTAGCTCCTACACCCGGTGGTCGAGCAGGTCGACCTTGGTGCTCGCCTCCGGCAACATCTGGATCTCAGCACTGTGCGCCCTGACCGTCCTGGTCAGGTTTGGGGTTTGGGGAGGCCGGCGGCCTTGCCAGACCTTGCAGACGTGCTGCAGCGGACTTACGTGTACCTCTGCCAATGGAAAGCCCCGAAACGACGAGCGAAAAACGAAGTGAATTTCACATGGATCTTTGTCAATCTTCACTGCTGGCCAACAGAAAAACCGCGCGAAATCCACATCGGAATCCGGAGCGACATTGTCCAGGACACACCGGGTCCATCCGATTGAAGTCCGAACGACATCCGCTCTGCGACGTTGGCGCCACGAGACCTGCTGCTCGCCCAGCCCCTTGGACAGCGCTGTGCTCATGCTCTCCACCTGGGCCTTGATGGCCCCCGGGAGCCTGCAGGCCGCCACGAGCGCCCGATCGCCCAGGGTTCTGCCGCGGGCGCACAAAAAGAGAACAGAGCACGATCGTGTCCGCTTGGGTTCGGCCCCGACAGATCTCCCTCGGGTGGAGCTGCCCGCCCGATTGCTTCCGCTCTGCCGCTGGTGGCGCTTGAGCTAGACAGGGTAGCGTGGGAAGGGGAGGGTGAGGAGCAGGAGCAATAGGAGCAGAAGCAAGCACCTGAGGAGGAAGGCGAAGTGAGCAGGAAGAGGCGCAAGAGGAGGACGATGGACGAGGGTGCAAGAGGATACAGCTACGCCACCCAGAGCCATGGCGAGGGGCGGCGCGGCGCGGAGCACGCTCGTCTTCTCGCTATCGCGCGGCCACCCTGGAGAACAGCGAACCGCGGCTGCGCACCTTCGCGCCCCAAGTGATCCGACGAAAAATGGAGGGAGGGAAGGAATGAGGAGGGTGTAACGTGGCACTCCGCACGAGCAGGGTTTCCACCGCCCGCCCCGACATGCTTTCGACCTCCCAGGGCGCAATATGTCCGTGGGGTCCGAGCTGGCGTCGTCGATGCTCTCGCTGTTGCAGAACGGGAGGCCTGTGGGGCTCTGGGCGACCCCCCAATACGGGCGTGAAACAAAGACAACGGCAGGCGTTCTTGGGTCAGGCGAGCAGGGGGGATCTGAAAAGACGGGGTTCACGAAACAGCCACATGCAGCGGCGGGATTTCCCGGCGCCTCATGGCGCAAGGAACGACCACGTATCTAGGAAAGCACCCGGTGGCAGGGCGAAAGCCAGCTACGCGTAACAGATGTCGTACAGTGGCGGCCAGTCCACAAAAGACCTTCCACCAGAAACCTGATACCTGGAACCCCAGGGCGTCCACTGATTTTCGGCGTGGGAACGCCTGTTTAATTCCCACAGGAAAGCTACCGAAGCCCAAGACACCCAAGACACTTTTCGGCGTTTCGACATAGGGCGGCAAGGGGGAGTGGGGAGGGGGGGGGTCTGGCTCGGGACATCAGCTTAGCGCGACTGCTTGCAAGAGTGCGCCCCATGGGGGAGAATCCACCTGCTCGAAACAGGCGCCAAAAACACCCAAGATCCACTCCACGAGGGGAGGCGGGGAGTGGGGGGGGGGTTCGAGGGCCCGCGCCGGTCGGCAAAAACACGAATACAAAAAGCGATCACCAGGTCACCCTGGAGGCAAGCAGGGTGCTTCTTGGCCGGGGCTTAGGTCGGGCACGTCCCCCTACAGGCGCATTTTGGATGAAATAGGAAAACATACCTCAAACAATATTCAAACATGATCCCAAATAGTCGAAGCATCGTCCCCAGGCTATGTTTTGCCTATTTTTGAATTGTCCTCCTGTGGAGGGACGGGCCCGACTGAAGCCTCGTGACCCTCACGGATCGACTCGGCTCGAAAGAGGCCCGCGGGCAAATGGTGAGCAAGAACCGACCGTCCCGGCTTTCTTATAGGCCTGCCACGGAATGTTATTGGAACCCCACTGTTCCAAGGGCAAAAACAGTGCTCTTAGAACGTAAGCCCGCTGTGTTGAATCAGGACAGCATCCGCCAGAAGCGTCCTGAGAACATCTCGTGCGAACCACAACTAGGTTCTTAGAGCATCCTCTGGTGGGCCTATCGGCGACGAGCCAGGGCGCTTCGCCACTGCCTGACAAATGGGGCCGATGGGCAGCGACCGTGCCTTCACTCGCCCACGGGGCAGGGACTCAAGGGCTCCCGTCGAGGCACGGAGACAGGAACTCGCCAACGCCACCACCACCCCCGGGGTGCAGGAACTGCTGGTCTGCGGGGCGCCCGCGCAAAGGCTGCCACACGACAGCGCAAGCGAGAGCATGACGTACATCACCACCCCCGACCCCAACTCCGCGCTCCCCGTCTTCGAATGCTGGCGATCGTGATGCATTCATTCCGAAGGTCAGATCGAAAACCGAAGCCGAATCGAACTTGTTATTTCTACAGCTATGTATAGCAATAGTTATATATAAGCGTATATATAAATACATATATATACACATATATATATACATATATATATATATATATGTAGGTTGGTATGAATATAAGCACATATGTCAATGTCCCTCTTTCTTTCTCTCTCTCTCTCTCTCTCTTTCTTTCTTTCTCTCTCTCTCTCTCTTTCCTTCCCTCTAGAGCGCGTTGTTTTTTTGTTCGGCGATGACGGGCGTCATGGGGGGTGGGGGGGGGCGAACGGGGGGTATGACGTAACGCCCTCCCCGCCGTGTGGCTCCGGTCGCGCAACTGCGCCCGCGAGCGCGACGCGACGAGCGACGAGCGACTACGACGACAACGAGCAGCATGTAGGTGGCGCTATGCCCCACTGCGCCTGTGTACACCACAGCGCTCGCGTGCACCAAAGCGCGCGTGTATACCACAGCGCCTGCGTACACCACAACCACCGTGTGCAACACAGCGCCTGTGTACACCACAATGCTTGCGTACACTACAGCGCTGGTGTACATGTGTACACCGCAACTATTATGTGTTACACAACGCCTGTGTACACCACAGTGCTTGCGTGCACTGCAGCGCCGGTGTACGCCACAACGCGCGTCTACACCACAGCATCCGCGCGCAAGCAACGCAGCGGTGGTGTACACCACGATGCCTGCGTGCATAGGACAGGGTGAAGAAACATGTGCGTGAGGATCTGCTGCGGACAACTACACGCCACGCCGGGGGAAGTGCTGATAATCGAATGCGACGTTTTTCTGTCCTCCTTCCTCCTCCACCTCCACCACCTCATCCTCCTCCTCCTCCTCCTCCTCCTTGTCCTCCCTCTCCTCCTCCTCCTCCTCCTCCTCCACAATTACTCAATATGAGTACTACCCTCCCTCTTCCCCTGATGGCGTGCTGGGAGTGGCCGCCCCCCCCCCCCCGCGTACTGTTTTTTTACACACAGGATTCCCGGGAGTTGGGTTTTCGCCTGCGTTTTTTTTCAAAATGCTGCTCTCGCTGAGGCGCCGGCCTCATTTCTCTCCGGATCGTGCTCCCGCTGCAGCGTGGGCCTCATTTTCGGATCGGTGTTTGGCCTCCGTCGTTCAGGACGGCGTTCTCGCCCCAGCGCGGGCCTCTTTCTCGCGCGCCCATCCGCCCGCCACCACCGCGCCGCACCACCACCACCACCACCACCACCACCACCACCACCACCACCACCACCACCAACCAGCACCAGCACCACCAGCAGCACCAGCACCAGCACCAGCACCAGCACCACTACCACCACCACAACCACGCACACACGCACGCACGCACGCACGCGCACCACCACCAACTACGCACGCGCGCGCGGAGCCACAGGTCCGCTACGACACGCGTCTGCGGATAGAGAAAATCAGCGCCATGGTAAGGGATGGGAGGGAGGGGTAGGACGTCAGATATGACGCGAGCGCACCTAGCTTGTCCTCCTCCTCCTCCTCCTCCTCCTCCTCCTCCTCTTCCTCCTCCACCCCCTTACCCCTTGTCGTGCGGGTTGACGCCACAACGCACGCGCGCATCTCCTCAGCGCGCACCGCATAATGGTCCATTGAATCGGTCCAGTTTGTTCTCGGACGGCAAATTTTGCTGGAACCTCTTGGACGCAGATGGGAGGAGTTAGGGTGATGCGAGCGGACTCTGGAGGACTCGTAGATTCCAGCGGCGCTCCGTTGTCCACAAGGATGATCTTCTATTGTTTCCTGTGGGATCCACAAGCGCTCCACTATGTCATAAAGATTTGTTCTAACATTCTATGTGCAACAGTGGTGCTGTGTTGCACAAGGTTGCTGTGGTGCACACAAGCGCCGTGGTGCACACAGGCTCTGCAATGCACGCAGGCATTGTGGTGTACACTGGTGCTGTGTTGCGCACGGCTGATGTGGTGTACGAAAACGCTGCGGTGTGCGCAAAAGCTGTTGTGCCCGCAGGCACGGTGGCACAAACGGTCGGTGTGTTGCACGCGGCTGGTGTGCTGTACATAGGCGGTGTGGTGTACACAGGCGCTGTGGTGCACGCAGGCACTGTGGTGTACACGAGCGTTGTGGTGCAAATCGCTACCTACATGCTGGCGCTACGCGTCCTCCGTCATTCCTAAAACTTTTCCAAACGCCGCCGGCGCAAAACGTGACGCCATCGTTCCCGCTCCCCCCCCCAGGTGATTGCCGTCATCGGCCCCGAAGTTAAAAAAGGCTTCAGCCGCGTCCGCGCGCACGACGACTATGAGCGACGAGCGACAAACCACGAGCGACGACGACGACGACTGCGGACCAGACATTCGTGCGGATTCCTACGCGGACACCTACGCGGATTCCAATGCGCACGGCGGCAATGCCCGGAGCGCAGCGCACCTGGGGGGGGAGCGTTACGTCATAGGGGGGAGGGGAGCGGGGGCCATGACGCCCGTCATACCCCAAGCAATAAAGAAACGGGCTACGGGCTCCTGCCTCTCTCTGACCCCCTTTTGTCTTCGCAAACAATGTGTGTGTGTGTGTGTGTTTTGTTTACGGGTTCCGACCTTTCCCATCTGAGCAGGAGGGTGCCAACATTGCGGGTCGTTCGGGGGCCCACGCCTGCGTCCACACCGCCTGGTTCAGGTCCCATTTCACGATGCGCAATGTTGGGGCACCCTGATGTACATGTAAGCTTTCCGTTTCATCTGCCCAATTTGAAAAGTGTGCATATGCATACGTGCATAAACGCCTATCTTACAAAAAACATGACAACAAACGCATAATGAAAAGTGCCACTATGGTCGCTCTGACAAGTGCAACGCCCCGAAAGTCGCTGCGCCCCAGACCGGGAAGCAGGAGCCATCCGGCAACGCTCAGTGGTGGCCGGATGCTTTAGAGGGTAGCAGGATGACGGCACATACCGAGGTGGTGACGCTTGGCTCACTGCCTTCGCTTGAATGTCAAGCACGCCTGAACACAACAATAATAGACTCAATCGACATCCGTTCGAACCTAGATGGTGTCCCGCGCGACAGGGCAGGACCAAGGATTCGCCCCTCGCCCAAGCCTTGCCCCACCACAGCATCCACGACTAGCGATCTTGCCGTGACCTTGCACGGCTTGGCAGCGAGGGCGAGGGCCGATATGTATGCTATGATGCTAACCCATGCGAACTTTGCCCCTGGATTCTGGTCGGGCCCCGGCTCCAGCAGCTGCAAGGTACTCCAATTCCGCCACGGCTTGCAGGAGTACGCGTCAGTCGGCAAAAGTGGGTAGAACACTGAAAGAGGAAGGCGCTCTTTTGAAGAAGCTCGGCCGCAAGTGGGATCTCGAGGGCGGCACTCGACCGCTCCCCCTTTGCGGCCGCTCCCCCTCCCCCCCCCTCCCTCCTCCCTCCTCCCTCCTCCCTCCTCCTCTTTCCTCTCCGTAGCCATTTTGGCTCAAGTCCGTAGCGGGAGGCTCAGGGACTTGAGGTTTGGCGTGGGGGAGGGACGGCCCCCGACTGCTTTCCTGGTGACACCAGCCAGGCACACGATAACGTACCTTCTGACTCTTCTGTTTTGCGACCTCTTGCACAGTGTTGATGGTTTCTCACGATGCTTCTCGTCCCTGGGTGCAGCGACGGCAGAGGCGGTGGGGAGGCAGCTACACTTACTCTTGGCCAGCGCCGAGAGACATCGCATGAGCAGGAGACGATGAGTGGTACACCTCAGCAGGCACCAAGAAGTACGTCCTCTGCACCTCTTGCGGCTGCCGCCGCAACGTCCAGGGGTCGCTGTGCTGCAAGCACTGCGGCTCGTCGCTCAAGAAGCCAGCGAGCCAGGAGCCCGACCCCAACGGTGGCAAGGCTTCTGGGGCGAAAGGGCTCAAGGGCGAAAAGGGAAGAGGCACAGGGGGCGGAGGCAAGGCGGCCTCCGGTGGCACGGCTCCGCTTGGCAAGGGCCGAGACGGCCAGTTGGCTGCCCTCCCGCCTGGACCTCTGCCGCAGATCAAGGCAGAGCAGGCCAAGCAGCTGGCGGCCCTGGCCTAGGCTGCAGGAGACGAGGAGGGGGCGCGCCGCTACCAGCTCCTGGCGGACAACGCGCCGCAGCCGCCAGCCGAGCCCTCGCTGCGCGAGAAATCGCAGAAGGCCGAGCAGGAGCAGAAGGCCTTGGAGGAGAAGCTCGAGGTGCAGTACGCGAAGCTGCAGCGCTGGAGGGCGAGTTCGGCTCGCCTCGTCGAGCACATCGCCTCGCTGGCCAAGGAGCTCGAGGAGGCCGACAAGGTGGCTCGCTCGGCGCTGGACGCCATTCAGGCCCAGATCGCCCCGCCACCTCCCCAGCAAGCGCCTGCTGTCAGCATCCGCCAGCTCGTCGAGGGTAAGGTTGACCTCACCAAGGTATTCAGCATCGACGACTTCATGGGCACGTCGGAGGTGGCAGCAGCCTACGAGCTCGAGGAGTCAGATCGTGAAGAGCTGCGCACGCGCAAGGATGCAGCGGCGGCGGAGATCCAGCAGGCTCTGTCGCGCATGTTCCAAGGCGCGGTGGGCGCGGCGAAGCAGGCCATGGAGGCGCACAGCAAGCACTTGTCCCGCCTGGAGGGCAAGAAGAGGAGGGTCGGCGAGGCTGAGGGCCCGGAAGCGGCGCCTGGAGGTGGCACCGGTGGGCCGGCCGCCGCGGCTGCGGCCACCAAGGCCCCGCCAGCGCAGGTCGACCTCACGGGTGGTGAGGCTTCTGGGGCTGGCGCTGCTGCTGGCCCAGAGCCTCCTACGGTCAACATTCGAGAGCGGCTGCTTCAGGACGCCCAGCTCCGTGAGCAGCTACAGCCACCCCAAGAGCTGGTTTAGCGCCAGATGCGGTGACGTTAACCCGGCCGGCCACACGACGGTAGTAGAGCAGCGTGCGCCTCGGGCATTCTACGTTCTTGGTCGGCAGCCTGTGGCAAAGGCAATCAGTACTTGTGCAGCGGGCTCGGGGACTACTCCATCGATGATGGCACCCTCAGGCCCGGCACCGGCGACGACGCCTTCTTCTGGATCTCAAGCCGTCGCGCTGTCCTTGTCAGAGGCCCTTCCTGTATGCCATGATGAGGACAAGTCTGTGTTCACTGTAGGCACTTTGAATGCCAACACTTGGCCGCGAGCGCGAGCGACCATGCCATGGATCGAGAAGGCTGTTGGCATGCCGCGCGCCTCGTGTATCCAGGAGACGCAGCTGGCTTACTCTAACGAGCCGGGAGCACACCAATGGGTCCGTACTCGTTCCAGGAGATTGGCGTTGGGATCGTCAGTGCGCACTGGTGAGGCCGCTCGGGCCCTTTCTGCAGGAGTGGGACTGGTCTCGGCGTTCGGCCTCGGCGTCGCGATCCTCGACCCCATTCCCGAGCGCTTCCAGCATCGAGTACTCCTACGCCTGCTCACGCTCGGGCCCCACTCTTGGATGATCGTTGGCTCTGTTTATTGCGTCGACTCTCTCGTGCCCAAGGGCGAGAACATTGACATTCTGGAGTTTTTGGGAACGTATCTGGGGTCCCAGCGTTTCCCTTTCCTCCTGGGAGGTGATTGGAACATGGAGCCCGAGGAAGTCTTGGGCACGGGCTGGCTGGAGCTGGCCTCAGCTACGGCTTATGCTCCGGGTGTGCCTACATGCAATGGCCATGAGTACGACTATTTTATCGGGTCCCAATGCTTGGACGCCTTCCCTATGACAGTGGAAGCTCGTACTGATGCGCCCGTGTCCCCACACTGCTACGTTTCGATTCAGATCAAGGGCATCCGCGACGAGCCGTTCGCGCGGGTGGAGTCGCCGCCGAGGGCTTTTCCCCTGGCAGACCAGGAGGCCAAGGCTAAGGCCAGAGCAAAGGCCGCGAAGGCGCGACGTCAAGCAGATGGGGACCCACCTCCTTCTCCCCTTCCCTCTGTCACTGTTCGTAGGGAGTGGGCGCTGGATCGCCATATTGATGACATTGATCAAGAGGCGGCCTGCTGGTTCTCTGCAGCCGAGCGCTACCTTGTGGAGCTGTTCGAGATTCCCAAGAAGGATGCTCGCTTCTACTTTGGACGCTGCAAGGGAGTTGTTATGCGTAAGAAGAACCTTAGCGAGCTTTCCAAGGGTATTCTCGAACGCCATGACGAGACTGACACTAGGACTTGGCTCTCAGCTCTTCGCCTCTGGGACAGTCTCTGCGTGTCGACATCTTCGCCTACGGGGTCCACGGCTGCTCGAGCAGTGCACCGGGGCCGAGTCATACAGCAGCTTCGGAACTTGACGCTGCCTCAGCCTGTATCTGATTATATGCTACTCAGAGAGCCTCAAGTTGAGAAGTGGATCAACCTCGCGCAGCGGGGAGGTCAATTGGCTGCGTGGTTCCGCGCTGTGTTAACTGACGAGGTGGACGAGCGCCGTCGTCAGGACTCCAAGGCTCGCAGCAAGGCTTGGAGGGACTTCGGTGAGTCGGCGGTCGAGGGCTCGGGCAAGTTGGCACGCGCCGTCTGCAGGCCCAAGAGGCTCGAGGATGCCTGCCCGAAGTCCCGAACACCGCCCCGCGGCCTAGCGGGTGCTGCTGCCATCGAAGCCGTCCTGGAGGAGTGGGAGAGCTTGTGGATCTCCACCAAGAGGACGGAGGAGGTGCACCCCAAGGATTGGAACTACGCCTGGACCTTGGGGCCCATCAGTGAGCAGCAGGTGATCGACGCCTGCAAGAGCTTCGGACCATCTACGGGGCTCGGCTGGGACAATTTCCACATGCGACTGGTCGCCTTCTTGGACGGTGTGTTCGTCTCGAGGCTGGCCGGGATCTTGTCTTAATGGGAGAAGAGACCAACCTGCGTGAACATGTGGGTGACCATGAGTGTGTTCTTGCCTAAGGCCGAGGGGGGCACCAGGCCTATCGGCCTTCTTTGCTTCTGGGCCAGAATCTGGAGCAGAGTCAGACGAACTTATGTCAAGAAGTGGGAGGCCTCGGTTGATGCAGATTTCTTTTGGGGTAAGGATGCTACGAGCAATTGTGATAAAGCCGCATACCTTCACAACATGCTGTCTTGTCATGCGCGCAGGCGTGGCCTCACGGCCGCGACTGTCTTCTACGATATTCGGAAGTTCTACGAGATCGTTAGCCACCAAGAGCTACGTCAGGCAGGAGAACACCTCGCCTTCGACGGGGCACTCCTGAAGGTTCTCTGCTGCCTCTACAGGGCCCCGCGCAGAGCCAGATGGACTGGCGGCACCAGCCGCCTCAGCCACTCGAGCGGCGCGATCGTGGCCGGGTGCAGCGCGGCGACAGGAGTCGCCAAGCTACTCACGTTGACGCTTCTCCGGAGGATCGCGGTCGAGTCACGACCATGTCGAACGCTGAGCGTGGTGGATGACCTCACCACGCACACCATCGGAGGCCCAGCAACCACGATGTCGGCGACGATCGGCAGCTTTGCGATCGTCACTGCGGAGCTGGAGGCGAAGCAGTTGCCAATCAATTGGGGCAAGACTTGCATTATGCTCTCGGACCGCGAGCTGCTGCCCGAGCTGCTGCAGGATCCGAGATGGACGCTCGGGGCCGACAAGCTGGTCTCCGCGCGCCGCGACCTCGGCGGGGACTCGAACGATGGCAGCGTCCGTCGAGTGGGCACGCAGGCACAACGGCTGTCCGACGCGTCGGCCTCGGGAGCTGCTCTTCGCAACTTAGGGCAGAGCGAAAAACATAGCAGTCTTCCGTGTAGGACCCCTCGCGAAGGCCATTTGGGGGTCCCACATTTTAGGGATACCCCCAACGAGCCTCCATAAGTTGCGGATCCAAGCGGCGAGATCCTGGGGCCCGCTCCTCCCTGGGACGTCCTTGGGCTTCCGGTTCCTTTCCTCTGCTCGGCTCTGGATGAGGGATCCGCTTGTGGTGGTTATCGTTGCGGCTGTACGAGAGTTCGTAGGAGTTCTATGGGCCAAGTCTATAACACATGATGTGCTGCAATCATGTGTGGTAGATGCCAAGGCGGTCCTGGCCAAGGCTAGCCCGTGGGGCCAGGTCCGCCAACCTGTTGCTGCCCTCTTCTTGCTCCTGGCCAGGATCCGCTGGGAGTTCGATTCTAACACTCTCTCCTTGGTGGATGATCGTGGCAGGTCCTGGGCTGTGGAGCGCTTCTCTCTGAGTTTTTTCGGCCTTCTCGTGCGTAGCGCCGTGCGGCGTGCTATCGAACGGGAGGAGCAGTCTAAGCAGTATGACTTCCAGGAGTGGAGTGGGCCTATCCATTGGGCCCCCTTCTATCAACTTTTAGCTGGGAAAAACAATGATTGTTGGACCAAGGGGCACAAGGCTGTCCTTTCGGCCATCTTGGCGAATGCATATTGGTCGCAGGTCCGTATCTCAGCCCATAGTCCCGAATCTGGCAAAGAGTGTCAGCTGTGTGGTGAAGCAGTAGGGAATCTCTTCCATCGGCGTTTCCATTGCTGTGCTTTCGCCGCCTGGCGGCGCGAGAACCTGGATCCCGTGGTGGAGGAGGCTGCTCGCAATCTTGGCCATCTGTCCAGGGAGGCTCGGGAACTTTTTAGCAGGTGCTTGCTCCCAGACCCCACGTCATGCGTTCGGAGGCCTCCGAGGGACCCGCTGGACCCGTGCGCGCGTCGCTTTCAATGGCCACAGGACGGCCCCTTGTTCATCCCCGTGGGGGCCCATGTTTTCACGGACGGGTCGGGGTTCGACGGAAGCATGCCTGGCCTGCGTACGGCGGGATGGGCCGTCGTAGTCCTGGACAGAGAAGGCCGAACCTTGGCGGCGCTCTTCGGCGTAGTACCCTTGGCCGAGGCGCCAGATCAGCTGGCACGAGACGGAGAGGATTTCGCAACGCTCATGTTGTCTCGTCGAGCGGTCCTCGGACCCCAGGTCTCCCTGCACATCGATTGTGCCGGCACGGTCGGCTGCCTCCGAGATCCCTCGGGAGCCGCCGGTGTGAAGTCAGCCAGGGCACATTGGTGGGCCGAGCTCGGCGATCGTTTAGAAGGTCTGACAGTGTTTAAGATTCCCGCCCACACGTCGATGAAGGACGTGAGGTGAGAGAGGGCAAGATCACGGACCTTCAAAGGTTCGGAAATTCAGAAGCAGACCGGCTCGCGAAACAGGGAGCTGAGCAGTATCGCGTAAATGCCCAAGACAGGCTCCGTGTGTCAGGCTGCTCCGAATTCGCTCGCCGTCTCGGCATCTTCTGTGCGTCGCAGCAGTTCGATTGCAGGGATCTTGCTAAGCAAGATCATGTAGGCCTCGAGTGGCTCAACTATGTTATGCTAGATGCGATCCCGGGCTTCCCCATCCCTTCCTCCTCAGGGGTGGGGTCTGAGCCTGCTGCTGCCGTTGCTGCTCTCCCTCCGTCGTCTTGTGGCCCTGTTGAGGCCCCGATCGGCGCCTCACCAGGAGCCTGGAGGCAGATGGGTCACCTGCTGGATCAGGCCGACATCTATGAAGCCGATCGCGAGACCTTTCATGATAGTTTGCTCATGTGCGTAAGGTGCGGCAGCATGGCGCACACCAGCTCGAAACGTGGCAATCTTCGTTCGTCGTGTCGCCCTGTCTCTGGCGGAGGTCGTGGCTTCTATCTTAATTAGTTTCGAGCTGGTCAGTATCCTGGCCATAGAAATCCAAAGGGGTTTGTTTTGGCACATGTGGGAGCCCCAGCCCCCGAGGTCAGGGCCGAATGGCTTCCCTTTTTCTCTGCCTGGGCCCAGGGCCTTCCGGGGCCCGCGAAAATCGCGGAGCTCCCCAAGTCGGCCGCGCGCGAGGGGCGGCTAGCCCCGCCCGCCGCCGACTGGCAGCGCGTCCTGGCGTTGTACGGCCTATCGGACGCGGCTGCACAGGCCCTGGGGAGGCAGGCTGAGGAGCGGAAGGCCCAGGGTGGGGCGGAGGAGGAGTATGTTCTCTCCCTCCTGTCCTAGCTCCATCTTTTGTCTGTGCATGTGAATTGGGTCGAACCCTTCTCGGATGCGTGCGTCCTCCTCTTTCCTCCCTCCTCCCTCCCTCCCTCCCTCCCCCCTCCCCCTCCCTCTTCCCACCTCCCTCCCTCCCTCCACTCTCCTTCCTCCCCCCCTCCCCCCCTCCCCCCCTTCCCCCCTCCCCCCCCCCCCTCCTCCCTCCTCCCTCCCTCCCTCCTCCCTCCTCCTCCCTCCTCCTCCCTCCTCTTTCACTCCTCCCTCCCTCCCTCCCTCCCCCTCTCCTCCCCCCTCCCTCCTCTCTCCTCCCCCCCCCCCTCCCTCCTCTCTCCTCCCCCCACCCCCCCACCCCCCCTCCCCCCCTCCTCACTCCCTCCTCCCTCCCTCCCTCCTCCCTCCTTCCCGTCTCCCCGCGCCCCCTGCGCGCCCTCCTCTGGCAGGCGGCCGCCGCCGCCGCCGCCGCCCAGGTCGCCGCCGCCGCCAACAGTTGCTTGGCTCCCATGCCAGATCGCGACAATAGGCATTTCGCTATTTTCGGCCTCTGGAGGCCCTTTACCAACCCTCGGGACCGTCAACAAACAACTCCGAACAACAAACCGGTCCCGGGGAATGGGTCAGGACCTCTGGGGGTCGCGTGATGAACAAATCATGACGTCGGGGGTCTGGGACAGGGTCCCGAAGAGAGCGGGCCCTGGGCGCTACCTTTAAGTCATGAGGAAGATCTTGGAGGCCCCGCGCGGCAACTTGATGAGGCCCGATTCGCGTCGGATCCACATCGGATTTACGTCGGGTTCACGTCGGACCTCGTCGGAAGTGCGTCGGATTTACGTCGGGCCGCCGTCGGAGCATCGCCGCGCGAGCGTCGACCCATAGCTCACGGAGCTGATGTGTGGAGTAGATCCTACCACTATTTCGCACTGCGCGGGGCCTCCAGGAATCTGCTCGTTAGCGCACTTTGCCGCCGCCGTCGGGGCTGCCTGACCCAGGGCGCCTGAAAAGCCTACTCCCCTTTCCAGCCGCCCGGGAGTACGTCACCCCGAGTCGCTCTCCGACGGTCCTGGGTCGCGGGGAGGGCCTGAGAGCGGCGAACAAAAACCTCCAGCTGCGGGGACGCTCGGGTCAGGTCGGGCATGTCCTCTTACAGGCGGGTCTTGGGAGAAGCGCGAAAGATAGGCAAACAAAAGTGGCATACATATTAAAAATCACAGAGTAATCGTCCGAGAACTACTGTTTGACTATTCTTGAACATTCCTCCTGTACAAAGACATGCCCGACTGGAAACTGTTTCTCTTGAGTCGGCGATCGCTCGGGTGATCCGTGTGGGGGGGGGGGGGGTCCGGCCGATAACCCAAACATCGCGCTCTGGGCAGCCCTGCATATGCCCGCGCCCCCCCACCCTGGACCCCTGCACAACCAGCAAGGTTAGGTTATCCCGGGGGGGGGGTAAGCCCGATGACCCCGGCTATCGCCGGATCTCCTGAACGCTCGGGGCCCGATCCCAATCCGCGATGTCGTGTTTTTTTCAATGCGGGGTTCCCGGAAGTCTCGACCCCTTCCCCAAAACCGGTCTTTCCTCCCGAGTCGTTTTCTAACACTCCCGGGGCCCGGCGGCGAGGGCCTCTTGAAGCCGAAAATAACGAAAAGCTTCCGTCGCGATTTATTCACTGCGTTGGATCTTGGGGGTTCCTTCGTGGGCCCGCCGCCGCCGTCGGCCGCCGCCGGGCGGCAGGGCCGTGCTCGAAGGCCCCGGCGGCGTCGCCGGCCCCGAGGCGGCTGCTGTCCGCAACCCACCAGGAGTCCTGCGGAGGGCGGCGGCGGGAGCGCGCGTCGGCGGCGCCGTCGGGGAGGCAAGAGGCTTCAGGGCGGGGAACAAGGGGGAAGGAGGAGGAGAGGAGAGCAGGAGGAAGGATGGCGGAAGTCGTGAGCAGGAGGAAGTCGGCGTCGTCGAAGAGGTGAAAGAGGATGGAGGAAGGGAAAGAAGGGGGGAGGGAGGAGGAGAGGAGAGCAGGAGGAAGTCATGAGCAGAAGGATGGGGTATCGGGGCCCACCAAAGGGGGGGGCCCTGAAGGGGGGTAAGTTCGACCCGGGGGCATCGAATTTCAGAAAAACGATGCCTCCCGCGCGCCCGGATGGTCGACGTCTCTCGGGTTCCGGCGGCGGCCGGGGACCTCGTTTTGCATTTGTTTTGCGGTTCGATGCGCCAACGGACCGACCCGCCCCCCCACTGTGGCCCCCCCCCCTTTGCGAGGTCCCGGAAGGGGGGGGGGGAGACGAGGAAGGAACGCGAGGAGCCAGTCCCGAGGAGGAGACAAGTAGGAGGAGCGGTGGGTGGAGGAACGCAGGGCCGAACGCGCAGGATCCACCCGAGGCGGAGGAGCGGAACAGGACGAGGAAATTAACAGGAGGAGGGCCAGGAGCAAGAGGGCCAGGCGGGCGAGGAGGGGCGCCGAGGAGGGAAGGTCGAAGCTCGGGGGGGCGAGGGCCAGAAGGGGCATCACCCAAAGACATGCGCAAGCTGATCGGTGGGGCGGAGGCGCCCGAGCGCAGGGCCGATAGGGGCGGCCTGCCGCGCGCAGGCAAAGGGCTCTGGAAGGATCAGCACCACAATGCCGTGTTCTATATATATATACACACATACACACGTGCATACATACATACTTACATACATTGTCCGCTGTGTTCCTCTTAGTTTCTCTCTCTCTCTCTCTCTCGCTCTCTCTCTCTCTCTCTTTCTCTCTCTCTCTCTCTGCGAAAACATCCACCTGTTCTCAAATGATTTGGTCCCTTTCCTCAAAACACACGCGGCGCTTCTCAGCGATCCGCGCAGCGAAAGAAGCGGAGCTGGCTAGATCGGTCTCCGGTGGGATGTCAGCAAGCGGCGCCTGTGCCCGCGAGGACAGCAGAGCGTCACGAGCCAAGAACGGACGTGAACCATCCGAGCCTTATTTCTGAAGTTCGCGGAGAAATGCGTCGAAACCAAATAATAAGTTCGTCACCATTTCGTAGAAGTGGCTGTGTAGATCGGCTCGCAGAAGCCACGTCGTTCAACATCTGTGAATACAGATCAGCTTACTGCTTCCGCAAGCCCTTCATTTCTGCATTCGGTTTTTGACATGCGCTGGCGACGTCCAACTTGACGCGGGTAGGATGACAGGCTGGGTTGTCAACCAATGTCGTTCGTTTCGCTGCTGGTTCCACTTTCGGCTCAGCGGCCGTAGCGTAGGCATCCAGATCACGTGTAACTGGGGAATGCGTCCCGTGCGACATGAAGAATGTGAGTTCAGACTGGCCTCGGCTTTTTTTTTGTTTGTTTGGTATGGTCCTTGTTGGCGACGTGGAAACAATAGCAAGCTTGACATACCATGTCAAGAACCATGGCAACGCCTGTCTGTTCTCGGCTCGAAATGTACAGCCAGGCCAATACAGATCTGGATTTTCTCCACAATAGTGCCAGCGTTGCAAGACACACTGGCAGTAATATTCGCCCCATGTTGCAACATGCCACGAATAAAAAAACACACGGTTCAAGATGACTTTCGGGGGGGAGAATTCAAGTGCCTCGTGAAACCACTCAACTAGAGCAAGTAATTGAGCCAAAGTGCTACATACATACTTATATACGTACATGCGTACATACATGCACACATACAGTTCGACCTGGGTACATACAGTCGGACCTAAGCCAGAGGAACATCCCTCAAGAACATGAAATCATCCGCCGGCCAAAACACACCGAATTCATGGGTACCCTTCACACGATGAACCAGACGAAAACGAGGGTACCCTCCACGAACCGACCTCGATCTTCCGATTTCACTAGAACCACGCGCGCGCTTCCCGCGCGCTTAAATTCTGATCACAACTGCGCCAGAGCTGCCTCTTATATACTTCTATTTACATACGCACCCTAGAATTACTCGCGCGCTTCGCGCGCTTGATCTCTAGTCAGAACTGCGCCACGGCTGCCTCCGGTACCTCGGGCACTCTCGCGACCGCCATAAGCGCCGCGTCGGCCACAGCTACAATCGCGACTACTGTCGTTGCCATCGCCATTTGTACATGTGTAACTGTACATGTACGTCTCGAATGGTCTTCGGATCATTCCGCCTCCGGGCCAGGGCTGTGGGTCACACGCCTCTTGCATGTTCGTTGGGGTCTCGTGGGTGGCCGCTCGGATACCTGTTGGACTGGTTGTGGTCGATGTGAGCGTCTCACACAGCCAAATCGACCACAACCACAGGAAAAACAATAATTTCGCCCCTTAATTGTGACCGTGGTTCTTTGTTGTGCCCGGACTGCGGGGCCTCTTTCTACGGAATGGTTCGGTCTTCGGTTCGTATTTCCCTCTTGAGGGCGTCTTGGGCCCCTCTTGGTCCTTCTCAAGCGCCTCTTGAGCCGCCTTGTGTCGGGGGCGCGCCAACATGGATTAGCGATCCATGGATTTGGCGCGCGGTCGCCAAATCCATGGGTCGGGGGAGGTGCCCTCCCCAGAATGCGGCCGGTGCCGCCTCGCTCGGCGGCGGAAAGTCCGCGATGCCCCATGGAAATGGAGCCCGTCGCTAATCCACGCCCCCTTGATAGGGGGCCAGATGCGAACCCTACCCCTACCCCACACGATTCCCGAGGGGGTGGGGTTCACTACATTCGGGAGCTCCCGAGCGAAGTGAACCCCACCCTCCCCCTCAGAAATCATGGGGGGTAGGGGTAGGGTTCGCATCTGGCCCCCTACTTGATCCATGTCTGCGATCGCCCGACCGTGGCTCCAGGCACAGTCGCACCCGTCATCGCACGTCGTCGCACTCGCGTGGATGACGGCGCGACGAGGGCGAGGAGCCCGCGGCCCCCCCCCCCCCTGGAGGAGGCGGCCGTCCTGGGGCTCGCCTGGGGCCCCTTCGGGCGTCAGGGAGCGATGCCGTCGGGGAGACGGGGGACTCGGGTACGGGGGGCTCGGGGCCATCATAAGAGTGACGAGACCCAATCTGAAATGTGACGAGGGCCCCCGCTGCGGGCATCCCACGAAGACGGGACCGTCAAGATCCAGGACGTGCTCGCCAAAAACACGTCGGCAGACCCGAGTTCGGGCTTACTCGAGTCTTGCGTTTCCCTGATTTTGGGAGTGCTTTCGGCAGTCGGCGACTGTGGAACGCGCGAAACGGAAAGAACGTTGGAAAAAACACAGAAAATGCAGCATCAACCGAACGGCAAGTCTGCAAGCTTCGCCTCTTGGTGCCCTCCTGGGAGTTACCTCGGGCGGCCTCCTGTGCCTCAGGGAGCGCTCTCGAGACCGGTGGGGTGCCTCCTGAGGATATGTTGGAGGTCCTTCGGGTCTTTCGGAGTCGACAGGCTCGAAATGTCAGTCCGCGTGCTTCCTGCGTGGCCTCCTTGCGGCCCTCTTGGGCCTCTCTTTGGTCGTCTTGGGAGGCACTTGGGCCGTCCCTGGCCCTCTTGGGCTGTCGCGGGGCCCTCTTAAGGCAGCGCCTCGGCGGTTCCAGTGGCGCTTATATGGACGTCTGCTGGTCCGTCTTGGACAGCTGGGGACCCAAAACGTAGAGAACCAGAACATCAGCACAAGCAACTGTAATTAGGACGATTCGGAGTTTTGCTCTGGCCGGCTTTTTGGAGGAGCCTTGGAGCGCTCTTGGGGCGGTCGTGCCGCGTCTTGGGGGCCTCCAGAGATCTCCAGAAGCTGTCTTCGAGTATTCTGCGGAGCTTCGTTCCTCCTCGGTGCCCCACCCCCCCCTTGGGATCCTTCCCTAGGGGCATCTTTGGCCGTCTTGTGTGCCCATTGGGCCGTCCATGTGCCTTCGTAGGCAATCGTGTGGCCCTCTTGGCAGTCTCTTGGGGCTTCCCGGCGAGGCCTTGGAAACACCTTGGGCTGTCCTGGGCGGTCTGGATCCCGACAGAGCAGGGAAACATAACAATCTCCAGTCACGAGCGGAAGCTATGGGACTTGGGCTTCTTTCGGCTCTCTGGAAAAAACTGGAACGCTCTTGGGGAGGTATTCCTCCTCCTCGTGCTCCGCCTCCTCCTCCTCCTTCCTCTCCTTCCTCCCCCTCCTCCTCCTCCTCCTCCTCCTCCTCCTCCTGCTCCTCCTCCTCCTCCTCTTCCTCCTCCTCCTCCTTCTCCTCCTCCAGGGCACTCCTGAGCCGTCTCTCGGAGCTTTGCTCCTCCTCTGTGGCTCCCCTTGGGATACCTGCGATGGCCCTCTTTGCCCGTCCTGGGTGCCTAATATGGACCGTCCACGTGCATGCGTGGGCAGTCGCGTGGCCCTCTCTTGGCAGCCTCTCGGGGCCTCCAGGCGAGGTCCTGGAAACATGCTGGCCTGTCCTGGGCGGTTCGGATCCCGGCAGAAAGAGGAAGCAACACAACTTTCAACGACCCCCAGAAATTTGGGAGTTGCAATTCTTCCGGCTCTTCGGAGCGCTTTTGAGGACCTCTTGGGGCGTACCTTCTCCGTGGTCCCCCCAAGGGGCTCGATGCGGGCCCCCTTTTGCTCGTCTTTGGCGGTGGCTCATGGCCCGTCCTTGGCCGGGCCCTCGTGGGCAATCTTGGAGCCCTCTCGGCAGCCTCTCGAAGCTCCCAAGTGCGGTCTTGGAAGCCCCTTCGGCCGTCTTGGGCGCTTGGGAAGCAAAAGCAGGGAAAAGCTCAAATCCTTCAAAAACGCAAACAAGAAATCAATACGTTGCCATTATTTCGGTGCTGTGGAGGGGGCCTTTTGTGGACCTACCTCTTGAGCCTCCAGGGGAGCCCCTGGGGAGCCTGGATGTCATCAGAGGCCATATTGGAACTCTCTTGGGTCGGTCTTGGGCATATTGAACCTCCTGCGCCGTCCAGGGAATCTGTTCTGGTTCCCTTTGGCCGTCTTGATGGCTCCAAGCTCGCCCCTGGGCCCTCGTGGCCAGTCTTGGGGCTCCCAGGGGAGCCGGTTTGGGCGGCCGGGGAAAAAAACGAGAACTTCAAAAAGCTCCAAGAACCTCTTGGGAAGTCCATGCCTCGTGATTCTTTCGGCCCTCTGGAGGAGCCTCTTGTGGACCTCTTGGGCCTCCAGGGGGCGCCCCTGGAGCGCGCGGAAGTCACCTTGGGCCGTCCTGTAGCGCGTCCCTGGGGCGTGCTTTGGGGGGCTTCTGGCGCGGCCCGGAAGCTGTCGCGAACGCTTCTCGAGCCTTCCTCCGGGAAGCAAGCACCGGGAGCGGCCAAGGAGGGGGGTGTCCAAGCGGGGGGGGTGCAAATCATGATCGGCGGCATGTGCGCGGCCCAACGTGGGGGCCAGGGACGTGATGAAACAAGAAGAGGTGCCGTGAACACTGAGGAAGTGTCATGGCCCCCGCTGTGATATCCCCCCCCCTAGTCATCACCCCCCTCTCTGCCGCCCCCGAAAGCAGGGACAGAAGCATGAACGCTCGGAGGCCCGCTCGGCCTTCTCGGGTCGGCCATGGCCCCCCGGCGGCGCCTCCTGCGCCGCCCCTGGCGCGCGCCGTGCGCCAGGGAGGGGAGTCCAGCGCGCCCCTCCGGGCAAATCCGCGCGGACCTCCGAGTTCGTATGCTTGTTTCACTGTTTCTGTTTCCCCTGTTCTTGAGCCGCCTCGGAGCCTCGAGGCTGTCGGGGGCGGGGGGGGCGGTCCCCCCAGTACGCGCGAAGGTCCCTGGGCCAGACCCTGGGCCTCGTGCAGCCTTGATGCATCTGCGTATGTGTATACATATATATATATATATATGTGTATATGTCTATATGTACATATATAGAGAGAGAGGGAAACATAGAAAGAGAAGGAGAGAGGGAGAGCGGGAGAACATATATACATAATATATATATATATTATATATATATATACACATGTGTGCATACAAGCTATGTGGTCGACTTCGGAAACCCTGAACCCAAAGACGTTCTCATCTCTTGGGAGGTCGACTGTTTACTTCCGCCGCCTTCTGCCAGCCTTCCGCCGGCTCCCGCCGGCGGAAGCGGCCTCGTTTTACTTCCGCCGACCGTCCGCCGCCCTTCCGCCGCTTTCCGCGGCGGAAAGGATGGCAACTCTCTTTATCCTCGAAGGCAAAGCCCTTTTTGAAATGCCCCACGTGTTTTATACGCACGGCGACTTCTCAATTATTATTGGGTTTCCTCTTGTCGCCTGGCTTCCCCTGCACTCCCATATACCTCATTCAGCATCAACGTCGAACCCTACACCACGGCCGTGTTGTTGGTGCTCAGGCTTTCTAGTGCTCGTGCCAAGTTGTTGCCAGAATCTTTACGCGCAGAATGCGTAGTGCGATGCGCGCCCACTCTGCGCCACTGCGCGGATGAGGGTGGAGGCCGCGGACCCTACGCACACCTTTTGCGCCGGCGGCCGGGCAGAGCCACCGCGCCGGCGAGGGAAGCGACACGGGGCAGGCGCTGAACGCACTGAGGATCGGATCGGATGTCCGCGAAAGGGCTGCCGTCGGCTTCTGCCGGGGGCGTGCCGAGGCCGGGGGTGCCACGACAGGCCGCAGCCCCTGCAAGGAGGAGGGGGGAAGATGGCGGGGCGCCAGCCGAGGGGAGGGGGACACCGGCCGGGGCCGCTCAGAGGGGCGGCGTGCCCGGTTGAGCAGGGACCGACCGTCCTGGCGGTCCCATGGTCTCTACCACGAAATGTCCTTGGAACCCAAAACTGTGCGAATAACAAAAGCAATGCTCTTAGAACATAAACCCGGTGTGATAAAACAAGACCGACTCCGCCAGAAAATGTTCTAAGAACATTTCGTGGAAACCACTGCTTGACCTGGGGCGCGTGGCGCGGCCGTCACCGCCGCCGGGGGGGCCGGCAGCGGCAGCGGGGCCGGGGGGCCCAGCGGCGGCGGAGGCGGGGTGCCGACCAGGGCAGCGCCGGCAGAGGTGCGTGCAGCGGACCGTCGGAGAAAGACCAGAACCCCAAGGGAGGGAACGGCGAGGCCCTCGTCAACCCTGCGCACACACACACACACACACACACGCACCCCCCACCACCACACACACACACACGCACACACACACACACACACGCACACGCACACGCACACGCACACGCACACGCACACGCACACGCACACGCACACGCATACACACAAACACATACACACACCAGAGCTGAACCTAAACGGTGTTATTCGTTTTCGTTTCGTTTTCGTTTTGTTTTCGTTTTCCTTCGTTTTGTCTTCAATCCACCCGCGAAACGAAGTCGAAACGAAAAGGTGCCGCCCGCGAGGTTGTCCGCCACTTCTGGCCGAGACATCCCCGCAAGTCTGCGCTCTCCGACAGGCTGCTCGAGAGGTGGTCCGGCCTGTGCCGACTGAGACGTTCTCACAATTCTGGGCTCCCCGAAGCTGATGACCCGAGCAAGTCTGGCCACTTTCGCCTGAGACATCCTCGCAACTCTGAGCTCGGGGAAGCTGCACCTCTCCATGAAGCCACAATCGCGCAACTACTTTGGGAAAGTGACTGATTTTCGCCGTCTCGCCTTTTCGCTTCCGATTTGCTTTGGAGGCTTCACGATGCCCCCGAGATGGCGCAAGAGAGGCCCAAGAGGGGCCCAAGAGGCCCCCAAGACAGTCCCAAGAGCGCCCAAGAGGCCCCGAAGACGGCCCCAAGAGGGTACCAAGCGGCGATTTTCAGGGCCCCAGAGGGGGGAGGAACTCAAAGGACCCCCCCTCCGGCAATCGATGATCTTCAATGTGGCCCAAGAGAATCCCCAGGGCTCCCAAGAGGGCCCCAAGACCCTCCAAAAGACCCAGAAGAGGGCCTCAAGGCCCCCCACAGAGTGCCCCAAGAGGACTCCGAGACGGCCTCAAGCGACGCCGAAAGGCCTCAAGAAGATCCGAAGATGGCTGCCGCAGTCCTTGTCCTCGTCCTCGTCGTCCTATTCCTTCTCCTCGCCCTCCTCCTCCTCCTCCTCCTCGGTCGTGTGCTCCTCCTGTTGTTCCTTATTCTCTTCGTCCTCGTCCTCCTTCTCTTCCTCCTTCTCCTCCTCGTACCTCTCTGGGCAAATAGTTCAGTGCTGCACGCTTCTACACTTTCCTGAAGAAAACAACTCGCCTGGGCATCGCTTCAGGATCGCTTCCGCTCGTTTCCGTCCACACTCATAGGCAACTTTTCTGAATGAACTGGTGGGGCTACTTTTCTTTATACAGCCGCAGGCGGAGGCGCCGACGGCGAGCGGTCACGGTCGGGCTGCGGCCGCGACTAAATTGCGGGCGCGCGCGGAGCCGCGGATCAGGCGGCGAACGGCGGCAACCCAGGGTGTCTGAGAGGCCAGCGGGCGTGCAATCCCAGGGAGTCTGCAAGGACAGCCCAGAAACGTGCAAACGGCAAACCCAGGGAGTCTAAGCTGGTGGGGCTACGCGAAGCGTGAAGAATTGATGATACTATCATTTGTGTTCCTGGCGCTGGAATTCGCATGTACCTGATCCCCCGCACAAGTCAGAATAACACGATGAGAGCAAAGCACACACCTAACATCATAGCGATCGACGAGGCTCGGCAATCATCAACGTCAATCAGGCACCGATGACGAAGAACTCGGGGACGAGGATGAGTGTTCCCGCTTCCTCTTGGCCTTCTTGACCTTCATGGCCTTCTTGGCCTTCTTTGTGTTGGCCTTCTTGGCCTTCTTGGCTTTCTTCTCTTTAGCCTTCTGGCCCATACTCCGACCAGCTGCAACTGGCGGAGAACATCCGCAAGAGATCTTGGCATCTGTTGTTCCGAAACGAATCAGCACCGCGGTCATGTTGTCGCAACCAAGACCGCCTGTCTGAACAGGGTTACGCGACAAACAACGGTCCAGCAATTTTTCTAGAACCGGTGCCAGGGGCATGCCTGGAGAGGGCAAGTGCTGATGCACAAAATCGACCGCATCCTGGTTGGAGAGCATATCCCAAATACCATCGCATGCGAGCAAGATGAACCGGTCTGAATTCTTCAATCGCACTCTGCGCACGTCTGGAGCCGCGGTGACCATCTGTTGTTCTGCGGATTTCCACGGACGGGCCTTGAACGCCAGATCTCCAATCGACCTGGACATGTTCAAGGCCATCGGGGCTCCATCGAACGCGACGCGGTGCACGGTCTCGCCTTCAACGAGGAGCACACGGCCCCCAGCGGAGAGGATGCGCTGTCGTTCCTTTGGGTTCTCTGGCTTGTGATCTGCCGTGAGGGCCACCGCACGCTTCCCGCGTGCGAGGACTGCACGGCTGTCACCCGCCCAAGCAACAGCAATGTCTCGCCCGTGGAGACAACAAACTACCGCGGTCGTGCCCACACACTCTGCACCAGAGGCCCGGAATGCCCCTCCGAGTCTCCTCAGCTCCTCACGTGCAGCCTCGGTTCGTAGGGCCTTGTCCAAGTGCAAGAAGGCAGCAGATAGACTCGCAGTGATCGCTTTCGGCTGGAGGCCCTGATTGTCGTCCGTCGAAGATGCAAGTTCGGCAGGCAAATGTGCAGCCACAAACCGTGCGACCTCAGGACCCCCGTGCCCATCGAACACTCCGAAGAGAGACGCCTCACGCCAAGGTCCCGAGGCCGACACCTGTGGCGTGACGAGGTGGCTATCCTCCTGGTGCATGCGCCAGCCCTGCATCGAACAGGTGGCCCATGCAAGCCCATTGCTTGGCAACGCACCCTCTTCGCACAGCTTGGTACGAATGGGTGCCGCCAGCATCACGGGGAAGAACCCCTAGCGACTGCGCTGGCTGCGGCCAAACATCAGAATGCTGCGCGCAGCAGCTCGAGCCGAGAATATGTTCGATAATATCACAATGTGCGCTTCGCATTTTGGCACGTACGGCATGGAGATGAGCATATGTGCGAGTACCTGCCCCATGTCAGGAACGTTTAGCATTCTCGAAGCCACAACTACAACTCAACTGCTACTTTCAGCAGGCCTCATGGAAACGTAACCTCAACACAAACTTGCTTGCACAACTCTTGCGACTAACTTCCGCGTCTGCAATGCGGCTGTAATTGCTGTGATCTGACGTGCGTCGGCTGTCAATGATTGCCAATGGTTGAATGCTGCACCTTCTAGTTCACTCTGATGTATATTCCATGTTGCGAAATGTCAGTTCGATGCAAGGTCATGGGCCGGTTGTGAGTCGTGTTGCATGCTGAACAGATGATGCCACTGGCTGGCTAGCACTGATGTGTGTGGCTGCTTAGCAGCAGCTTACATGTAGTTAGTGTTGCAAGGGTAACTGGCTTCGAATAGCATGAAGAGGACGAGTACCCCACCCTGGCGCGCGGAGCGCGACAGGGGAGGCGCCATAGGCGCGACCAAGGGTCCAGCGCAGATCCAAGAAATCCGCGCGGACCACCGAAAGTTCATGCTCAGGCTGATTTGAATTCTTCGACAGTGCTCAGTCTCCTCCACCTCCTCCACGTCCTTCTCCTCTTCTCGATCCTCCTCCTTTTACGCTGGGCGGACTTTCAACCTCCACTCCTCAACTCCTCCTCCTCACCTTTTCGTCCTCCTTTCCTCCTTGCCTCCTTCCCCTCCTCTTCCTCTTCCTCCTCCATTTCCTCCTCGGCTCCTCCTCGGCTCCTCCTCGGCTCCTCCTCGGCTCCTCATCCTCCTCCTCCTCCTCCTCCTCCTCCTCCTCCTCCTCCTTGTCTCCTCCTCCTCCTCCTCCTCCTCCTCCTCCTCCTCTTCCTCCTCCTCCTCCTCCCCCGTCCGCCTCGAGGTCGCGGGGTGCAAGGCCGGCCGCTCCCGCCCACCCACCCCGGCCGCGAAGGTGTCCCGCTGCGCTTCCAGGGGCGGCCTGGCGCGCGGGGAGCGCGGGTCCTGCGCGGGGCTGTGCTGGGCCGCTCTCTCGGGCGCGTGCTGGCGGACGCCTCCCGACATGGAGGAAGGAAAAAAAGCCCCTGCCCTGGGCCGACGCAGGACGACGATTACTAAGAAATAGGGGGGACGATGAAATAAGCAGTTTCTTTGATGATTTATAGATGCTTCTTCAACGGAGGGGCGACGATTCAAACATATGTCTACCACACGTCGGCTCCGAATCTTGCGCCGGCTCTATCACACGCCGGCTCCACATCGTGCGCGGTCAGTGAACCTCTCCTCCTGGGAGCTGCCACGGGCCAGAGAGCCGCCAGGACGCCGCGCGGCAGGCACGATGCGCACGTTTCACCCTGTCGGCCCGCAGGAGGTTCTGAGCGCACAGCGCCTCGCGAGCCAAGGTGTAGGCGTTTTTTGTTACGCCCTTGAAACAAAAATCTTGACAAAAGGCGTCCAACAAGATGGGGTCAGAGGATCGCACCGCATGGCCGATGCATCGCCGATGCGTCGCTGAGGCGCATCGACGACGTCGACGAGGAGCAAGTCAAGTTCCACATCGAGCAGCATCGCCGATGCATCGGCGACGCGGTGCGGTCCTTGGAACTCTGCTTTGATTTGGGGCCGCTGGGAACGCTGCAGGGCCATAACAGGTTCTCGAGACGACTGGCTCACTTGATTCGGAGTGCACGGTTTCGCCCGGGGCCGTTGGCGACCCGAGAAGGAGGAGGAGGAGGGGGATGGGGGAGGAGAAGGAGGAGGAGGAGGAGGAGGAGGAAGAGGAGGGGGAAGGGGAAGGAGAGAGAGGGAGAGGAGGGGAGAGAAAGGAGGAGGAGGAGGAGGAGGAGAGGAGGAGAGGGAGTATGGGGAAGGAGGAGGAGGATGAGGAGGAAGGAGGGGAGGAGAGGAGGAGGAGGAGGAGAAATGAGGAGGAGGAGGAGGAAGAGGAGAGGGAAGGGGAAGGAGGAGGAGGAGGAGGAAGGAGGAGGGAAGAGGAGGAAGAAAAAGGAGGAAGAGGAGGTGGAGGAGGAGGAGGAGGAGGAGGAGGAGGAGGAGGAGGGGGAAGGAGGTTGAGCAGGAGGTGGAGGAGGACGACGGGTCGCCGATAGGCCCTTCGGAGAAGCCCTGCAGGTTCGGAGGAGGGCCCGCGGAGACAACGGCGGACCTCCCGCCGAGCCCGACAGCCACTCGAAGTCGGTCCGCCCTGACCCCTCCAACGGTCTGTGCTGACCCGTGTTCCCAAGCGGTGGTGCTATGATGTTGCGACCTGCTTTAGCCTCATGTTGCCCCCATCCTACCCAAGGACCGCATCCCAGAAATAATCTCGAGCACCCGGAAAAGTGTCGAAAGAGTGTCTCCCAGGGTCCGACGCGTGAAAACCCTTGAGTTTTTGGGTACTTTTCTGGTGCTCGGGATTATTTCTGGTCGTCAAGGCTAAAGTAGGTTGGAACATCCTTAACTTTAGCCTTGACCGCAAGAAAGAATTTCGAGCACCAAGAAAATACCGAAACTCCAGGGTTTCCACGTGTCGGGCCCTGGGAAGGCGATACGTACTCGTTCGACACTGTTCCGATACTTCTCCGGGTGCTCGAAATTACTGTTGGGGGCAGCATAACCGTGGCGACGAGTCGACGTGGGCGATGCATCGGCGACGTCGACGCGAAGTAAATCGGGCTGCAGCACATCGAGCCGCATCGCCGATGCATCGGCGCTGCGGCGCTGCGGCGCGATCCTCGGACCCCATCTGCTTTGATCCCATCTAGGAGGCCTAGAATAGAAGACCTCCGCCGAGATCCTTGGTCCCTGTGCTCAGGTCGGGCATATCCTCCTACAGTCGAATTTTTGACGAAAAATGAAAAATAGCCAGGAAATGCCCCAAAAGAATCAACAATAGTTGAAAAGTCGTCCCCAGACTATTTTTGTGACTATTCTCGAATGTTCCTCCTGGGGAGGGTCATGCACGATTGAATCCTGGGCAGACCAGACGACGTGGTGCACACATCGGGCTCCTCCGAGTGCGGGTGGCCGGGCCCAGCACCGGCGGAAGCCTGCCAACCCCGCGGACGTCCGCGACGCCTGACCTCAGGTCGGGCATGCCCTCCTACAGGCGGGCTTTGGAAGACAAGTGAAAAATAGTCGAAGAATGCTCAGATCTGTCAAAACTATAAAGAAAGAAAAATGTGCCCCACACCATTATTTGACGACTCTCAATCAGGAAAAACAGAAAAACGCCATAAACATAAGCTCTTGACGCTCCGCGCGGATTTCTTGGATCTGGCCTGGACCGCCCTCCCTGGCGGCGCCGGAGACGCCGCCGGGGGGGGCCCAGCGCGAAGCCAAGGAACCCGCACGAAGCGCCAAAAACATGTTTTATCATACTGTTCGATGAATTTATCGATGGCGGTTTTCTTGATGGAGTTGTTGTTTATGATGTTCTTCCAATAACTATACCGGAGAAAAAAAACCCAATCAGAGGATGATTTGAAATTGGGTCGATAAAGAGATCGATAGGGAGATCGACGGGGAACTCGGGTAGCCGGGAACCCGGAACCCAGAAATCGGCCCGGAATCAACAAACCGGGAGCCCAGGAACCCCGGAACCGGGAACCCGGGAACCCAGCCGGCTACCAACATCGGTGGGAAATGTTCGCCAACTCTCTCAACTTCCGCCAGGACCCCTGCAGTGCAAGCGCTGATTCCCAGAGATCCGATGTCGTGATTTTTTCAATGTGGGGTCCCCGGAAGTCTCGACCCCTTCCCCAGAACCGGCTCTTCACCCTGAGCCGTTTTTGGAATGTCCCGGGGCCCGGCGAGGGCCCCATGGAGGCCGAAAATAGCGAGAACCCCCCGTCGTGATTTGTTCAATACGTTCGATCTCTGGGCGCGCAGACGTTTGAATGTTTAGGCACTCCAGTCTCGGCTTCGCGGGGCAGGTCGCAGGAGAGGGTCCTCGTCGCCCGGCGCCTCGGGCGCCCCATGCCCTCAAGGAGCCAATCCAGCCAGTTAGTGCGTTGGATCTCTGGGTTGGAGAAAAATCCTCCTGCGCAGCGGCGCGCCCGACCTCGAGCCCGGCCTCTGCCCGCCGAGAGGCCCGCCCAAGCGGCGACGGGGCGCCGCCGACTCCCGCGGCCGGGGCCCCCCCGACCTCGCGCCTGAGGGGCGGCCCGCGGCGCTGCGCCTGCAGCGCCTCCTCTTCGCACCCCTTCCCCCCCCCCCCCCCCCTCGCGACCCTTCCCCCTCGAGGAGGAGGAGGGGGAGGAGGAGCAGGAGGAAGAGGAGGAGGAGGGCGAGGAGGAGGAAAAGGAGGAGGAGGAGGAGAAGGAGGAGGAGGAGGAGGAGGAAGGGAGGAGGGGGAGGAGGAGGAGGTGGAGGAGGAGGAGGGAGAGGGTGAGGAGGAGGAGGAGGACGATGATGATGAGGAGGAGCACGAGGAGGGTGAAGAGGAGGAGGATGAGGAGGATGAGACGGAGGAGGAGGGAGAGAGTGAGGAGGAGAAGGAGGGGGATGATGATGCTGATGATGATGATGATGTTGATGTTGATGTTGTTGATGATGATGTTGATGATGATGATGATGATGATGATGAGGAGGAGGAGGAGGAGGAGGAGGAGGAGAAGGAGGCGGAACACCGCAGCCGTCCTGGCCGAGATCACGGCACGCGACGCGCGATCGCCTTCGCGCCCCCGCGGATGACCCGAGCCCTGGCACAGCTGCAGCCGCGAGCAAAATCACGCCCTGGCACCCTGGGGGCCCACCTTTCTCTGCGCCGCTTTTCGGGCCCGATCGCTCTGCGAAAGTCCCGGGGCCCGACAGAAACGCGAAAACGCCGGCCGTGAACAAGTGTCACTGCACCGACCTTGCAGACGTGCTGCAGCGGATTGTTGTGTGGATTTCTGCCAATGCAGAGCCCCGAAAACGGCGAGCGAAAAGCGAAGTGGATTTCGCGTGGATTTGTTTTACTGTCAATTCCGGGCAAAAAATTACACCTGAGAAAACCCAAATCAGTGGATCAATTGAACATTGATATTATGGATCTTGAGATCGATGGTGGGATCGGTAGTGTAATCGATAGTGAGGACGATTGTAAGGTCGATCGTGAGACCGAGAGTAAAATCGACTCAATGAGCTCGATTGTGAGATAGTGACATCGATCGCGAGATCGCTCATGCGATCTCTAGTGAGATCGCTTGTGATATTGATAGTGAGATTGAATGTGAGATCGATGGTGAGATCGATCGAGAAGTCGGTAATGAGATCGATGGTGAGACCGATCGATAAGAAGATCGACCAGGAACCCGGGAACCCGGGAACCTCGCCGCCCTCCGAAATCGGCGCGGAACTCAGAACCGGGAACCCGGGAACCCAGAGCCGGGAACCCGGGAACCCAGCCTGCCACCAAAATCGGAGGGGAACGTTCGCCAACTCCTTCAACATCCGCCCAGACCCCTTCAATGCAAGCACTGATTGGGGAAAAATCGTCACGGAATTCGACTCGAAATCCGGAACGAACCTCCAGGACACTCCGGGCCCATCCTGTCGTTTTCCGAACGCAATCCGCTGTGCGAAGTCGGCGCCATGACAAACGGCAACGGCAAGATCTCTGAGGGTCAGGTCGGGCATGTCTCCTTACAGGCGGATTTTGAACGAAACATAAAAAATAGGTTAAACATACCCCCAAATGATCAAACATAGTCAAAAGATCGTCCCAAGACCATGTCTAGACTATGTTTGGATATTCCTCGTGTAGAGGGACGACGCGCCCGACGGAATCTCCAGGGCGGAGCCGAGGCTGACCGTGCTTTTCCTGCGGGCCCCTCCCGCGGCGCTGCCGGAAACCAACTTGGTCGACATGTGGCTCAGCATCCAACATGGGCTGCAACCGTTCGAAAAAAACATCCGAGGCCCGAACACTCTGTCTGATGCGACCGGGTGTTGCAATTGCTGTTTCACACCGTCCTCACTTCCGTCCCAATTACCCATCGGTCGGAAGAAGCAGGTAGAAACATGAAGCAGGAAGGCGTTGGAAATATATTGGGTTTCCGCCCGCCTCCTGAAGAGGAGGGAAGAGGGCAAACCACTCGACTCTTGAAGTAGGAAGGCGCTCAAAGTAGATTGGAATCTGGGAATCCCAAAGTACCTACTTTCAACGACCGATGGGTAACCCGGGACCCCCGACGTCGTGAGAAACTCACGACACGTCGGCCCCCCGGAGTCTGGAGACCTTCCCTGGGATGACCAGCCTCGAACGTATCGCTATCCCTAAGACTGGCACGCCAAAAGGCGATGACAAGCTTAGGGATTCGCCCTCAAAAATTAGCCTGGCGAAGAACCCAACCATATGCAGTTGTCAGTACCGCAGTTGCGGGTTTCATCTTCAATGGAACTCCCCATAAGATTACGGAACGTGTGAGGGGTGTGCCGAGATGGGTGCCACTGGGGCATTCGGCGAAGCTCCCTATGGGGACATGAAACACGCGCGGGGCGTGCCGACATGGGTGGCGGAAACGCATGTGCGGGCCGCCACTGGGGCCTCCAGTGGAGCTCCCTATGGGTCCCCGAAACATGATGCTGCTGCGGGGGGGGGGGCGGGATGGGTGGCGGAGACGCATGTAAGCGCCGCTACTGGGGCCTTCGGTGGAGCTCCCTATGGGGCCACGAAGCGCGTGAGGGGTGTACTGGGATGTGTGGCGGGGACGCATGTGAGCGCCGCCACTGGGGCCTTCGGTGCAGCTCTCTATGGGGCCACGAAACGTGTGAGGGGTGTGCCGAATTGGGTGCGGGTGGTGACGCATGCGGGCGGCAGCACTGGGGCCTTCGGTGGAGCTCCCCATGGGGCCACGAAACCTGTTGTTGTGAGGGGCGTGCCGGGATGGGTGGCGGGGACGCATGTGAGCGCGGCCGCTGGGGCCTTCGGTGGAGCTCCCTATGGGGCCACGAAACGTGTGAGGGGTGTGCCGAATTGGGTGGGTGTGGGTGACGCATGTGAGCGCCGCCACTGGGGCCTCCGGTGGATGATGGGGCCACGAAACCTGTCAGGGATGTGCCGAAATGGGTGTGCGGGACGCATGCGCATGTGAGCGCCGCCACTGGGGCCTTCGGTGGAGCTCCCTATGGGGCCACGAAACGTGTGAGGGGTGTGCCGAAATGGGTGTGGGTGACGCATGCGGGCGCGGGCACTGGGGCCTTCGGTGGAGCTCCCTATGGGGCCACGAAACGTGTGAGGGGTGTGCCGAAATGGGTGTGGGTGACGCATGCGGGCGCGGGCACTGGGGCCTTCGGTGGAGCTCCCTATGGAGCCACGAAACGTGTGAGGGGTGTGCCGAAATGGGTGTGGGTGACGCATGCGGGCGCGGGCACTGGGGCCTTCGGTGGAGCTCCCTATGGAGCCACGAAACGTGTGAGGGGTGTGCCGAAATGGGTGTGGGTGACGCATGCGGCCGCGGGCACTGGGGCCTTCGGTGGAGCTCCCTATGGAGCCACGAAACGTGTGAGGGGTGTGCCGAAATGGGTGTGGGTGACGCATGCGGGCGCGGGCACTGGGGCCTTCGGTGGAGCTCCCTATGGAGCCACGAAACGTGTGAGGGGTGTGCCGAAATGGGTGTGGGTGACGCATGCGGGCGCGGGCACTGGGGCCTTCGGTGGAGCTCCCTATGGAGCCACGAAACGTGTGAGGGGTGTGCCGAAATGGGTGTGGGTGACGCATGCGGGCGCGGGCACTGGGGCCTTCGGTGGAGCTCCCTATGGAGCCACGAAACGTGTGAGGGGTGTGCCGAAATGGGTGTGGGTGACGCATGCGGGCGCGGGCACTGGGGCCTTCGGTGGAGCTCCCTATGGAGCCACGAAACGTGTGAGGGGTGTGCCGAAATGGGTGTGGGTGACGCATGCGGCCGCGGGCACTGGGGCCTTCGGTGGAGCTCCCTATGGAGCCACGAAACGTGTGAGGGGTGTGCCGAAATGGGTGTGGGTGACGCATGCGGGCGCGGGCACTGGGGCCTTCGGTGGAGCTCCCTATGGAGCCACGAAACGTGTGAGGGGTGTGCCGAAATGGGTGTGGGTGACGCATGCGGGCGCGGGCACTGGGGCCTTCGGTGGAGCTCCCTATGGAGCCACGAAACGTGTGAGGGGTGTGCCGAAATGGGTGTGGGTGACGCATGCGGGCGCGGGCACTGGGGCCTTCGGTGGAGCTCCCTATGGAGCCACGAAACAGTGTACTGGGTGGGTGAAGAGGAGAGGAGAAGAGGAGAGGAGAGGAGAAGAGAGGAATGATGATGATAATGATGATGATGATAATGATGATGATGATAATGATGATGATGATGACGATGATGATGGTGATGATGATGATGATGATGATGGCAGGAGGGAGGGGGCAGTGGGAGGAGGAGGAGTGAACGCGGGGCGCTGTCTCTTCAAAACGAGGACCCAACACCACAGGATGGTTGGGAAATAAGGGAATCCCTAAGATTGGCATCGTGATGAGGAGGTGCCCAGCATAAGGATAGGGATATGTTCCAGGCTGGTAATGGGACCGTAATTCCATCCCGAGTCGTTTTGTTGACGCTCCCGAGGCCCGGCGCGGGCCTCCACAGAGGCCGGAAAGTGGTCCCAAACCTCCGTCGCGAGGCTCTCTCGCGACGTCGGAGGGACCTGGGCAGGGGGCTCGAGCGGCTCTCCGAGAGTCCCCCCGGCCGCATCTGGCCTGCTTGCTTCCTTCGGGTCGGGCGAAAGAGGGGGATAGCAAAGGGGGGGTTTGAGAATCAGCTCACGCAGCTGATTTTTCCCCCCTGTCCCAATCCCCTGCAGTCCCCCCTTTCCCAATCCCCCCCTTCCCCAATCCCCCCCCTTTCGTCCGGCCCGATTCCTTGCCCCCCCCGCGGGCGGGCCGCCGTCCTCTGCCAGGCGCTCGCGCGACGGGCTCGAGGCCGCGGGCTGCGCCGGGCCGGGGGGCCTCGCCGGGCCTGGCGGGCGCGGGCCGCGCGCCGAGCAGGCGGCCGGAGCGGGCGGGCAGCGCCCGCCGCCTGCTGCGTGTGCGTGCATCGTCTGCGTCGCTGGGCCGCGCGGCGTGCCGCCTCTCGTCTCTTTTTACGCCCAGAGCGCCAGGAAAGAGAGCCTCTGGCAGCCTCCCACTCCTCGTCCTCCCCCTGCCCCTTCCTCCGCCCTCTTCCGCCGCCTCCTCCTCCTCCTCCTCCTCCTCCTCCTCCTCCTCCTGCTGCTGCTGCTGCTGCTTCTCCTCCTTCACTTTCTCCTCCTCCTCCTCCTCCTCCTCCTCCTCCTCCTCCTCCTCCTCCTCCTCCTCCTCCGCCTCCCCATCCTCCGCCTCCTCCTTCTCCTCCTCCTCGTCCTCCCCCTCGCCTTTTTTCCGCCCTTTTCCGCCTCCTCCTCCTCCTGCTGCTATTGCTGCTGCTCCTCCTCCTCCTCCTCCTCTTCCTCCTCCTCCTCCTCTTCATCCTCCGCCTCATCCTTCCTCTTCTCCTCCTCCTCCTCCTCGTCGTCCTCCTCCTCCTCCTCCTCCACCGCCTCCCTCCCCCGCTCCTCCTTCATTGGCGGGGGGAGAGGCGAGCCCGGCAGCAGCGCGCTCATGGCAGATGGGGCGAGGGATGGGGACCCTCCCTGCAGGGGAGGGCAAAGGAGCTTTATCAGAGGGGTTCGGGGCTACAGTGGAGGCCAGTCCACAAGAGGCCTTCCCAACGAAACCCAACCCTGAGACCCCAGGACGCCCATTGATCGTTGGTGTGGGAACGCCACGCTCTCCAAGGGAGGGCCGTCAAAACCCAGGAAGCCCAGGGCACCGTGGAGGCAAGCAGAGTGTTTCTTGGCATAGGCCCCCACTGTGCTAGCTCGTCCTGCCTCGCGACGTTGCGCGCGACGCGCCGCCATCGTCTCGTCGCGCCCCCGTGCCGCGCCCCTTGGGGCAAGCAGGCCTCAGCGGCCCAAAGGGTCCGCGGCGCGCGGAGCGCGGCTGCCCTTGGCGCCCCCGCCGTGGCGGCCTGGGGCCACCCCAGATGGTTTGACCAGCGTGGGGGCAGGGTTCCGCGGGGTGGGTGGGGACCCTGGACAAGCAAAACCAGGCCTCGCGACCTGAGCAGCGCTTCCCGTTGTCGTGCTGGCCTCGTGTGTCCCTCGCTCTGGATGCCTCCCGCCTCTGCTGCAACACCACGTCAAAACGAGAACGGTCCACGAGATCGCTACAACACCGTTTTGGTCGAGCCCTGAGCAAAACTTGAGCAGGGACCGACCGTCCCAGCATTTCGACAGGCCTACCACGAAGTGTTCTTAGAACGCAGACATGTTCTAAGAACAAAAGCAATGCTCTTAGAACAAATTCCCGATGTGTTCAAACAATACAGTTCCAACCAGAAATGCTCTAAGAACATTTCGTGGAAACCACAAACAAGTTCTTGGAACATTGTCTTGTAGGCCTAGAGACACGCCAGGACGCTTCGCCGCTGCTTGAAAAACCCTCTCCACCCTTCAGGGGGAAATCCTGGCCCCGCCGCCCGAACTCCCGCAAACCCCAAGGCGTGAATGACGATAGATGTTCTCGTCGGCCCGCTCCTCCCGCTCGCCATGCTGCTGCTAAATTCCGCTGCTGGCGCTCGTCCGCCTCCTTCTTCCTCCTCCTGCTCGCCCTCCCGGCCATCCGTCGAGTTTGGACGTTGCACGTTTCATCCCTCTCACGCCTTGCTATTGCGCGGATCGTGCCGCCTCTGGTACGGCGCGGGCCGTGGCGTGGTCGCCACCTCCCATCGCCGACCTCTGCGAGGACCTCTTCGGCACCAGTTCGGCAGCGCAGGGGCGCAACATCTCCAGGCCCCTGGGAAGAGCGTGTTTCCTGGGCACTCGGCTGCCGCACGATCCTTCGGCAAGAAGGCCGTTACGGCTGCGCCTGCTGGAGCCTCAGCGTTCTGGCGTGGGCGGAATTACAACACGGGCTCGACCACAAGAAAACTTCCGCAAGAAAGTCAACCCTGGGACCCCAGGACGTCCATTGTGTTTTGACGCTTCCCATCGCAAAACCATCGAAACCCAGGAAACCCAGGGCACCATGGAGGCAAGCGGGGTGTTTCTTGGAATGGGATTCCACTGTAGGCCAGGCTTGATGGGCCCACCTTCGACCACCACTGCCATAGGCTGGAGGGGGAGGAGGAGGAGGAGGAGGAGGAGTGGACGTACCCTGAAGGCGGGCTCCCGATGACCGCACTAGACGCGAAGCGCCAAACGCGCAGCACCAGCAATCCGCTCGGCTTCTGTATAGGTGAGGTGTGCCCCAGGAGGCACGGTATCTTTGGCTTTGTGGTAGATATGAAACGCTAAAGCCGTTGCCTCAAGCGTCTGGGCTCGACTCAGCTCACAGTCTTCCGTGCCATACTCCGAGGGGCTCCCGAGGCCAAGCCAAAGCACGGGCTCCACAGGAAAGACGAGCCGCACCCAGCTCATGGCGACGTGGTGCCTCATTCGAAAGCAGCGGAAGTAGTGGCTGATGCTGTCGGAGCCTCCGCATCCAAAAATGCAGCCCCGAGAATGCCGCGAGACGTGCATCCGACACGAGGTGGTCCATCCTCCAGCCAAAGATTTCCACGCAGCCCATCTCCACGAGGGGCGGACTGAGGCAAGCTCGGCACGCAGCAAGGACCAACGAGCTTCGAGATCGGGCGGGGGTGGGATATCCCAGGCTCTCAGACGGCGGCTGAGCGTAAGGTGGAACCGCTCAGGGTACAAGGCACGCGACACAGCCGAACCGACAACACGCTGGATTTTCGGTTTGCGCTGGTTAGCCTCAGCCGCTCTCGTCTCAGCTCGACCCTCCGCTTTAGCCGTCTCCCACGCTCTTAGAGAAAGGGGGTGAGCGGAGCGAAGCGAGGAGTCACGACGCCTGACGACGACAGACGGGGAAGAGGAGAGGAGGGAGTGAAAGAACTGGACGATGGATTCCGCCCGCCTCCAGCACGGGGCGCACCATGCCCCAGACGCCCAACGCTGGGCAGAGAGAGCTGGGGTGCCGCAGGCGGCGTCGGCGGCCTGCTGGAGCGCCTCGTAGGCGTCCCGCCAGTCTGAGACCGTGAACGATGCCATTCTCCAGGCAGACGCAATGCCCAGGGCGATGAGCGATCGGGGCGACGACCCAATCCATGATGCAGAAAGCAAGTCGGCGAGGGAGAAGGAGTTAGGAGGAAGACGGAGCAACTCATGCAGGGCAAGACCCTCGCGAGCGATGGCACTGGGAGACATGGGAAATAATTGAGCGAGATAGCCGAGAGTGCTGACCGCATACATGTTGTATTGGAAGATCGAAAGCGCAGCAGCAGCACGAGAGGATGGCAGTTCAATAGTGCGGTGCCACCATTTCTGTGTTGCTTGATGCCACTGGAGTCCGAGATCCCCCTCCGGCCCAAACTGAACCCCCAGGTACGCCGTCGTTCCCTGGATATCGAACTCCTGGCACTCAGGCAATTCACGGACGAGCCAGCTTCGGATGCTATGTGCGAGCTCATGAGCGCACGGGGCCCACAACGGCACGATGCAGCATCTGGCAGGCTGGAGACGCAAGAACGCGTGCTCAGCAACATCATTAAAGTGAGGCATCATGGCTTTCAAAGTGCACAATTGTGGGAGCACTGTGCCTACATCATCAGCACAACCACCTACCTGGCCTGGGATCTGACTCTGCTCAGCGGGGTGTTCGACAGCCTGGGAGAGCAAACGAATCACGGGATCGAAAATGAGCGCCCATACAGACCCCGAGAGAGGGCATCCCTGGAGGACGCCACTGCAGAGATGGAAGAGAAAGTGCAATTCACCTCCGAACCGTCCGAAGCCCCTAGGGCAGAAGTAGAGCGAGTGGAGAAGGTTGAGAAACCCTTGGGGGGCTCCGTGACGGTGGAGAATCTCGAACAACCACTGGTGCCCCACGGAGGGGATCGCGGCAGCAATATCAAAAGACACAAAGCAAGGCCATAGCTGTGCAGCATTCTCTGACACGCTGAGAGCTCTGGCGGAGGCGTCCATAAAGATGATGTTGCGAGCGAAATTCCTTCCAATCACAAAGCCTCTCTGATTGGGGTGCACTTTTTTGGCGACCGCTTGGCGCAGCACAAAGTTCGAGACACTGGCGATGATTTTGGTATCAGTGTTGCGCAGCGACAGAGGGCGCACCTTGCTAGCTTGCCTGACACAGTCGAAGTGATCTTCTGGCAACGACCCCTTCGGCAGGAAGGCGAAAACATAATCATTTAGATCGTGTGGCACATAGTCTCCACGAAAAAAGGTGAAGGGCAAGATCATGCAAGACATCCAGCTGCTCGGGGATCGCAGCCCACGCGCGGTAAGTGAACCCATCAGGCCCTGGAGCAGAGATACGAGCGCGCTGCAAGGCCTTCTCGAGGCCCGCACGCGACGGCACGGGGAGACCATCGAGGCCGGGGCCAGCCCTGGGGCAACCGAGGCGGTCCACGTAAGCACGGAACTTGACAGGGTCCACTACCTTGGCCTTAAACACCTCCCCCCAGCGGCTGGAGAGCGCAGCGCGGATATCTTCTGCAGAACGCGCCACTGGTGAAGCGTCGGTGGGCGGCGAGGCTGGAGCAAGCGTCTCTGGACGCACGCCCTGCAGGACAAGCGAGCTGCCTTTCGGGCGCCAGAGTCGGGCCTTACGCTGTAGCGAACGCTGGAGTCGACGCGCAGCGTCAGCCGAGAGACGATCACCTGACGCGGCAGCTTGCTGAGCTAAGGCAGCAGCTCGGGATTGGCGGCGTGCAAGCGCGGCAGCGCTGGTGTCGCGAAAAAGGGCACTAAAGTTATCAGGCTCAAGAAGAGTGAGAGTGGTGGCCGAGAGGGAGAGGAAACGAGCTCCAAGAAGCGTGGTGGCCTGCAGGGTAGCCCCGACCCGAAGATCCTGCCTCCAAATGGCCCTCGCGATGGCTCTCATAGTGACCAGACGGGCCTCCAAAGCATTGGGGTCCTGAGAGACCAGTGGGAGGCCTTGGAGCTCATTACGGGTCTCACGGGCGGCTTCCCACATGTATTGCTTCATATATCGCCAGCGCACATCCGCTGGCACATGCGATATGTTTACAGCAGAGACCAGGGCGGCAAGTTTCGCGCGATAGCGCGGATCTTGGAAAATAAAGCCAGGGATACGCAGCTCATTATGCTGACCCGTGCCACGATTCTGAAATGAAAGCGAAACCAACGCGTGATCGCTCAAACGAGCGTCGGACATTTGGCTTGGGTCAGCATGAACTTCCATCACCGCGTCGATCTCAAGCATGTATTCCGAGGGAATCCCCAAGAAGACACGATCCAGAGTGTTCGCTGTGAAATGCTGGCGGTTAAATCTAGTCGGAAGCTCTGTGCATACCTCAGTGGCTGCATGCATGAGCGGTCTCCAGAAACCTTCCAGAGGAGCCATATGCGTATCGACAGCAAGACGGGCACTGCAGGGCTCAGGATTCTGGTAGCTCACAGGGGCGCCGGCAGCAATGCTGAAGTCGCCCAGCGCGACGAAGGTCCTCCGCAGCGGCTCCTCCTTACACCATGCAAGTGACTGCTGCCATACTTCTCGAATGTGAGGGAGCGTGTGAGGTTCCAGCTCATAATTGTGGACATTCATGATCTTCATTGCAAACTTTGTCTTGGGATTGAGGATGCTGACAAGTTGAACGCGCCCATCAGCAAGAACTTCAGGAGTGATAATTGGTTGATCTTCGAGGGGTACCGATTGCGCAATCATCCGAGAAGGTAGAGGAACCAGTATGGCAACACCACCCGCGCCAGAGCGGCCAGTGCTGGAGTGAAAGAGCTGATAGTCGAAGGGAGTGGCATTGAGAAGAGTACGAAGCACCTCAGTCGTGCCATGCGTCTCTTGGATGAGGATGACAGCGCAGGAGGAGGAGGAGGAGGAGGAGGAGGAGGAGGAACCTGGGCGGAGCGGTGGGAACCTTGGTTCACCGCTCTCCCGCGTGCCAGAGGGCCTGGGCATCGATGCGCGCCTGCTTCCCTCGATGGCGCGCTCCAGGAGCGGCGGGGCCTGGCCATTTCGCCGGCGCGCCTGGGCATGCAGCGCTCTGGGGCAAGGCATCGCCCACCCATGGAGCACAGCACCAAAGATCCTCCTGATAGTCTGCCACCTCCTCCTCCTCCAGTAAGGGTAGGATGTCAGATTATCATGGAGCGAGCGCACCGAGCTGTTTGTACCTTCCTCTCACCCTCCTCCCCTTTCTCCTCATCCCTCCTTTTCCTCCCCCTTCCTCCGTTCTTCCGTTCCTCCGTTCCTCCCTCCCACTCCCCCACCTCCTCACCCTGCCCCTCCCCCTCCCCCCCTCCTCTTCCGCAGCCGCCGCCACCGTCTCCTCCTTCTCCTCCTCCTCCTCCTCCTCCTCCACCTCCTCCTCCTCCTCCTCCTCTCCTCGTCATCATCATCCTCATCACCCTCCTCTTCCTCCTCCTCCTCCTCCTCCTCCTCCTCCTCCTACTCCTCCTCCTCCTCCTCATCCTCACCCGCCACCTCCTCTCCTCCTCCTCCTCCTCCTCCTCCTCGTCGTCCTCCTCACCCTCCACCTCCTCCCACCTCCTCCAGCTCCTCCTCCTCCTCCTCCTCCTCCTCCCCCTCCTGTTCCTCCTCCTCCTCCTTCTCCTGCTCCTCCCTCACCCCTTGCTCCCTCGTCCTCCTCTTCGGGGTCTCGAAAACGTGTGGTGACAGACGAACCGTGCGGTGATCTCGAAATCCCAAGAGATCCCACCGCTCAGTCCGTCACCTCAACGACTTGAGACCCTGGAGACCGCAGTCGCCCGACACGTCCTCGGAACACGACCCAAGTCCCAAAGACGTGCGGCCATCCCAAATCCCCTCTGGCTCACCACGCGGTGTGGTCACCGCACCGCACTGACCCGGGTGAATTCAAACCCGGGCCTATCGGGCTTTGCAAGATCCTGCAAGATCCTGCAGGATCCTGCGCCCAAGCCTGGTCAGTGCGCCCCTGGCTCTGCAGGATCCTGCCAGACCTGGCGCTATAGTCGACCCGTATCATAAAGACGCACGATCAGGATGCAAGAACCTTGGATGCCCACTTCGAAGCTTTCGAGTGGGGCGCGGTCAGCACAAGTGGCCAGGGATGGGCCGAGGAGGGCAGGATGCAAGGGTACCCTTGGGAAGGCTGCCCCTCCCAACTCTGCGGGTTGACTGTGCGGCTGATCGCCGTTTACACTGACCCCCGTCTCTTGAGCCCCGACCTGCCCCCTCATCAAGGGCCCCCCAACTTCGCGCTTCGCGCTGCGCGAAGCGCGAACTGCTCCGCGCTCTCGCGCCGCCTCCCAGGGGAGAAGAGGAGGCCGAGGAGGAGCCGGAGCCGACCGCGAAGCGCGGAGAACTTCGCGCCCTCGAGGGCGCCCTTGCTCCCTCCCCCCCCCTCCCACCGCCCTCCCCAGCGGCGGGGCCAGCACACTCGTCCCGCGGGGGCTCGCCGCCGCCGCCGAAGGCGGCCGTCTTGCGGAGGCGGTCCGCGGGCACGTCCAGCTCGTGGTCGGTGTCGTAGGTGCCTCTGGCGGGGCCGCGGCCATGCGTGCCCCGACCTCGGCCCGTCCCACCAACCATGTTCCTTGCTATTGTTTGGTGCTACGATGATTACTAGTACTCCTCTCCTTCTTCTTAGCACTCTTCTGGTTATTATGATGGTTATGTGTGTTGTCGTCCTCGTTTTATTATGCTTAGTGGTAGTAGTACTCATATGTTGCTCCTCCTCCTCCTCCTCCTCTTCCTCCTACTCCTCCTCCTCCTCCTCCTCCTCCTCTTCTTCCCCCCCCCCCTCACTTCACCATCCCTCCTCCTCCCACTCCTCCCGCGTCCCTCCATCCTCCCTCTTCCTGGTCGTCGTCGTCCTCCTCCTCCTCCTCATCCTCCTCCTCCTCCCTCCCTCCCTCCCCCTCCCTCCCTCCCTCCCTCCCCTCCCTCCCTCCCTCCTCCTCCCTCCCTCCCCTCCCTCCCTCCTCCTCCCTCCCCTTCTCCCCCCTCTCCTCCTCTTCCTCCTCTGACTCCCCCCCCCCTCCTCCTCCAACTACCCTCCACCCTAGTCCCCCTCATCCTCCTCTCCTCCTCCTCCTCCTCCTCCTCCTCCTCCTCCTCCTCCTCCTCCCCTTCTCCTCCTCCTCCTCCTCCTCCTCCTCCTCCTCCTCCTCCTCCTCCTCCTTGTTGACCCCCCTTCCCCTCCCCAGGCATCCTTCTTTTCCCCCTCCTTTTCCTCCTGCATGTTCCTGCCTGGACATGCTAACGAGCTGCTTCGAGTGCGCTCAGAAGCGTTTTGAGGCCAGACGACTGCACATGATCAGACCGCCAGACACCTGCGCACAAAGAGGACGCACGGCTCGAGCGCCAAAGCATCCGCGTGGCAAGCCCTGACTGTCTGGTCGTGCCGCCTCTTTCTCCTGCTTGTGCTTCCTCCTCCTGCCCCTGCTGGGTCTGGAGCAGCAATGACAGTAGCAGGGGCAGGCCGTTTTGAGCAGGAGTGTCAGCCCCGTGAGCGGGAGCGGGGGCATGAGTCCTGCTCCGGCGCCTGCCAGGGAACTCAAGCGTCCTGCCCCGAACGGAAGTTGATCGTTACTGGGAGGTAATGTTCCTCCACCATGGTCGCGCGTCTATCGTTGTCGTATTGCCCTTGTTTTCCTCGAGTGCGTAACTGTTAGGCCCTCTGGGTGGTCCTGCTCCATCACATGTTCTTATCTCACCTTCGTCCGCCTCCTCTTCCTCCTCCTCCCCCGTTCCCTCCCCAGGGGCAAAGAACAACCATGAAGCAGGAGTGTCACAGCGAAAATCGTGATGCGCGCTGCGGGATATTGGCCCTTCTAGCGCAGGACCGCCCCGGATAAACCGCCCACGACCCCCATGGGAGAGCAGACAGGGAACATAACCACCCCGACATCCCCTGCGTGAGCCCGCCTGCTCTGCTCCGACCCCACCCCCACGCCCCAATCGAACCAGCATCTCGGACAGCGGCCCAAGTCCCAACACCGTGCGGGCGCCCCGAATCCCCGCTGACTCACCGCTCGGCGCGGTCATCGCAACTTTTGGGGACTCTCGATACTAGAAGAAGGCAACTGCACAAACAGAAATCCGCCGGCCCCCTTGTGGGGCCACCAGGCTGTAGGACCGTGATTCGCAGTTTCCTGTACCAGTTGTAGCTTGTAGTTTCCAGTGTTACAGTTCTGCTTCTTGCAAGTTACTGTAACTAGTTGATTGACCGCGCGAGGAGGGGGGGAGGCCCAAACAAGACTTTTAGCGTCTCCTGGGCGCGTTGTCTGAATTGCTGGGGGGGCTCGAAATCAACACCCCTCACGCAGATCCGCGGGGTCAAGGTCCAAAAACACAGGGGATTTGCCACATTTCTGAAATTCGGTGCCACCCCTCACGCAGATCCGCGGGGTCAGGGTCAGTCAGGGTCCAAAACACGGGGGATTTGCCACATTTCTTAAATTCGGTGCCACCGCTCACGCAGATCCGCGGGGTCAGGGTCAAAAAACACAGGGGATTTGCCACATTTCTGAAATTCTGTGCTACCCCTCACGCAGATCCGCGGGGTCAGGGCCCAAAAACACAGGGGATTTGCTACATTTCTGAAATTCGGTGCCACCCCTTACGCAGATCCGCGGGGTCAGGGTCCAAAAACACAAGAGATTTGCCACATTTCTGAAATTCGGTGCCACCCCTCACGCAGATCCGCGGGGTCAGGGTCCAAACACACAGGGGATTTGCCACATTTCTTAAATTCGGTGCCACCGCTCACGCAGATCCGCGGGGTCAGGGTCCAAAAACACAGGGGATTTGCCACATTTCTGAAATTCTGTGCTACCCCTCACGCAGATCCGCGGGGTCAGGGTCCAAAAACACATGGGATTTGCCACATTTCTGAAATTCGGCGTCACCCCTTACGCAGATCCGCGGGGTCAGGGTCCAAAAACACAGGAGATGTGCAACATTTCTGAAATTCGGTGCCACCCTTCACGCACATCCATCGCAAGGCGTGGTAACCCAAACTGCGAGAACTCCCTCGGCCCTTTAATCGCAAGGTGTGGTAACCAAGCCCGTAAACCATACACGTCTTACCAATCGCCAGGTGTGGTAACCCCTCTTGTGATCAGTTGGTTTTGCTGATTGCGAATCGGCTTCGCATGAAGTTTCGATACTGCTTCACGACAGCGCCAAGGCCTCATGACTTAGCTCTTCCATGGCCCATTCTCCGAGAGAGGGGGCCGGCGGCAGGGGGCGAAGCCCTTACGGATTTTCGGAGTTCCGCGAGGATACCTCGGACATGGGTTGGAAGCCCCTCCCAGGCGCGCGGAACGCGCCCAGGGCGGCGCCGGAGGCGCAGCCAGGGGAGCCCCGCGCGGAGTTGACAGAACTTATGTTCATGCAATTGTTCATCCTTCGAATTTCAGGCTGCGTCCAGACCGGAGTGCTAGGGCGGACCCAGCCGTGGTGGCAAGCCCTCTTAATGTCCATCCTCCTCGCCCCACCCTCACCGACGGTCGTCGTGGGCCTCTGGACTCTTCGGCAGGAAGGCGCAAGGAGAGGGCCCGGATCGCCCAAGGACCTAAGCACGTGGCTGATGAGAGACGCGGCCCCAAGCACTGAAGGGGATCCGAGGCTGAACCTTCACTGTTTGAGGCCACCCGCTCATCGAGCCCTGTCGCTGAGGGGCCCGCCTCTGGACGGCGCCCCATCCCCTGCCTGCGCCCCAGCAGGTCTTCCTCCTCCGCCATCTTCCGACTGGGGACACCAAGAGGTTTTGGAGTCCCGAAACGGTGCGGTGACAGACCGTGCGGTCACCTCGGGATCCCCCAGGACCGAATCGCACGGTCCGTCAACGCACGGTTTTGGAACCTCGGATGCCCCAGTCGCCCGAGACGTCCTTGGAGAACAATCCGAGTGCGTTCTGGCCAGTGTCTCGAGGCGAATGTCGGCGGTTGCGACGGGGGCCTCCCAGGAGGCCCCCAAAAGTGGAGTACGGGCGAAGGGTAGCCTCAGGTCGGGCATGTCCTCCTGCAGGCGGACGTTGGGCGAACAAGTCAAAGATAATCAAAACATTTTCAAATATGGTCGAAAATAATCAAAACACATCGCCCCCAGACTATGTGTTTTTACCTTGTTTGAATGGTACTCCCTGTGGAGGGACAGGCCCGACTTACATGGAAACGGTATGGGCACCGTTCCTCCGGCAATCGACCCGTATAGTAAGGATGCACGACAAGGATGCAAGGGACCTTGGACGCCCATTTCCAAGCTACTCGAGCGGGGCGCGGCCAACGAAAGTGGCCAGGGATGGACCGAGGAGGCAAGGATGCAAGGGTACCCTTGGGAAGGCTGCCCATCCTTACCATTCGGGTTGACTGTATGCCACTCGCCCCACCCCTGGGCCTCTGAAGGGGGCCCCTCCCCGCCCCCGCGCCTTGCGGGTTGGCGTCGAGCACCTTCGCCTGCCTCCACTCGCCGTCCTGCAGGTCCCGCGGAGCGGAGGGAGGAGGGGGGAGGGGCAGGGAGGAGGGCCGAGGTCCGGGGGGCGGGGAGGGAAAAAGAGTCGAGGGAGTCCAGACCCCCTCGGTACCGAATGCCGATCTTGACGCGGAGAAAGAGAGGAGCAAGATGGGCGGAGGAAACAGCCCGGAACAATGACCTCGTAGAGTCATCAAAAGGAGGAAGCGGAGAAGGAGGAGGAGGAAGAGGAGTAGCAGAAGCATCTGGAAGAGGAGCAGGGGAAACGAGGAAGGATGAGCAAGCAAGGGGGGATATCACAGAGGGTGGTGCGAAACGGATTGGCTCCAGGACGCACCTGTGCCTCCCCCGCTTGGAGGGGCCTGCAGTGTTCAACGCCAGTCGTCCAGCGGAGCTTGGAAACAGTGCCAACGCGGCGGCGAAGAGGAGGACAAGGACACTCTGCGAAGACGCGCGCGGTGACACTCTGCGAAGACGTGCGCGGTGGTCCCTGACACCTGGTGTGTCGTTAAGGTCTTGAGCGATCGCATCGCTCCCAAATCTTAGGTCGTTCCATACTGGCTGGGACCAAGGCAGCTTGTGGAATGGGACCTTGAACGACCGCGTTGGCGTCGCCGCCGCATCAGCGCGGCACGGACCCACAACGCTTGACACACAGGTTGCGGCCAGCCTGGGCGAGAGCTGGAAACGCACAAGAGCAAGGGCACCCAACTTCGCACTTCGCGCTGCGCGAAGTGCGAATAACTTTGCGCTCTCGCGCCACCTCCCCCCAAGGGAGAAAAGGAGGATGAGGAGGAACCGGAGCTGAACCGCGAAGCCTGAAGCACGAATAACTTCGCGCCCTTGAGGGCGCGCCCATGTGGCGAGAGCTGGGAACGCACATGAGCGACGCTCAAAAAGCGGGTCTGACGCGAGATGGCGTAGCAACCTTGACGCGGCGGCTTACGCGGGCCGCAGTCGCGCCACGCTACGCTGGAGACGACGAGGGCGCTCACGCGCGAGCCTACGCGGGGAGCTTACGTGCGGATGTCGGAGCAGACGACCCCGATGTCTGGCGTTGCTCAACTGGCCGCGCACAGTTCCGGCGCTTGGCCTTCGCATGGCCCGGTGTAGCAAACGCCCTCGGAATGTGCATCCAGCGGGTGGCCTCTGCTTGTCGCGCATGTGAGCGACGATCAACAGCGGGCACAGTCAACCCGTATCGTAAGGGAGCACGATCATGACACAAGGACCTTGGTGGGCCGTCTCGAAGCTTTCCAAGCGGGGCGCGGCCAATGAAAGTGGCAAGGATGCAAGGGTGCCTGTGGGACGATTGCCCATCCTTGCTATGAGGGTTGCTTGTATTGCGCGAAATGGCACAGCGACCTTGCGCCGCAGTTTACGCGGGCCGTCAGCGCGGCACGCCGCATTGGAGACGACGGCGTTCGCGCGCGAGCTTACGCGGGCAGCTTGCGCGCCAATGTCGGCGAAGACGGCCCCGTTTCTTGTTTTGCGTCACCCATGTGAACCCAGCGTCCTACCCAGACGTGCGAAATCGAGTTTTTATGAACAGAGTAGCGCCCAGGAGTGCTGGATCAATTCCTGGGGAACGAATTGTCATCTCAGGCTGTTGTTTGCGCGGGCCCCTGGAGGCCGAGCGCGACCCCGAACCACCCGTCGTGATGTGTGCGCGACGAAGGAGGGCCTGGGCGCCGTGATGCCTGTAGGGGGATTTTGGACAAAAAACAAACATACCCCCCGCATGGTCAAACATAGTTTAAACATCGTCCCCGTATTATGTTTTACAATGTTTGAATATTCCCCCTGTAGAGGGACAGCCCCGACTTAAGAGTAGGATGACCATCGGCGGCGAATCCAGGGGGCCATTGAGAGGGGGCGGGGCCTCCTCAGAAGCCCTGGCGCCGTCTGAGGCTGTCTCAGAATGTTTTCGGACAAGCCGTACCCCTTCTGCGCGTTCCCCCCCCGGGCTCGCCGCCGAGACCAGACGCCGACCCCCTCCGCGACGCCTACGCGCTGTGGACGCCAAGCCGCGGGCCGCGGCGCAGATACTTTAAGCGCGGCGCCGAACTTCGGCACGAGGACCAGGACGCCAGCGAGGGCAACGGGGAAGGGGGCGCACGCACTTTCAAGCACAAGCGCGAACGAGCCCTGCGATACGGAAAAACAGGAGGATTGGGGGGGAGGGAGAAGGAGGGAAAGGAAGTCAAACAACAACATCTCAGCCTAGCCGCCCGGCCCTTTCCGCAGTGACGAGCAGGAGCGCGCTGGCGCGGGGTGGCAGCGAAGTGACCCGGGAAGGGCTGGGCGGCTAGAGCCTGCCGCCGCAGGGCCGCCGCCCCGCGCCAGAGGCAGGCGACCCAGCCAAGGCCCTGCGAGACTACGCGCGACGCCCAGTCGCACTTCGAAACAAGGCCCAGACTGCCTCGGCGACGCCTCGCTGCGGCAGGCCATTCCCAGCGGCCCGCGGCCAACAGGGGCGCTGCGGGGGTGGGGGCGGCGGCCCAGCTGACGCGCCGGCCGCGGCCGTTTGGCCCCCAGCTGGCCAGGCTGGGCGGCGAGTGCTCGACGCGGAGGCCTGCCTGTCCAGCGCCAGCGCGCCCGGGGTCCCGCCGGCCAAATCCACGGCCGCAAGCAGCCGCTGGAACACCCAGGGGGCGCGCAGCTGCACCTCTCGCTGCGCGTAGAACGCCTGCGCGGGGAGCTGGGCGCGCGCCGCGGCCCCCGCAAGCTCGTCGGCGTCCGCGTTGCCAGCGCGTTGCCAGCGCATCCGCCTCGAGGTGGCCCTTCGTCGAACGCGCTGAGAAGTAGCCACTCTGGCAATGTGGCGCCAGGGGGTCCCACACGTCCGCGCGCATCCTCTCGCGGGGAAGCGCGTCGGCCCGCAGCGCGGCGATCCCGTGGCATAGTCGCGCGCCTGGAGTCGGAGATCAGCTCCGCCGTTCCCTGGCCTCGCTGGCAGCGCGCACGGCCGCGGTGAGCTCGACGCGCCGCACGGTCTGGGCCCCGCCCCCCCGGGCCCGCTGCAGCGCCGCGGCTCCCCTGCGACCGCAGACCCCGCCCCGCCTGGGCCAGCAAGCGCCGTCGTTCCACGCCCGTGCCCGGGCCTGCCCGGGGCGGCAGCGGAGGCGGCGGCAGCTGCTGCCGGGCTTGCGCGGCAACCGCGGCGGGGCGTGCATCCGCCGAGGGCAGCGCCCCGGGGAGCGCGACCCCAGCGGGCAGGCGCGCCAGCAAGTCGGCCTCGCTCAAGCCGCCAGCCCGCAGGTGGGCGCGGCGGGCCGCGCCCAATGGGACAGCTCCAGAAGCGGTGGTCGCGCGTCTCCTCCGTGGGGCCGCAATATGGGCAGAGCGAGGGCCGGCCCCACTTGTCGGCCTCTGTTTCGGTGATGGCGCTGCCCGTGGGCACCGCGCGCAGGGCGCCCAGTCGCGTCCAGCGCGAGCTCGTCGGTCTCCAGAAGGTTGGGCGCCCCAGTCATCCGGGGTAACTCGGGTCCGGGGTAACGCGGGCTTGGATTCCCGAAAAAGGAACCCGAGTGACCCGAGTTACCCCTGATGATTTGGGGCTCTGGACGCCCGAATTATCCGGGGTAACTCGGGCCAGGGGTAACTCGGGTTCGGAATCCAGAAAAGCGAACCCGAGTTAACCCTGACCCGAGTTACCCCTGATGATTCGGGGCGAAGCCCGTCCGCGAACCCTTACGCCAAGTAGCCCAATGGTGAAGCCCGTCCGCGACGTGCCCGATGTCAGGGAGTCATCCGGCTACGGCTCTTCCTCCTCCTCTTCCTCCTCCTCCTCCTCCTTCTCCTCCCCCTCCTACATATATTCCTCCTAACTCCTCCTCCTTCTCGCTCTTCCGTACGCCATCCATCCCCTCTTAAAAGTATGACGACTTCCCCAGCCCTTCATTTCACTGCATGCGCCTCCACATCCCTGATCAGGGCAACTCGCGTGGGCATCGTTTTTGGATGGGCTGGAGAGAGTACACGAAGCGTCTATACTTTGGTTATAGATATGTTGGAGACGGCGCATGTGTTGATCCACTACATACCGTCGGTGCAAGGAGGCATTTGGAAAGGGGTTGATGTGACAATCGCTCGGCAGTGACAACCTACTCCAGGCACGGTTCGTAAACAAGGGGCCCACGGAACAAACCAAGCGACGCAGAAGCAAGCAAGAGCAACGCTGCCCCTTCTTAGAGATCCGACGTCGTGTTTTGTTTCCAATACGGGGTCCCCGGAAGTCTCGACCCCTTCCCCAGGACCAGTTTTTCACCCTGAGTCGTTTGTTGACGGCCCTGGGGCCCGGCGAGGGCCCCTGGAGGCCGAAAACCACCAACAACCTCCGTCGTGCTTTGTTCAATACGCTCGGCCTCTGCAGGTTGGGCTTCGCTCCTCTCTTCCGCCGGGCTCTGAGCAGGTGCCCGGCGGTCCTGCAGGCACTCGACGTCCTCCCCGGCGACAAAGACTGCCTCGCCTGCGCGCCGGCGCCCGCCGTCCTCTCTCCCTCGCGGGAGGGGGGGGTGCTTCCTGACACCCAGGGGAGGAGGAGGAGGAGGAGGAGGAGGAGGAGGAGGAGGAGGAGGAGGAGCAGCAGGAGGAGAAGGAGCAGGAGGAGAAGGAAAAGAAGAGGAAGACAGATGAGACCGAGGAGGAGGAAGACAGGGGAGAGGAGGTTAAGGAGGAAGATGAATAGGAGGAGAAAGAGGCGGAGGAGGAGGAGGAGATGGAGCGGAGGCAAGAAGGAGAGGAGAAGGAGGAAAAGGAAGACACGGAGGAGAGGAGGAAAGGCGAACCGACGATGATGATGATGATGATGATGATGATGATGATGATGATGATGGTGCTGCTGATGATGCTGATGCTGATATTAACGCCAATGATGCGGCTGATGATGATGATGATGAAGATGGTGGTGATGATGATGATGATGATGTGGTAGAAAGTGGTGATGATGATGATGGAGATGTTGCTGATGCTGATGATGCTGCTGATGATGCTGCTCAGGATGATGGTTATGATGATGGTGGTGGTGATGATGATCCTGATGGTGGTGATGATAACGATGACGATGATGCTGCTGATGATACTGCTGATGATGCTGCTGGTGATGATGGTGATGCTGATGATGATTGTGATGCTGATGTTGTAGTTGATGATGCTGTAACTGATGCTTACGATGCTGATGATTATGCTGCTGATGATGATACTGATGACTGATGGTGATACTGATGATGGTGATGATAATGCTGATAAGGATGATACTGATGATGGCACTGATGATGATGCTGAGGATGATGATGATGATGCTGCTGCTGATGATGATGATGACGTTTTAGAAGGGAGAGGCGAAGGAGGAAAGGGGATACAGGAGCAGGCAGAGAGAGGGAAGAGGAGGAATGAGGAGGAGGAGGAGGAGGTGGGAGGGGAATGCGGAGGAGGTATGACATAGGACAGAACCAACGAAGGGACGCAGGAGCCGCGCGCCCTCCGCTGGCGACGGGGAGGGGTAGACCTACTGATCACACGCGACGGTCGCGGTGCCCTGGGAGAGCCATGGAGCCTGCAAAAGGTAAAAACACCTCCACGACCCCCCCTCCTCCTCCTCCTCCTCCTCCTCCTCCTCCTCCTCCTCCTCCTCCTCCTCCTCGTCCTCTGGAACCTCTTGTTCTTCATTTTTGAGCCCAGTAGCGACCCCCTGATCCATGACGTGCTGCGTGCTGGCCAGAAGCTCGAGGATCATCCGACGGTGGCCACGGGGTCGCCCGAGGAACCCCAAAAAATCCTCAAACCTCGAGGTCCACCGCTCCCTCCAAGAGCAATTCTCCGAACCTCGATCGACGATTACGGCGACACCGTCGACGACGTCGCCGGCGTCGACGTCGGCGACGACGTCGTCGACGACGGCGGCCATGGCGGCGGCGGCGATGCCGATGCCGCGACGTCGACGATCACGATATCGACAACGCTGACGACGACGGCGGCGACCGGCGGCGGCGACGATGGCGCCGTCGACGGCGGCGGCGGCGGCCAGACGCGGAAGGGCGCCGCCTGCCACCTTCGCCTCCGCCGCGCCTCCCTCGAGGGCCGCGCCCACCTCCGAGGGGCGCCGAGGGGCGGCGGCGACGCCGGCTCCGACTCCGACGACGACGTCGACTCCGACGACTCAGACTCCGACGGCTCCGACGGCTCCGACGGCTCCGACTCCGTCGACTCCGACTCCGACCGCTCCGACTCCGACGCTCCGACTCCGACGGCTCATGCTCCGACGACTCCGGCGACTCCGCCTCCGAGGAGACTCCGACCCGGCTCCGGCGACTCCGCCCCGGACGACCCCGGCGCGAAGACGGCCGAGGCCTCGATCCTTCCGGTGCGCGGGCTCCCCGGGCGCCGGTGATCTCTCCCCGCCGCCGGGGGAGGAGGAAAATGAGGATGAGGAGGAGGAGGAGGAGGAGGAGGAGGAGGAGGAGGAGGAATGGGCGGAATGGGCGATCAGGCGGGTCAGCAGCGGCAGGCGCACGCAGCCCGAGGAGACGATTACTATACCAGGGGAGGAGCAGCATCAGCACCAGGAGTGGGCACGAGGGGTCCGTGGTCGGCCTCGACCATATGGACATCCTCGGTGCCTAACTCCCGTGGGTCAGCATACTGCTCACTCTCCCTGGGGTGCCTGCCCTGTCGCAGGCGGTTCCTACGGGTCTTAGCATGCAATCTGCAGGTGTGAACTTACAGATTTCGGCCGTCCCCTCAACGTGATCGACGAGAAAAATCCACAATCATAACAGAGGGCAAAGGGCCCAGTCTTCCAGAGTGCGTGGCCTCGAAACAGGTTCCTATTGCCTGCGGAGGAGGAGGAGGTCGGAGGAGGAGGGGGAACTTGGCCTCCTGGCCTCCTACAGACTGCGCGGCCCAGGCACTCTTGGAATCCGCCGACCCTGTCGGCGTGTGTGAGGGGCTTCTCCGTTCGACTCGTCGTCTCCGTCGTCTTCGTTCTCCCCCATCCCAGGGCTCTCCTCCTCAAGCGCGCTATCCAAAGCGGAATTAAATGACGTCGTAGTGGGGTCGACGGGGAGCCCCTTCCCTTTGATCCCTTCCCCGCAGAGGGGGGGGGAGGGGGGGGGCCGGGGCAGATACAACGCCCGCCGGGGCGCACTTTCCTCGAGCGGGCACGCACGGGATGGATGCACTTCCTCCTCCTCCTGGTCCTCCTCGTCCTGCTTTTCCTCCTCCTCCTCCTCCTCCTCCTCCTTTTGCTCCTCTCCTCCTTTTCCTCCTCCTCCTCCTCCACCTCCTCCTCCTCCCGCAAAGGCGTCCCGGGAGCGGGCCCCGAGTCAAAATACCACCTCCCTAAGGCGCATTTTCCTCGAGCGGGCACGCCCGAAATGCACTTCTTCCTCTTCCGGGGGCACGTCCCAAGTCAGAATATCACACTCCCGGGGCGCACTTTCTTCGAGCGGGCACACAAAATATGCACTTCCTTCCCCTCCTCCTCCTCCTCCTCCTCCTCCTCCTCCTCCTCCTCCTCCCTCCTGCTCCTCCTCCTCCTCCTCCTCCACTTCTCCTTCTCCTCCTCCTCCTCCTGCTCCTCCTCCTTTTCCTCCTCCTCCTCCTCCTCCTCCTCCTCCTCCTCCTCCTCCTCTCTCATCATCATCATCATCATCATCATCATCATCATCATCATCAGCAGCATCAGCATCAGCATCAGCATCAGCATCAACATCATCATCATCATCATCATCATCATCATCATCATCATCATCATCATCATCATCCTCCGCTTCCTCTCCCCACTCCTAGCCCTTTCGATTAGGGTCGGCGGCACCAGCCGTCAGGCCTCTCCAATCTGAATTTTGCGCGTTCCTTCCTCGCGGCGGCTCTGCGTCCGCAGCGGAGGCAGGAGACGGCAGGCCCTGAGAAACTAAGCAAGTGGGGCCTTTGCAGGGCTACTCGGGGCCTTCTTCTGGGGGCCAACGCTCCTCCTCCTCCTCCTCTCCCTCTCCTCCTGGTAGGGGGGGGGTCGGGGTGGTGTCGGCAAAAGACCCCGTCCTAACTGTAAGGTCGGCCACAAAACTCAAAACTGCTTGGACGTCCGTATATCTCTGCTAATACGTCGTGCTAGTGCCAACAGGTCGAGGGGCGAGGTCGGCCCCTTCTCGGGCCGCTCGGAGGGATTTGTTTCCCTCTGCGAGCCAGTGGGCAGGACCGAGGGGGCTACAGTTAGGCCCTGACACATATACAGCACCTGCCGCATCGGCACACCTTGTGCACACAAGCCTGGGGTGGGTTTACCTGCATGTCAGGTTCACCCCAGGCTTCTGAAACAACAGCAGAGACATCAGATAGAGCCAGGTGCAGGGTCAGGCGCCCTGAGCAAAGACTCCTCGTGCTCCTGCTGTGCGAGGACTGCACGGCCACGCTGCGGCACAGGCTGAAGCAGGCTCGAACTCGAACCTCGCACGGACGCAGCCAGGTGAGCTCCAGGCGCGGCGGCAGACTCTCGCGCCTGGACTCGCGCCAACAGCGCAGGCATCCCAGGCGCCTGAATAAACTTCTCCGCTCCCGCAGCTGGCGTTGCGACTTCGGGAGGGGGAGGGGGAGTGGCCGCATAACACAAATAATTGACCCCCCCTCCGAGAGGACTGGGAAACACGATCCTCGTTCCTGTAATGAGGGTGAAGGCCAGAAACAATGCGAGGCAGGGTGGATTTGACCCCAGACAGTTTTCGGCCAACGCATTCCTGCCCCAACTTGAAACATCGACGCGACGTATAAGCGCCGCAAGTGGTACAAAAGAACAAGCTCGATTCTATGTCTCCGCGTGGGACAACAGTCTGAGCCAACGTGTGGCCCTTGCTGAAATCTCAAACTCCAAGACAGGTGTTGCTGGGGCCCTTGCAGCCAAACAAAGGACGCGAGCCAGGGCCCTTCCAGAACTGCAGGCACCTGAGGCGCCTAGCACGACCCGCGTCCAAGAGTTCCCAGTGGTGCCAGCCTCCAGACCTGAGGAACTTAAGCCTAGGTCCAGACGGGCTCCGTTCGAAGCTCTTTATAGGGACAGCGCACAAACCTTCGGCCATGACTTTGGCCGCAAACATTAATTTGCCAATATGATCGCCAACTTCTTGATAGAGAGCTTCGGAGGCTCGGGGGTGGAGGAGGAGAGCTTGTTTGGCTAACGATTCCGCATACCGATTACCGATGCCGATTCTCCTCTCGGACTCAGGGAGACTGTCGAGGTCCTCCTGAGATCTATGAGCGGGGGCATGGAAGACACGGAACTCATGGCCCGATTTCTCATAGAGCAAGGCACCCCGACGCATTCCTCCGTAACGATGCTTATAAGACACCTGGTGATGCGACGAAGTGTAACACAGCTTAGCCACCGTAGCGCAATCCGAGCATCCGTCACCGCTGTACTCAACAAACATAGGCAGCACCGCCATAGCCTGGTGCTCGGCCGCCTGGGGGGGGGGGGTCTGCTGGGGGACGTCCCACGCCGTTCCTTTGGCGAAGGCTCGCGCATCACCTGCGTCGTCCAAAAAGACCCAGGCGTAGGCGGCCCGAGACAACTCCCCAATCACATGCCGAGCGCACGACCCATCAATACAGACGTCGAGGCCTCGGAGGTCCAGGGAATCCCACTGCATTTCTTTTCCTGAGGGATCATGCAACTTGGGGTTGAGGTCGTCGCTGGGGCAGGGCATTCGGGACCCAGGGTGGTCCCATTTCAGCTCATCCCAGAAACATCGGCCGCCGCTGCTAATCGCCTTGGCCGGCCAAGTGGGATGGTCGTCAGTAACTTCCCGGCGAGCCTGCACAGCGTCTGGATGGTCGCACTCCCGAGCACGGTGCTTCACACCGCCGGCGCGACCGCACAACGGACACAGTCCATCGCAACTGTAGCCTGCCGCGCGTGCTCGTGCGCGTGTCCGCACGCCTGAGCAGATCACGGTGACAACCAAATACGTTTCTCTCGTGCTCAGTTTCTTGCTAGCGGGGCCAAGGAGCTTGACCAGAGGCCCCGTGCACGTCCTACTACCGACAAGCGACGGGGAGAGCTCAGCCAAGACCCTCTCGCGATGCCTCTGGGCCCCCAACTGAAGTAACTGAGCCACGAGGCAGGGGGAGTTGAAACCAAGGTGAACCACCCAGTTGAAAATCATCGACCCACGTCAGGGCCGAAACAGATTGCCAGTCAATCCTATTGAGCGAGAGATGCATTCTCTGGATGGGCCCTCGAAAGCTCTTCCAAGACAACCCCTCACCCCGAGGAATAACGTTCCACATCTGACACAGTTCCTTAATGTTAGAGTGGGACGTGGAGGGGGAAGTGAGGGCAATCCAAACGATATGAGCCCAGTGCAGGGCTGGAGCAAACCCAGCCCTCCAAGCAAGGTCCCCACACAAGGCCAAGTTGGCATGAAACGAAACGCCCTGGTGATACTGGGGTTTGTACGCAAGTAAAACTCTCTGGGCTTGCTTCATCTCCTGATCGCCCATGCCGACAATGGCGGCCCCGAAAGTGGCCGCGGGGGCCACGCCCGACACATAGATGTTTCCAATTCTACTCTCCTGACGGGGCAAACGGTCGCGATACCTTTTCAAAATGCCGTGTCTCTTGGACATACGTTTGAGACGTTGCTTCCTTTTCCATGCAACGTGACGCGACGACCGTGTTTGTCCCATCGCCAGGTCGGTCCCTAGCACGACCGCGCTGTTGGTGATCGTGCCCGCCACGCCGCCGAGCAGCCTGCCGAGCTTGCGCGCCAGCGAGAGGGAACTGGCATACGCGGTAAGCTTGTCCGCCTGTAGCTGGACCTTCACGCAATCTAGAAAAATGATGTACATGGCCGCCGCAGCCTTGGACATCCTATCAAGCACCTCGAGCTCACTCTCTCCTTCTGTCGTGAGCGAGTCGTCATCAACATGCGACGATGAGGAAACCATCGGGTGCTCAAGGGTGAACAGATCAAACGCAGCTAAGCTGCACACTCGAAAAAACAAATCGTTGAATATATCGCCCGCCGGCAACCCCGACCCCGCAAACATAGGAGCGGTTCCGTGCTGAGCACCTAAACGGAGCAAACGTGGGCCCCTCCAAAAATTACGAGTCGCCCTGGCGATCACAAGGTGAAAACCGCGGTCCAGGGCCCGCTTTTTTTCAGGAGTTCGAGGTCGAAGCTTTCAGAGTATTTGGTGCCGTCCCAAATCACTCCCCCCGAGACTTTATCAGAGTAAGCCGAGACCTCCGCTCTGGCCGCCTGGTGCCACGCAGCATCCTCGGCGCTGCGTCCTGGTCCAAAGGCCCTTAACCTTCGAAGGTAATCGTCAATGAAACGCAACAGAACTGGCCTCCTCAGCCTATCCCAAATACGGGCGGGGACAGCGCGCAAAAGTATGGGCCGCAGGCCCACCCTTGGGTTTTTCCCGGAGGGGGAAAACCACCCAAAACAATTGTTTGGGGAACAAACCCAAGCTTTCCACGGCCTGATACAGAGCTCCCAAAGTTCCAAGAGCCGCGTCCGACACAAGCGACAAGTGTTTGGGGTGGATGCCGTCAAGGGATTGGGAGGTGAGGGAGGAGAAACTGGCACTGGCGCTCCTGATGTCGGAGGCGCTCGCGCGAGGAATACGAGCACGGCGCGGCACCTCAACCGTTGACGGGTGAGACGTCGCATGCTAGAACTTGGCCAAAGTCTCAGCCTCCGCTCGCAACAAAGATCGAGGATCGCTGCTGTGCTGCCCAGGAGGCGTCTGCACCACAGTCGGGGTCAATGTTTGTTTCAACTGGGTGAGCCTGTGCATGGCCCGAGCCCCCCCCCTAACGCTTTCTCCTGCCATTCGTCCCACGAGTCCTGCTTCGCCTTCAAGGGGCTCTTCTGGGCCTGCAACCTGCCATCCTCGAGGCAGTCCAGCAGCTCGCGCGCGTCTTGCACCCGCACCTCGAGCGAGGTAGGGGGCCACTTGCGCACGAGCACGCGCACCTGCGCCACCGCAGCGCCCAGGCGCGAGGACAAGCCCTCTCCAGGGCACGGCTGAACTAAAAGTTACCGCACCTGCTGGCTCGAATCCTGCGAGACCTCTTCGCCTTTGACGAGCTCCGTCGACGGACCCCGCGCGGAGCCAAACAAACGCGAAACCACTCCTTATGGTCTCGGGCAAATGCTGGGCTAACCAAGCCCACCCGTGATCAGCCGGCTGAGTGCAAGCACTCTTAGGGAAAGTAAACATGGGCACCCATCTCGCTTGGGGGCATTCACCCTTGAGACCCTTGGTCGCCAGAAGGGGCCCCCAAGTAGGATCCGAGCTCCAACTCCAACTTATTCACAGAAACGCGCCAAGCCTGGGCAAGCAACTCCCAAGAGAACCCCACGGGCTGGTCCAACGCAGCCTGCGCCGCACTCTCGGCTATATCCCGAGCGAGCGCCCAATCCTGGGGTCTGGGGGTGGGCCCGAAGGGAAGTTCAGCGGGGGGGCGGGGATGGCTGGGGTAGACCAGCTGATACAAGCGAACCGCTTGGTCCTTGAGCTGAAGGACCACGGGGCGGTGAGGGCGGCTGCCCCATTGCATGTCACAATGGACGTGCGCGATGGCTCGGCTCATCGCCGTGCTACACATAAAGAAATCTATGGTGCTAAGCGAGCAAGAGCTGGCGCACGCACGTTCCTTGGGGGCGAACAGAAGGGAACCGAGTCCCCGAGCCACGCCCGACGATTCGACGAGGGAAGGGTCAAGGTTCCAACCGCCTCCGCAGAGGCTCAAATGCTCCTGCTCGAGGGCCTTGCCAATGGCCCCAAGGTGCGCAACGTTGCGTTCGCACAGCCCCGATCCCGCTTCCAGATAGGCGCAAACTATGGCGAAGGGAGGCCACGACGGGATATCGACCACAACTTTCATAACACGGGCAGGGGCGACGACGCCCCCTCCTTCGGGCCACCTCAGGCCCACGTGGGCCCTGACCAGGACGGCAGCGCCCCATTTGGGCCTCCCAGAGGCCCCCAGAACCGAGGGGGGAGCGAGCATCTCCCACCCGAGTTTGCCCACGGCCGAACAGCTCTCTCCCAGGAGGTCCTCGGAAAAGCCAACCTCCTGCGCCAAAAAGATGAGCGCGCTAGAGGTCGCCAATCTGTCGCGCAAAGTGTTCCAGGAGTTACCGTCATAGGTATCGATGCACTCTCCGCCGCCACTCAAGCTCGAAACATCGGAGTCGGGGCGAGGAGGAGGAGAGGGGGGGCTGGACCGTGCCATGCCTGGACAGCCGCATGCCACAACAGAGCGGCAAGGCGGGCTGGCTAGAAAACCTGGTGGGGCTCATCACTCCTGCATCAGGAGCACCGCTGACGTTTGGCGAGAAGGGCCTGGACCTGCTGCACGAAATCCCTCTTGTCGACCCGCTGGGCAGTGTAGAAGAGCTCCTCCATGTCCACATCGTCGTCGCCTGCTGGAACCTGCTCGCCTGGAGTCTCGGAACGATCAATGCCAGCGTCGCCGTTCGACTCAGCACGTTGTTGTCCACCACCCACATCGCCACCCACATCAGCAGTAGCACAATGGAACGGTGAAGACGCTGTCTCTGGTCTCGTCAATGCACGGTTCTGCTGTGCCTGCAACAAGCGTGTGTACTTCTGAAACGTCTCAATCTGGAGGAAGGCGGCGACCTCATCCTTCTCAGCACCAGCCTCCACCTCCTCCAGGTTGAGCACAGGAGCCTCAAGCCGACCAGGAAGGTTGCGCACCAACTCCCGATTGAGCTCCAGGATCTCCTTGTCCACCACCACCACCTGCGCCTGCAAGCTGTCCAGCTTCTCCTGCGCTTGGGTGATGATGGCCAGTTGACCTGCTGCATCTTGAACCAACTTAGCCTTCTTGGCCTCCGCCCGCGCCAGCTTGTGCCCCGTGTTGGTGTGCTGGGTGAGCGCTGGCTTGAGCGAGGCCAACTCCTTCTTGGCGGTGACCAGCTGCTCCTCGAGTGCAACCTTGGCCGCCGAACCTTCGTCTCCAATCTTGTCGACCGCATTGATGGCGGCCTCAAGACTCTGAATCTTCGCACGTACTTCCTTTTCTTCGCTGTCCACCTTAGCTGGTTCGCCGCCACCAGCTGTCGTGGTTGACTGTGTTGACTGGGTGGATTTGACCAACTGCTCGTGGCGCTTGGTGAGGGCATCGAGCTGCTTCTGTAGGTCTTGTTGTTTCTTGCCACCTCCGCCAGGACCGCGAGGCCCACCAGGAGAACGCTGACCACCACCGCCACCGTTGATGCCCTTCTTCGTGTTCCGTTTGGCGGCCGCGGCCACCGCAGGCGGGGCGGCGCGCCCGCACCTGCACTCGACTCTCGACGCCCAGTTGGTGTTGAGGCCGCAGCCCGTACACGACCAAAAGGGAAGTCTGGGGCCAGCGAGGACTGGCCCATCCATGGATGCCCCCGCAGGAGCGCGACTGCAAACTGGTGCCCAACAGGGCGTGCGAAAAAGGGCGAGGCCCGCAACAGCAATTGGCCGCTTCGAAGAGGCATGCTGCTGCAAGCTCAGAAGACTGCCTGAGCCGAAACGGCTGGCCGCTCGGAGGAAGGAGAGGAGGAGGAGGAGGAGGAGGAGGAGGAGGAGGAGGAGGAGGAGGAGGAGAAGGAGGAGGAGGAGGAGGAGGAGGATGTGATGGGATGAAAGGATGGGGGATGGGATGGGATAGGAGGGAGGAGGAGAGATGGGATGGGGGTTGGGAGGGGAGGAGGTGGGATGGGATGGGGGGCAAGGGGGGGAAGCCCTGGAGCCCGGGAAGCCCGATGCCCCCGAGGCCTGGGGGCCGGCCCTCCCGGGTGCCGGGAGGGGCGACAGGCCCGCGCCCTTCGCCTGCCGCGGGGCCGCGCGCGCTCGCGAGGCGGCGCCGCGGGGGGCTCCAGGATCGAGGAGGCCGAGGAGATCGAGCTTCCGATCGAGGCGTCCGCACGCGCCCAGTGCTCTCTCTCTCTAGCGGCCGCCCGCAGCCTCGCGCGGGGCGACTGCACAGAGGCCCCCCGGGGAGCCACCCATAGGAGGCACCGGGACTGTGGGGGCCCCGTCCCCTCTGGATGCCCAGACGCCTGGCGGCCTCCCCAGCTTATACACCGAGGGACGACGACGACGACGACGACGACGACGACGACGACGACGACGACGACGACGACGTCGACGTCAACGACGACGACACCGACGACAAGAAGCAACGACGGTTCGTTCGCCGCCGGGGTTCCCGCGGCAGCCGCGCCGGCGAAGGGAAGGGAGCCAGCGGAGAGCGCAGGGTCAAAGCTGGCATCACAGCGGGCCCCGAAGGGCGCGCGAGGTCTTGGGATGTCTGACCTCCCGGGCAGGAGAGCCCAGAGTCGAATCGGTAAATCGGATCGGCGATCAGAATGAATTGGATCGGCGGAAATCGGCAGCCGATTCGAGAAAAGTCGAATCAGCAGACATCGGCAGGCCGCTATGCCTCCAGTGAGAAATCGGAACCCAAATCGGAATCCCAAGTCGAATCGAATCGGAATCGGAAGCCATCGAAGTCGAATCGAATCGAATCGGTGGAATCGAAACGAGCCCTGCCCGGGTCGCCCGTGTCGCCGAGGGCGGCACACGGCGAGCACCACAGGAGGACGCCGACGGCAGACCCTTCGGAAGTCGGTGGAGGCTTCGAATGGCAAATCGATTGAATGATCTATTCGGTCTCGAGTGAATGATATAGCGGCTCGGGCAAGAAATCGTTGACTGATACTGGTCACCTAACTTCGCGCATCGTGCTCCGCGATGCGCGACGCGCGGTTCACTTCTCGCGCAGGCCCCATGAGAGTGTCAGAAAAGCTCTTGCCCAGAGCGCAGCGTGCCAAGAGCGATTATCTCTTAGCACCCCCCCCGCGGGTGACCGAGAAGCGAGGCAGGAAGGCGTTCAACGTTTGTATATACTAAAACCACGCGCGCGCTCGCGCGCGCTTAGGTTCTAGCCGTGGTCACGGAACAGCTCCGAAGACGATATGAGCTGGCACAAGTCCAAGTATGTGGCGTTAGCCCAGAAATCCGACCTCCTCCCCGTCTTCCTACTCCCCCTTCGCCTCCTCCTGCCTCTCCGCCCCCTCCTCCCCATCCCCCTCTTTCCGCCCCCCCTTCCCATCCCCCTTCTCCTCCACCTCCTCCTCTCCCTGGTATTCCTCCCCCTCTCCTCCTCCCCCTACTCCTCCTCCTCCCCCTCCGCCTCCTTCTCCTCCTCCCCCCGGCCTTCTCTTTCCCCTCCTCCTCCTCCTCTCCTCCTCCCCCTCCTTTCCCCCCCCCTCTCCCCTTCCGCATCCTCCGACTCGTCGCCGTCCTCCTCCTTCTCCTCCTCCGCCTCCTGCTCCTCGTCCTCCTCGTCCTCCTATTCCTCTTCCTCCTCCTCCCTCCTCTCCACTCCCCATCCTTCTCCATATTCTCCCCCCCCCCCCGTCCTCCCCCTCCTCCTCCTTTTCCCCCTCCTCGACCTCCTCCTCCTCCTCATTTTCCTCATCCTCGTCCTCCTACTCATCCTCATGATCCCTCGCCATCATCTTCCTCCTCTTCCCGGCCTCCTCCCTCCTCATCCTCCCCCTTCTCCTCCTTCTCCCCCTCCTCTGCCTCCTCCTCCTTTTCCGTCCGGTCCTGGTCCTCCTCCTCCTCCTCCTCCTCCTTTTCCCTCTTCCTCATCCCCCTCCTTCCCCCCTCAAGAAACTCGACGCTGGAATTTGTTCACAACGTGGGCCCAGGATATCCCGACGACTTCCAGGGGCCGACTGTTCATCCCGACTTGTGTTTTACGGCCCCGGGTCCCCGCAAGGGCCCCATGGAGGCTGGAAGTTGTGCAAAGCTTCCCGTCGTGTTTTTTGTCCCGACGCGAGGTGGGACCACCACCAGGGCAAGGAGCCAGGGGATGCCACCTGGTGGTGTGGCCACACCTCCCCGCTCGAGACATCCCCGACCTCCAGCTTGAAGGGGCATCGCGGACCTTCTCGATGAAGCTGGCTCCCCTGGTGGTGGTGGTGGTGGTGGTGGTGGTGGTGGTGGTGGTGTTGGTGGTGGCGGTGGTGGTGGTGTCGCTTCTCTTTCCCCCGAGCCCCGGGCCTCAACGGCCTCAGGACGGGAGGCGCCCGCCCTCGAAGGCGGCGCGGCGGGCCCGACGCGACGCCGACGGCGCTCCCTCGGCGCCTATCCTGCTTTTCATTTTGGGGGAGCCGGTTTCGGGCCCAGGGGCCATGGGGAAAAAACACCAGCATGGCCCGTGGGATATGTTTGTCGTACACCTGTGACATGCATCTTGGGGACCCCTTCGGGAGCTGCTGGCGGTTTCTTGGGGGCCTCCGGGGCGTTTCTTGGAGTCTCCTAAAGGCTTTTCGGGGCCGAAGGCTCGAAAAGTCCGTTCGGATTCCCTGTCTGGGGTCCTTCTCAGAGCCGTCTTGGGGCTATCTTGGACCGTCTTGGAGGCCTCTTGGGCTGCTTGGGTCCCTCTCGGGCTGTCTTGGGGCCGTCTTGGGAGCCTCTTGGGCCGTCTTTGGGCGATCTCGGGGGCCTCTTCGGTTACCTTGGATCGTCGGGAAGCCGCAAAGGTGAGAAGCATAACAATTCTTCCAAAACCATCGAAAAAAAACAACCATTTTCAGCCTCTTGTGGCCCTCTTGAAAGAAAAAACTCTTGGAGGCCTCTTGGGGCGTCTTGAATTTTTTTGGGCCGTCTGGGGACTACCTTGCCTGTCTTGGACCGATCTTGTGGCGTCTCGGAACCCTCATGGACATCTTGGGTGTTCCCTGGGGCCGTCTTGGAGGCTTCCTGGAGGCCTCCTGGGCCGTCTGGAGGCCCCTTGGAGGCGCTAGGGCGGGGGTATTAAAAAGGGAGCCCGATGGTTTTGATGTGGGCGGGCCCCCCCGGGCTGGGGGCCTGGCATTCATCCATTATACCTATATATATATATATATATAGGGAGAGAGAGACATAACGAGAGAGAGACATAGTTATGTATGTATATATATATACACATACATAAATATACATATACATATATATATATATATATGGATTCAAAGAGACCACAACAACTCAGGGCAAGACCTAAACGGTGTTGTTGGTGATTTCGTGGGCCGTTTTCGTTTCGACTTCGTTTCGCGGTAAAAGGAGGATTCGAAACAAAAGCAACGGATAACGAAAACAAAGCGAAAACGAATAACACCGCTTAGGTTCTGCCCTGCAACAAGTCGTAAACGAACGGTCACGCACGCATCTCCAACAAGGGAGTCAACGACAAGGCGCCCCAACAAATTGCCCAGAGTATGCCACCAGGGATGATGGTCCATGTCGTGGCGACGCCGAAGTTGGCATCTGACACCGCGTAGATGCGTAGATCGTTCACTATGCAGCGATCCCCCATACACGACTGGGAAGATTGTTCAAGATTTAACTCGTTCAGGACGACGTTGGCTTTCACTTTTGAAGGCCCACGCAAGCGTTGCCGCCGCGGGGCGGGCATGCATGGCACGCCTTGGTAGGAATCGCCAGAGAACCATTGAACAACAAAAGCCAACAACCCCCTGGGGTTAAAGATTTCCCCCCCGACCCCCCCAAAAAATCCCCCTCACTGCAGTTTTTCAGTTTTTCTTCGGATCTTGGAAAGCTGCCCCCCCCCCCCCCCCCCCCCCCCCCCCCCCCCCCCCCCCCCCCCCCCCTTTGGATCGGCGATGGGTTGAATCCCTGGAGGAAACGGTTATATCCCCAGCTGAGCGGTTCAATCCCTGGAGGTCGTCCAGGGATTGAGCTCGTCTGGGTGGCCGGCGCCTCACATGTTTCAGCAGCTGCTATATAACTGTATAGCTGTGTATACCTGTGGCTCATCTTACATCCAGAAATCCAGGAGTCACCTCAATGGCGGCGCCTCTGAATTTCCTGAGCAACTTCATCTGGGGATTGAACCGTTCTGGTTCGCCTACGAGAAGTAGTGAACAAAAAACAGCAAAGACGTTACTCATCTTGACAATGATCGCTTCTTTTGCGGTATCGGCCGTTGCAGTGGATGCTGTAGTAGGAACTGCAGTGTGAGCTGGGGCAGTAGCTGCATTGGTAGATGTAGTGGCATCCGCAGCGGTGGCTGCAGTGGTAGCTATACTGGTAGTTGTAATGAATGCGGTTGTGGTAGGTGTAGTGGTAGCTGTAGTGGTAGCTGTAGTGGTACATGAGCTGGTATATGTCGTGGCAGTTGTAGCGGTAGCTGAACTGGTAGCTGGACTGGTCGCTTTCACGGTAGCCGAACTGGTACTCGTCGTGGTACTTGTAGTGGTGCTTGCACTGGCACTTGTAGTAGCAGCGAGTGGCACCTGCCATGGTAGATTTACTACGTGCTCTACCGGGAGCTGCAATGTCACCTGCAGTGGTGGCCGTACGGGCACCTGTGCTGGTAACAGCACTGGGAGCTGTATTGTTAGCTGTTGTGGTGGCTGTAATGGTAGCAGACGTGGTAGCTGCAGCGGTAGCGGTAGCTGTCGTTGTAGCTTTACTGGGAGCTGTGGTGGTAGTTTTACTGGGAGCTGCACTGTACTTGTGGCGGTAGCTGTGCTTGGAGCGGTAGCTCTATTGGGAGGTGTACAGCTACCTGTGCTGGTAGCTATGCTTACCAGCGAATTGCATGTTATCGCTGTGCTTACCAACAGGCTCAAGAAGGCTTCCAACAGGCCCAAGAAAGCATCCAGGACGCCCAAGAAGGCCTCCAGGACGCCCAAGAAGGCATCCAGGACGCCCAAGAAAGCTTCCAACAGGCCCAAGAGGGCCTCCAGGACGCCCAAGAAGGGCTTCCAAGACGTTCGTGAAGGGCCTCCAGGACGCCCAAGAGGGCCTCCAGGACGACCAAGAGGGCCTCCAAGACGCTCAGAAAGGCATCCAGGACGCCCAAGAAAGCTTCCAACAGGCCCAGGATGGCCTCCAGGACGCCCAAGAAGGGCCTCCGGGACGTTATGAAGGGCCTCCAAACGCCCAAGAAAGCTTCCAAGAGGCCCAAGAAAGCATGGAGGACGCCCAAGAAGGCCTCCAGGACGCCCAAGAGGGCCTCCAGGACGCTCAGAAAAGGCATCCAGGACGCCCGAGAAAGCTTCCAACAGGCCCAAGAGGGCCTCCAGGACGCCCAAGAGGGCCTCCAGGACGCCCAAGAGGGCCTCCAGGACGGCCAATTGGCCTCCAGGACGCTCAAGAAAGCTTCCAACAACCCCAAGAGGGCCTCCAGGACGCCCAAGAAGGGCCTCCAGGACGCCCAGGGCCAAGAGGGCCTCCAACAGCGCCAAGAGGGCCTCCAACAGGGCCAGGAGGGCCTCCGACAGGGCCAAGAGGGCCTCCGACAGGGCCAGGAGGGCCTCCATCAGGGCCAAGAGGGCCCCCAGGACGCCCAAAAAGGGCGCGGGCAGGGCCCCCGAAAGAGTCTTCACGCGGGAAGGAAGGATTGTAATCTTTGATATATATATATATATACATATATATATATATATGTACATGTATGTACATATATACATATGTATATAGATATGTATGTATATACAGATATGGATATGTGTAAATGCAAACATATATACATCATACATATATATATACAAGAAAACAATGTCCGGGCATTGAACCCATGTCCCGGAAATTGAACCATTGTACCGGGGATTAGCCTTTTTCCCCCCGCGCGCTCCCCAAAAAAAACCTCACTCAGGGAGGTTCTTGGGGGTTAGGGAGGGGGTCCGGCCGGACCCTTCCCCCAAAAACGCTTCTGTTTTGCGGGGGGTCTCGAAGGTTTCTCCCCCCGGACCCCTCCGAAAAAAATCAATATCAAAAGGGTTCTGGGGAAGAAAAAGTATGGGGGGGTCCCTTCTGGACTTCCACAAACCCATCTCAGGAGGGAGGATGGGCGGACCTCGTGCGGCTTCCCGCCTGGGCAAGCTTTGGGGGGGGGGGTACTTAGCGGGGTTCCCTCCCCAACCCCCCCAGACTCCCCGGAATAATGAAGAAGTCTCCCCTCCCGGATTCCACAAAATAAAAACTGAAGGGGGGGGGAGAAAGGTTCAAAAGATGTCTTCCCCCGGCCCGACAAAAACTAACCTCGGGGGGTTGTTGGAAGGGTTAGGGGAGCTCCCCCAAACAGAAACGCTAGAGGGTGTTGTTTGTTTTTGTTTGGGGGGGATCGGGGGGTTCTCCCTCCAGACTCCCCGAACCTCCCGCAGGGAGGCTTCTGAAGAGCTCAAACAAAAATCCCCAGCGGGCTTCGTGTGAGGTAAAAGGTGCCCCTCCCTGACCCCCGCAAGAAACACCATCAGGAATGTTGTTATTTCTTGAGGGGGTAAAAGGTTTTCCCCCCCCTCGGAACCCCCCCAAAACCCCTTCAGGTATAAATGTTTAGGGAGTCAAGGGGGAACCACTCCAAAAACCTCCCTGAGTGGCTTTTCTGGGGGAATGGGAGGGGGTCATCCTCGGACTCCTCCAAAAACAACAACCAGACACCCTTACTAAACCCTCAGAGAAGGTTCTGGGCGAGATTAGGGGGGTAACCGAACCCAGATCCCTCCAACAACTACCCTCATATGTTGCCTTTGTGTCGTTGGGGTAATACCAAGAGTGCTGTTTAAAACAACTTGGAGACAGGCCTCGTCTAGCAGCGGGTGGCGCATGGCAGAGGGGCACGTCAAGTACCAAGGATGCTGGTTTAATCAACTTGGGGGGCCCGTCTCGCAGAGGGTGGTGCACGGCAGAGGGGCGCTTCCAGTACCCAGGATGCTCTTGTTGGGAAGAGTTTGGGCATGTTTGCACAAGGACTGAACGCCAATTCGCTCCATCCAGGATGTTTTTTTCTATCAGCTCGCGGGAGAGCCTCCAGCAGCAGGAGCTGCACAGCAGCGGGTCCTCCGCCAGGCTATCTGTTCAGTCAGCCTAGAGAAGGGCCTCGTCTAGCAACGGGCGGTGCACTGCGGAGGGGCAAGCCTGGCACCGATGCTGCTCCCTGGAGCAGCCCAGTTGTGCGGTGCACGGCAGAGGGGCACGTCCAGCGCCAGGGATGCAGCCTCGATCGGCTGGGGTGAGGAACCTCGCCCAGCAGAGGGCAAAAAGCACGGCAGAGGAGGGGCCTCCGGGGGGGGCCCTGGGGGCCTCCGGGGGCTTCCGTGGTCCAGCGTTATGTCGGGCATGTCTCCCTACAGGGGGATGTTCGACGATTTTTGTTAATGTAAAAAAACAACAACAATGCCCCAATAAGGTTAAAACATATAACAAAAATAATCCCCAGACTATCTTTGGACTATTTTTTTGTTATTTTTTGTGTATTTTTGTTTTTCGTCGAAAACCCCCCTGTAGGGGGACAGGCCCGACTTAAGTCTAGCGCGTTTCCTCTCCAGGCCCTCCCTCCGCCCATTCGGGGAGGTTTACCTCCCTCCCCTTCTCTGGGTCTGGACGGGGGGGGCGCGAAGGGTCTGAGCGCCCAAGATGGTCCCGAGATGGCCCTCAAGATGGCCTTCAAGATGGCCTTCAAGATGGCTCCAGCTAGCCCGACTGGGTTCAAGATAGCCTCCAAGACGCCTCCAGGGCAGTTGTGGGTGCTCTCGGAGCCCTCCAGGGACCCTCTCGAAAGGCCAAGATCCTTGCAATACTGAGGGCATATCAATGTGTTTTGCGTCCTCGCCTTTTCGCTTCCGATGGGCCTTCGAGGCCAGAAAATGACGCCAAAATGGCCCAACAGTGCCCCAATACGGCCCCAAGAGGCCCCCAAGAGGGCCCCAAGAACGCCCAAGAGGCACCCGAGAGCGCACCAAGAGGACCACAAGAGGCGATTTGTCAATCTCCCAGGCCCAGGGGGGCACGCCGAAAACAGCCTTCGCCCAACGGCCTCCAAGAGGGCAGAGCCCCCCAAGGAGCCCCACGAGGCGTCAAAGAGTGCTCCGAGTGGCACAACAACGCTACCAAAATGGCCCCAGTATGGCTCGAAGAGGCTTCCAAGAGGCTCGCGGAGCGAGAGCTCTACGAAGGCTTGACGGGCCTGTCCAGGCTGACCCAAGGCTTCGGTTTGACGACTTCCCCAGCTCTTTGTCCAACCAGGAAAGTCGCCTGGGTATCGATTCAGGATGCGCTGGTGGATACTGCGACGGCCTCCGAAGGCGCCTGGGGGCCTCCGAGGCCTTCTGGAAACCTCCCAGAATCTCTGGAGGCCTCCTAGATAGGGGTCGGAGGAGATGGGGTCGGAGGACCGCGCAGCATTTCCGATACATCGGCGATGCATCGGCGATGCACCAGCGATGCATCGGCGACGTCGGCGATGCATCGGCGACGTCGACGTGAAGCAAATCGGGCTCCACATCGAGCCGCATCGGCGATGGATCAGCGATGCGGCGTGATCCTCCGACCCCATCTACTCGGACGCCTCGGGCCTAGAAGCTCAGGGGGCCTTTGAAAGCCTCTGGGAGCTTCTGGGCGCCTTCGAAAGCCTCCGAGGGCTGCCGGGGGCCTCCGGGAACCTCCAGGGGCGCCCCGGGTGACGCAAAAACCCCAACCCCCTCAAAAATCCGAACCCCCAAATCCGATGTCGTGATTTGTTCAATACGGGGTCCCCAGAAAACTCAATCCCTTCCCCAGGACAGGTTCTTCACCCTGATTCGTTTTTTGACGGTCCTGGGGACGGGCGAGGGACCCTAGAGGCCGAACATAGCGAAAAACTCCGTCGTGATTTTTTCAACATGTTCGATCCCTGGGAGCCCTCCCTCAAGAGAGGTCCTTTGCTTCCCCGGGGAACGGTCACCCCATGCTGATATCGGCGCCCAACCCTCTGGAGGTGCCTCCGGCGCGGCCCTCGACGCGCACGAATTCCGAAGGTCCTTGCGGACCTCTGACAGTGTGTGGCTATGCAAGCTGTTCTCGGGGATCTTCGGACCCAGGTCCGTCCAGACCCGGGTCAGTCAGGCCCTACATAATCCTGCGAGATCCTGCACCCAAGCCCCGGCCGATGCGAAGGATCCTGCAGGATCCTGCACCCAAGCCCGGGTCAGTGCGACCCTGCCCCTGCAGGATCCTGCAAGATCCCGCGCTCTGGCTGCCCCACGTTTGCATTGACCCCCGTCACAAGGCTCCCGATGTTCGTCTTCGAGGAAAGGTCCGGCAACGTACAAGGAAGTCTGGGGGAGCGGGCACCTTGCGCCGACTGATCAGCCCTGGCTCCGTCCGAAGACCACTCGGGACTCGGGCTGGAGAACGGGTCCTGGGGGAGGGAGAGCTTCAAGGGTCAGCGACACGAATCATATTGAAGGGGCCCTGGGACACACAAATCAATCCACACAAATCCCAAGATTCCGCATGTTTTCTAATACTTTCTTGATTTTCGTCTTCCCCAAACTTCCCATTTTTCCATATTTTCCTGGGGATCGACGATTAATCGTGTCTCTGTCTGTCTGCGTGTGTGTGTGTGTGTGTTGAATTGTGTTGTGTTGTGTTGTGTTGTGTTGTGATGTGCTGTGTTGTGTTGTGTTGTGTGTGTTTATCCCTCCTGATATTTTGTTGTCGGGCCGTGGGAGTACCATGGAGACGGCAGCTGGAGCTGTCAAGCGACCGAGGCCCAACCGATGGGACACGCCTCCAGACCCGAACCCAACCAGAAGCAATCTGCAGGAGCAAACAAGCAACTGCATGGCGACCGTACTAAAGCTATCTATCCTATCCAATAACTATCCACGCTACCCTCTGATCACCCGCATGAGACCGCCCAAATGTGTCCGAAGCAGGCGAGGCCGGACAATTACATTGTCCTGTCCTAGGCCAACGTCGTGAATTGAACTCCCATCGTTACCGGCGATGCATCGGCGACTTCGGGGTGGTGAACGTCAGAATACGCATCTCCAATGCAGTGGTGCGCGATCCTCAGACCCCATCTTCTTCGTCCCCACGTAGGATGCCTGGAACTCGGGACTGACCAACCGCTGACCGACCTTGTTCGGCAAAACCTGTCATCGAACTATTCAGAAACTTCTATGTCTATCTGGGCATTCCAGAAGCCCTCCATCCAAAATGTCGCGACGTTTCGCTTGTAGCGCCAGCACCTCCAACTGACTTGGAGGCCGCGCAATGGGGGGTCGATGAATGGGGAGGGGCAGCGAGGGCTGCCGGAAAGAGGCACTCTGGGGCCCCTGAAGGGGCCCTTCGGGGCCGCAAACCGGGGCCTCTGGGGCCCGAGAAGGGCCCCTTCTTCAGGGCCCGAGAGAAGGCCCCGAGCATCCGAGAGAAGGGCACCCACAGTCATCGGCCTGACCTAAGGAACGATAACTGGGGAACGAAGCCCCCGCGTTTTTTCCAGGGAACAACGCGTAACGAACGAGAAATAAGGAGTGACGCATCGGGAACGACGAACAGCGCACGCCAACCTGGGGAACGACCGAACCCCTGTTGAGAGGCAAGCATTCCTTAGTCAAGCCGCTCACTGTATCGCCCCCCAGTGAATTCGCGCCCAACCTGAAGGGGCCCCAGGACACACAAATAAATACACACAAATAAACAGATCCCCTACATGTTCCCATATGTTCTGGGTGTTTGTCTTCCCCCCCACTTCCCATATTTGTCCCATCTTTTCGGGGGAATCGACGATTCATTGTGTCTGTTTTGGACGCCCGACATGGGTACCGAAAAAATGGGTACGATGCCCAACAACAAATGTTGTCCCAAACCAACAGCGGCCGCTGTTGGGCAGGCGGCCTCCTGTCTCGAATGGACACAGGCCGCGGCGGCGTGGACGGCGAGGCCTGTTCAAAATGAACAGGAACTGCTGTTGGGCATTGTACCCATTCTTTCGGTAACCATTTCGGGCGTCCAGATCTGTGTGTCTTTTTTCATCCTGACCATCGCCCCCCCCATGGAATCCGCGCCCAACCGACCTGCCCCGCGGGACTCCGCCGGCACCCCCGCCGCTGCCCGGCTTCGGCAGCCCCGCCGCCCAAGCAGAGGGCGGGGGGGCGGCGCTGCCCCGCCGAGGGGGGTCGGAGCCGCGCCGACGCCGGGGCCGCTTCGAGCAACACCCCAGGCAGCTGCTGCAGTCGGACCCGGGTTCGGGGGGAACGAAAGGGGGGGACAGCAAAGGGTACAGTCGGGGCGTTGACCTAAGGAACCCTAAATATGGAACGAGGCTCCTTTCTTCCATAAGTTAACCCTTCGATTTCCTGTCGAAAACATAAGGAAAGCCTGAGGCAAGCTGTGAAACACTTAAGGAACGCGGAGCCCCTCCCCAACGAAAAGGGTTCCTTGTTCAGGGCCCCGACTGTAGGGTAGAGAATCAGCTCACGTGGCTGATTTGCCCAGCGCCTCCCGGCGCCGGGAGGCACCCATGTATCGAGGACAGGGCCCGGCGGCGGGGCCGAAACCAGCTGCACGCAGCAGATGTCGAGTCGTAACCCCCCGTTTCGTTCGGCCCGATGGGTCAAGCACACCCAAAAGGGGGTCCAGCTGAGAGGGGGCGGTGCAACAAATTTGGGGCGAAGGTATTGCCAGTGTACCTCGCCGGAGAATGGTATTGCTTTGTATAGCAAGTAATATATTGCACGCGAAAATAATCCAGCAATGCATTTGCGCCCCGGAATGCGTTGCACGCCCCAAATGTATTGCAACCTTACAAATATATGGCACCAAATCTATTGCGCCAGCCCCTTGTCGCTGGACCCCCTTTTGGGTTAACCCGACTGGCACCCTCCCCGAACCGACCTCGATCTGATACCTCGGTCCAGCTGTATATGATTATGGCAACAGCTGTGGTTGCGTGATGATTCGCCCCTAACCGACAAAACTGGACTGCCCATGATAGAATGGACTAAACATTGATAGCACTCATTCGGTTTATTGCGAATGGCGATCAACCGCTACATCGCAGAGCGGAAGGAAGGGCCGGGGGGAGAAGAGGCATGCCACTCCTTGAGCAAGCCTTGCCCCGAGTTGTGGCAGCCGCGATCGCTGCGGCGACCTTCAAACCCGACCTGGATGTTTGGCTCGGGGCCGGATATCACGCAACAAAGCTTCCGGTAAGGACATGGGAGGGGCAGCGAAGCGACGTCGGCAGCCCTGGTCCGTCGTGGGCGTCGTCGTGGCCCTCGTCGTAGTCGCGGTCATCGTGGTCCTGGTCGTGGTTTATGTTGTTCCCATCCTACTTCAGGACCACATCCCAGAAATAATTTCGAACACCCGGAAAAGTATCAAAAGAGTGTCGAAACAGTGCCGAAACAGTGTCGCCCAAGGCCCGACACGTGAAAACCCTTGAGTTTCGGCACTTTTTTGGGCGCTCGACATTCTTTCTGGTGGTTGAGGCCAAAGTAGGTTGGAGCAACAGAAGTCCTGGTCGTGGTCG
>CAUYUJ010003897.1:0-60000 GCA_963575745.1 Prorocentrum cordatum
TATGTGTCCACATTATGTGCTGTCGTTCATGTTTATGCGCTAGTGCGTCTTGTTATTGCCTGACCCGGCTCCGCCTTGGACGACCAAGTTCACCCTAACCTTGATGAGCAAACCTCCGCTTGGAACAGAGAATCGAATTGTGAACCAAGAGTTTAGACCAGATCGTGAATTCGGCATTCCTCTCACGATGATTGTGTTTGTGTCACCGCATAATTGACGCAATTATGGTGGAGGAGAGTATCTTTCAAGAACATGTGCACGCGTGGCGAAAGATCGCGGACGCCGACCCCTCCTTCTGTTCCGTGACTTCTTTGTTTGTCATCCTCTTCTTGGTCGTCCTCGTCGTCCTCTTTGTCACCGCCTCCGCGTCCTCTCCGTACTCCTCACCCTCTCTTTCTCGCCCCCCCCTCTCTCTCCGTCGTTTCTTTGCGTTCCCCCTCAGCCCTTCCTCCACCCCTTGCGGGTGGTCCAAATTTATTTTAGGCGCCATTTTAGCACACCGCGAACCGCCACTGGAGGCTTTGTAAGCGTAGGCCACGCCTGCCAATGCCAAAGCGGCCCTTGTTTTTTATTTCCCGTAGTTCGTCGTCTTCCTCCTTTCCCTCTAGCCTCCCCTCAATCCTTGCCCTCCCACTCCTCCTCCTCCTCCTCCTCGTCCCTCCTCCCTCCTACCTCCCCTTCTCCTTCTTCCCCTCCTCTCCCGCGCTGGCTACATCCCCGCACTTCTCATCCTTACTAGCTCCTTTCCATCCGTCCCTCCCTCCTTTACCTCTACCTCCATTCCTCCCTCCCTCCCTTCCTTCTCCTCCCGCCCCTCCCCCCTCCCTCTTCCTCCCTCCTCTCTCATCCCTCTTACCTCCCCCTCATGCTCCTTCCTCCCTTCTCCTCCTCTTTCTCCGCCCACCCTCGTCCTCCTCCGCCTTTACCCCTCCTCCTCCTCCTCCTCCTCTCATCCTCCCTCCTCCTTCTTCCTCCTCCCCCCTCCCTCCCTCCCTCCTCCCTACCTCTCCTCCCTCCCTCCCTAATTGTCCATCCCTCCCTCCTCCCTCTGCTCCCTCCCCCTCCTCCCTATCCCTCCTCCCTCGCCATCCTCCCCGTACTCTCCCTCCTCCCTTCCTATCTCCCCCCCTCCCTCCCTCCCCGTCGTGCCTCCTGCACTCCTCTCGTGCCTGCACTCCTCTCGTGCCTTCCGCGCTTCTAGCGGCAAGGCCAGGGCGTGCCCGCAGGCCGTCCTCCGCCCGTGCGTGGCGCAGCGCTCGTGGGGCCCGTGCGGTGCGGCGACCGCGCCGTGCGGCGAGCCAGCGGGGGTCTTCGGAGCCACCGCGGGGCCTTCGGGGCCTCATCCTCCTCCTCCTCCTCCTCCTCCTCTTCCTCCACTCCTTTCCCTAATGAATAAGGTCTCCCTGTCGCACCCCGGGGCCAGTTTTCAGGGCGGTCTGGGCGGTTCGCCTGAGACTTCCTTGGCATGTATGAACCTGAACCTTACAACGTTGCAACAGCTTCGCATATGGAGGGCGGGTGGGTTGCAGAATGTAGCTCTCGCCTTGGCGCTGCGCACACTCCTGTAACAACTGCAAGAGCTTCACGGATTGAGGGCACATTAGTGTTCAAACTATAGTGCACGCTTTAGCGCCGCGCACATTTTGTTTTAAACATTTGCAAGAGTTTCACGGATTGAGGGCTGTTCGTTTTCTAAATGTTGTTCTCGCCTCAGCACCGCGCTTTTTTTCTGATAGAAAATGAGCAAGAGCTTCACGGACTGAGGGCGGTTCATTTTCAATATGTGGCTCTCGCCTTAGCGCCGCGCACCCTGTTGAAACATGTGCAACGAGTTTCACATATTGAAGGCGGTTCCTTTTCAATATGTGGTTCTCGCTTTAGCGCCGCGCGCATTCGTTTTGTTTTTATTTAAGATTTACAAGGGTTTCACGGATTACCCGGATCAGCGTACCAGAACTGGTGATTTGGACGGGTTGAGGATTATGGGGGCGCAGCAGTTACGTGGATTCGCGGAGTTGAAATCCCACACATGGCGTTCTGGCACGGTTCTGGATCGTCAAGACGCAACAGTCAGGTTGATATGTGGCGTTGGAAACCCGAGACCGATGTTTTGGCATGCAGCAGGGTCTTCAAACGGTTGACCTCCAACGAGGCACTTCCCTCAGAGGAAATGAATGTGTGTAGGGACCTATGAAGAGGAATCTTGGAGGGAGGGTTTACTCCAACATCGTTGATGGCTCTTGTGTTTAGACTGGTCCTCCTCCTCCTCCTCCTCTTCCTCTGCCTCTTCCTCTCCTTCCTCTCCCCTCCTGCTCTTCTCCTCTTCCTCCACCTCCTCTCCTCCTCCTCCCCCTCCTCCCCCTCCTCCTCCTCCTCTTCCTCCTCCTCCTCCTCCTCCTCCTCCTCCTCCTCCTCCTCCTCCTCCCTCTCCTCGTTCACATTTCCGCTCCGAGCATTGGAACGTCCCCCCTCCCTCTCCGAGCTACCGCCAGGCGTCCTGCCGCTCACTCGGGCGGCCCCCATCCCCACAGGCTTCAAAGCAGGGCGGTCCTCAGGTCGTGCTTCGAGCAGAAGGCCTCGGGCCAGCGGGGCCTCCCAGGTCCCAGGACCGCGCGGTGACGAGCCCCGCGGTGAGGCCTTCAGTCCGAGGAGGAGGAGGAGGAGGAGGAGGAGGAGGAGGAGGAAGAGGAGAAGGAGGAGGAGGAGGGGGAGGAGGAGGAAGAGGAGGAGAAGGAGAAGGCCTCCTGGGAGGCCCTCGTCGCCACCGCCATATTCGCCTCGGACTTCTAGTCAGAACGCACCCCGGGAGAGGTCCAAAGAGCAGCGGCATCGGTACCTCCCAGTTGCCCCATCCAGGGGGTTCGAGGTCACCCGCCCAGTCTGCCACCGCACCGAGTTGGGAGCCCCAGATCGTTCACGTATCACGTTTCCAGGGGGGACAGCCTTCGGGGTTTCTGGGCTTCCCGACCCACACTCCGCCCATGGTTGTTCTTCCATTTTAGGGGGGGGCTCCCCCGAGGGGACCCCCGAGGCCAGGAGGCAGCCCAGAGCCAGAGCAGGCTCTGGAGCGGGCACAGCGGGGACCGAGCGGCCTTGGGCTGCCCCTGCCGGCCGGCAGGCGCGTCGTGCTGTCGTGGCACCAGAAGCTGAAGGTGATCCACGACACCGCGTCCGCCCTCGACTACCTCCACACCTTCAACCCGCCGATTCTCCACAGAGACCTGAAGAGACACTTGGAGGAGGAGGAGGAGGAGGAGGAGGAGGAGGAGGAGGAGAGGAGGAGGAGGAGGAGGAGGAGGAGGAGGTGGAGGAGGAGGAGGAGGGTGAGAAGGAGGAGGAGGAGGAGGAGGAGGAGGAGGAGGAGGAGGAGGGTGGGGGGAGGAGAAGGCGTGCATGGCAGATCCGCGCCGCCGCCTCGCGGCAGTTCGTCCCGGGCGCCAGGGCCCATGAAAAACAGTTCACGGCGCGAGACCTGGCAGCCCAGCGCCGCAGCGGAACCCCTTGAGGGGATGTTCGAGGCGAATGCCTTGGCTGGAGCAGCCTTACCAGTTCCTCCGCCCCCCTCTCTCGCGTCCTCCCATCCCTCCTCCTCTGCAGATCACATCACGGTGACTTGGGCAGGGCTCCTCTCGATCTCCCCGATTCGATCCGATTCGATCTCGATGGGTTCCGATTCCGAGCCGATTCGACTTCGGCTTCCGATGTGGATCTCGATTTCTCAATGGAGGCCTGCTAGCCTGCCGATTTCTACAGCGAGCCCGACGACCTGCAGGGGAACGAACACTGACATTGTGACATAAGCATAACAACTCGGAGGTCCGCACGGATTTCTCCCATCCGCGCTGGACCCCCCCTCCTGGCGCGCGCAGCGCGCCAGGGTCGGCGCCGGAGGCGCCACCAGGGGGGTCCGGCGCGGCTCCGAGAATTCCGCGCGGATTTCCGAGCTCTTACGTGTATGTCATTGCTCGCTCCCTCTCTGCGCCGAGCTGCGGCAGAGGTGCACGGCAGGAGCCTGCCTGCGACACCCTCGCAGCGCAGGCCCCCCTTCGCGGGTGGGCGTCGTGGGAGAGGAGGCGGCGCGTGTGCGGAGCATTTGCTCGGATCTCGTGGTGGCGCCTCGCCTGGCCTACTCCGGATCCCTCAATAATCGCCCCCCCAAAAAAAAACCAGACCCCCCTTCCTTCGCGCCTTAATTTTCCGAACCCCCCCTCCGCAGGGGGCGCCTTAATATTCCAGACCTCCTAAAAGCATACCAAAGCATAGTGCGAATACGGCGTGGGGGAGGGCACTGTACAGCTATTAGTGGATGCTGGCGCGAGCATATGATGGCAGCGGGGGCGATGCTGTCGATGGTAACGGTGACTGAGAACACAGTTCTAAGGGCGCCTCAAGAAAATGGCGTCGACGGTGACGACCATAGGAATGACACATGCGATGATGGTGCTGATGATCATGGTGGTGGCAGACAACGACGATGACAACGTGTATGATGATGGATGATGGTGTTGATGATGATGATAATAATAATGGCTATGATGACGATGATGATTCGGAGGAGGAGGAGGAGGAGGAGGAGGATGATGATAAGGATGAGGATGGGGATGATGAGGAGGAAGATGATGAGGAGGAGGAGGAGGAATTATGCTGCTGCTGATGATGCTGATGATGATGCTGATGCTGATGCTGATGCTGCTGATGATGATGCTGATGCTGATGCTGATGATGATGATGACGATGACGATGACGATGATGATGATGATGATGATGATGATGATGATGATGATGATGATGATGATGATGATGATGATGATGATGATGGTGATGAGGGGATGGTTGTGGTGATCGAGGTTGCATGTGCAAAAGGTGCCCTAATAAACAGGACCCCCCTGAACGTCGACAAACGCCTCAATCAACCGGACCCCCATGCCTCCCAAAAAGACGCCAGGAAGAATCGGACCCGGGGGACGATGATTCAGGGATTCATGGAGTAGGGCGGAGTTTGCCGGAGGCGGATCTCCGCGAAGTGGCGACGGCATCTGAGCAGCAGAGTGTCCGTGCGACGCCGGGGAGGACGAGGCGGCACCACCACCGTCACGACGAGGGGGCCACCTCCAGCGGGGGGGGCCCGCGAGACCTCCCCGAGCTCGGGGGGCCGTGGACGTCTCGAGCGAGAGGCGGGGCCACACCGCCAGGAGGACCCTCCCTGGCGCCTCGCTCAGGCCGTGGTGGCGTCGAGGCGCCGCTCCAGCATCGAGAAGGAGCCTCTCGAGGAAGAGCTCGGCATCGGCTCGATCGAGGCAGCTAGAGGCGGCCGCAATGTGCCGCTTCTGCGGAGCATAGTTATTGTCCTGAGAAGCGACGGGAAGATTCAAGCCCTCAGGAAGCGTTGAGGCCACTGCGAAGACCAGTGGTGCCCGTGACATATTGGCGCGACGATGCAGGCGAGGCTAGAGCTAGACATGAAGGCTTGGAATCCGTCTCTGATTCATGAAGACTTGGCCCGGGCAAGGTATGGCCTATGCAGGGTGACCCCTCGGACATTGACCACACCGACGTGGACCTCCACGTGGGTGGAGCCTGACGGGGCGGAGGCATATCACCGTAATGCTACCACCCGGCCAGGCTTCCAGGTACGCAGACTCTTCACCCAGTGCTACGGTTCAGAGGTTTGTTCAAGCCACGATGCGCCCAAGGGCCGCTGGCGCGTCCGGGCGAGATATTATGCTTGGCACCAGGCCTCATATTCTATTGTTACCAGACCTGCGGTATTGCGACCCTTCACCAGGTTTGGGGGCGACAATGAGATGATGGACGGCCTCGACGTGACGCTACTGGGCTGGCCCAGCGACAAGGGAACACCAGAGTTCATCGCCGTGAAGAGCGCCCCAATCTCCCAAATCCGCCGCCTCGAGCACGGTCACTCGGCACACACGCCTAGGGGCAAGGCTGCGGCTGGGAGGAGCGGAAGGAGGAGGAGGAGGAGGAGGAGGAGAGGAGATGACGTGAGAGAGCTAAGGAGAAGAGATGAGGCGGAGGAGGAGGAAGAAGCAGGAGGAGGAGAGGAGGGGAGGAGGAGGAGGAGGAGAGGAGGAGGGAGTGGAGGAGGTGGAGAGACGAGGAGGAGAGGAGGAGAGAGGAGGAGGGAGGAGGGGAGGAGGGCGGAGGGAGGAGGGGAGGAGTAGGAGAGAGTAAGAGGAGGACGGAGAGGAGAGAGGAGAGAGGAGGAGGAGAGAAGTTGGAGGAGGAGGAGGAGAGGAGGAGGAGGGGGAGGAGGACGAGAGGGAGGGAGGGAGGGAGGGAGGGGGAGGAGGACGAGGAGGACGAGGAGGACGAGGAGGAGGCGAGGGGGCGGGGGATTCGGGATGCTGACGCTGGCGAGCCGAGCCCTGGGGCCCACATCGGGGAGGCCTGCGCGGCGCCAGGCTGTCGAGTGCGAAGACAGGTGCCCCTCGAGGGAGGGATCTCGGAGAAGCAGGGAGGGGGCGCGAGAGCGAGGGAGGCGGTGGAGAAGCAGGGAGGGGGCTTGTCTCGAAGAAGAAATTTCGCGGTAAGCATAAACTTTGGCGCTCCGCGCGGACTTCTTGGATCCGCGCCAGGGCCCCCCCGGCGGTGCCTCCGGCGCCACCCGCCCCTGGCGCGGTGTCCAGCGCAGATCCAAGAAATCCGCGCGGAGCGCCAACACTTATGTTTTTTGTGCTGTTTTTGTCCCTGTTCTTCTTCTATGGTCACCACCCACCAAACCACCCCATCCCAACCAGGATGCCTCCAGTTGCCCTCCATTTTCAGTGTGGGGAGGTCGGGAATCAATGAAACAATTCACAAAGAATCTGTGCCCCCCCCCCAAACCTGAAATTCGGGTCTTCGGGGGTTGGGCTGGGGTGGTTTGGTAGGTAGTCGGCTGGGTGAGGGGAGAAGGCCCATGGCGCCACAGCTGGCCAGGAGCCTGAACCTCATGCTGCTGAAGGAGGTTCAGGACCGCCCTGCCTGGATGCCTGGGGGATGGGGGCCGGCCTCGAGGATGGCGGGACGCCCGGAGGTAGCGCGGAGATGGGGGGGGGGGGGGGGCGGCGTTCCCGTGCTCGGAGGAGCGGGAAGGAGAACGAGGAGACAGAAGAGGAGGAGGAGCCGCGGCGAGTGAGGGGAAGAAACGAGAGGGAGAAGGCCTTCGCCGAAGGCGGCGGGACTTGTCCGAAGCCCTCGCGCCTTCTGAGAAGTTTTCTGCGTCTTCGTGCAGTCGGGCCTGTCCCTTTACAGAAGGAGTACTCAAACATAGGAAACACTAGTCTGGGAACGACTCTGTTCAACACTGTTGGACTATCTGGGGGATCTGTTTAGCACTTTTGTGTATTTTTTAAGGTTTCGCCAAACCTCCGCCCGTAGGGGGACGCGCCCGACTTCAGGGAAGGCCCCGAAAACTCCCCGGAAGGCCGGGGACGTCCCGAGCCCTCTGAGACGGCCCGCCCCTGCTCGCTGCCCCCCCCCCCCCCCGGGCCCGCCGCCGACGGGGGAGGCGGAGGAGCGGAGGGCGCGGAGACGGCCCGCCCCTTCTCACTGCGGTCCTCCCCGGGGCTCGCCGCCGACCTGGGGAGGGGGGAGGGAGAACGGGAGAACGGGAGGACGGAGGAGGAGGAGGAGGAGGAGGAGGAGGAGGAGGAGGAGGAGGAGGAGGACGGGTTGAGAGGAGCAGGTTGGGCGGCCAAGGCGGGCCCTACAGCCCGGCATGCGGAGCCCTCTTGCGTGGCGGGCACGGGTGGCCTCCCGGAGAGCCCTGCCTTGGCCCTCGCTTCTGCTGCGGGCTGCCTTCGCAGAGCCTCGCCACTCAGTTGGGGGGCCAAATGCGAGCCCTACCCCCACCCCCCAGAGGGGAGGGGTGGGGCTCACTTCGTTCGGGAGCTCCCGAATGAAATGAACCCCACCCTCCCCCTCAGAAATCGTGGAGGGTAGGGGTAGGGTTCGCAGTTGGCCCCCTACCAGTGCCATCGCAGCCTCCCTGGCCCACCGTCTTGCCCAGACGGTCCAGGAGGCTCCGAAGATATCGGCCACGCGCAGAGGGGGGGTGGGAGGAGGGAGGAGAAAGGTTCTCAGAGGCACCCCCCGCTTCCTAGAAGGCGCGGGCCTTGTCTGCACATGCTATGGCCGGCACCTTCTAAAAAGCAGTCTCCTGCTGAGAAGCTGTCCCCCTCCCTCTACCCCATTGTGCGCGGCCCAAAGTGGCTCCAGTCTTTGATGGGCCGATTTTCCACCACCACTGCCATGGGTGGGAGTGGGGAGAGGAGGAGGAGGAGGAGGAGGAGGAGGAGGAGGAGGAGGAGGAGGAGGAGGAGGAGGAGGAGGAGGAGCAGCAGGCAGAGGAGGAGGAGGAGGAGGAGGATGACGCAGGACGCAGGCAGCGACGGTGTCGTTCGGGCCCCGATCGGACGGGCCCCGCTCGCGCCGCGCGGGCCTAGAAGAGCAGCTCGAACAACTTGGAGCCGCTCGCGACCACGGCGGCACACACGTCATCTGAAAGAAGAGAGGCCCCAGAGCCCGCACCTCGAAGCAGTACACGAAGACCGCAGCGGCAGGTGGTGATAGACATAAAGCGACCATTCTGGGAGCCCGCCAAACGATGACCCAGAGCAAAACGTGGCGACTTTGTGTGGCGACGGTGAGCCCAACGTCGCGACGCCCCACAGGGGTCGCCGATCGCAGCGGGACTTGCGTTCTAACGTGCCCAACGTCGCGACTCCCCACTGGGGTCGCCGATCGCATCGGGACTTGCGTTCTAACATCTGAAAGAAAAGCGGCTCCAGAGCCCGTACCTCGAAGCTGTACTCGAAGATTGCAGCGGCGAGTGGTGATATACAGAGCGAACAGCCCGGGAGCCTACCAAACGATGACCCAGAGCATGATTGGGTACGTCCTGCCGTCACAATTGCCCACTCCTCAGGAATCCGCCGAGATCGGTGCTACGTCTGGGAGCCCAACGAACGATGACGCAGAGAGAAATCCAAACACAGCAGTGGAACTAGTCCGAGTCGTTTTCGTCGTCACGATTGCATGTCGCCGCCACCGAAGCCAATACCGGTTCGGGGTTCAGCTCGTCGCGAGGGGCACGTATTCGTTGGATTTGGCAATGCGTATTGTCCGCTGCAGGTTCTGTCCACGAGCCATTCCAGCCTGTGGTTTTCAGCAACTACGACAGGAGGTACTTGCCAGAAGCGCAATTAGGTGAGTTGTTACATGGTTCGATCAAGTGCTTGTCAAGAAACCCGTGCTGTCCAGGGCTAGCTCGTGCAACACAGACTACACATAACCTGTTATTCTCCTGACTGCTGAACAACAATGGGTGGGCGTGATGAGAACACAGGCCACCGATATGGATCCCGCGCCGAGGTCTGGCAGATAGAGCTGTGTGATGGCAAGTCGTGTTCAGCCAACTCCTGATGAGCGTATTGGAGCCCGTTTTGGAGCCCGTTTTGGCAATAGATTGCTTGCAACCCTTGCACACCCATCTCGCCAGGTTCCCGTCTTTGGCTGTGTCGTGGCTGCATTTAAGGACCAGATCTTTGATCGGGATCAGCACTGGCTTGGCCGCCAGCTTGTCGGCTTTCTCGTCTTCCCGCTGCTGCTTCCTATCTGCGTGACAAGGAGGTCGCCGTCCGAAAACATCACGCGTTGCCTGGCAAATCCGGTCCCTGGCCACTACCGATACCGCTCTGATCGATCCAAACATAATTAGCAATATAATTGTGTTTGAGGTATGTTGTGGTCCGCTGCTGCCTGGTCTGCAACTATGCCAGCTATGGAGTTGCCAGCCCACGCATGCTTTGGGTAACCACGTCTCGTAGCTTCTTCGATCGAGAGATGACTTTCAAGTTGACATGGTTACACTTGCCCCGAACGGTTGCCCAGCTCGGTGCCTATGAGTCTCCATACATCTGAATCCGTACCTTTGTTAGCAGCCCACGTGTGTCGTACAATCCCCCAGCCCGCCATGAGGTTCCCCGAGTCGGTCCAAAAGTGTAGCGGTCCATCGGGTCCCTCCAAGCAGATGTAGAAAGCCCTCAATTCCGCGCGGTTATTGGTTTGACGCGGCCCAGGTTGTGGACCCCTCTTGCTCGCGCACATGGCGTACTCACCGTGCTGGTCGAGGCTGACTCGAATCCAAGCCCAGCCGCATCTCATCCATATAACGTTCATCTCCTGACCTTTCGCCGCCGCTGCCGTCGCCATTGATGACCACGGGGTCGCTGCTAGGGGAGTTAATCCTGTTGGCACCGATGCACTCCCCCATGGCCGTCTCGCAATCCGTCGTCTCGCACGGGTCAGTGCAGGTTCATTTCCTCGGAGTGAGGCCTCGCAACCAGAAGGCTGGGATGGTCTCATACAGATTGGCAGCACGTCGTTGAAGATAACTCGACTTCTCGGACGTTGGTTTACTTTCCAGCACCTGGCACTGTCCCCAGATCCGATGGTACTCATCCTTCTCATGTCCGCAGCTGCACAGCCCACCCTTGCGCCCTGCATCGGGTATCCGCTTGCCTGACCAGGTGCCTGCACAAGCTGCTGCAAGTAGGGCTCCGTGCTCAGCGTGACGGCCCTGATTCGCCAGCGGACGCAGCCGCCGCCGCAGGTTAGTATTGTCCACGCCGTGTGCACATCCAAGTCCATGGTAGTCGGGGGTGGACAGAACCCCCAACAGTGACACGTCGATTAGTGGACTAAACCACGTTTTGCTAAAGGGGGGTCTGTCCATCCCCGAGGTAGTGTTGTGCTGCTTCCTTCCATTGCTTGAGCTTGATATCAGAGACCAAAGTATCGATCAAGGCGGTGGGGTCGCCGGCCTGCTCGGGGTCCGTGAATGCCCAAGTGCTGCCCTCAGCATCCGTTCACGTGTCTGCAGCAATGCCGTCCCACTCCCATAAAGTAAGAATCATACTGCCGATAGCGCCACGTTTTTGCTGCCAACGATGTCGAGGAGCCGTGTCCAAGAGTCTTTGGCGAGTTTTGGGCCACGCCTTGAAAATGCCGCTGGGGAGGTCAGGTCGCTTAGCCCACATGTCGAACCAAGATTGCACCTGCAGCTTAGGTATGGCTGTATGGCTACTCCAGGGTCGTCTCCTTCCAAGTCCAGCAGTGCGGTTACAGTGCCGTGTTTATACATGCTCCGCGTGCACCTTCCCTGTAAGAATCTGCCCGCCCAGGGTCGCCGAATAGCTTTCGCACATTTCTGCCTAGTCTTCAGGATCTCCGAGGGCGAGGCTCCATCAACTCGGCGGCTAGAGCTTGTCGATGCCACTGGTCCCTGGTTGGAGAATTGCTTCCGCTTCCTGCGAGGCAAAGGCTCCAGCCCCCCTCCACTCGCCGGCCTGCCCGCGAGGTGCTGCGTGAGGCTCCTGCCCACCGCTTTAGGTTAATTCGTCTTTGCGCGGCCCGCTCTGACTGGACTCGCCGCTGGCACTCTCGCCTGCGGCCGCTGACTAAAAGCAAGGTGCAGGCTGAAGCTTGGTGGCGATGCGTCTACACCGTCGTGCTGCTGCTTTCCGTCGTTTCTGGTGAGTGCCGCGCCGTGTCGTAGTTTTGCCTCCGCGGTCAACGCCTGAGTCCCTGCCCTCCCCCGTCTTCCTGATCGGTACTTGCAGCGCCTCCAGCCTGTCCGTGATAATTTTGGTCAGCTTCGGGCAGCTGGTGATGAACGCAGATTTATCCGCCACGACCAGGTGCTGTCTTTTCACTTCAAAGAAGACTTCATGGACAGCCGAGACCAGGATACCGGGGAGTTTCTCGCGGCTCCCGACGCACTGGATGCTGTTGTCGCGCGCGCGGCATGCACTTGAGGGGAGATAAAGTCAGCCCCTCGAGAACAATATAAACAATTGCACGGGCAAGATTATCATTGTAACGGGAACCAGCAAGTAGCGATTGCGTGCCCATGATCGGCTCACTGAAGGCCCCGCACTGTCGCAATATTCTCGTGGTCGTGGGCATCATGGGGGCCAAGACGAGGACACGAGTAGGGAAGACGTACTTGGACGCCGCCTTCCCTACTCCACAATAGCCGAGCGTGTCGTAGAAACTCTCAATGCCAATTAGGCTGGACCCGTGAGCAAGATTGAGCTCGTGTGCGCTCTCGTCATATATAACTCGCGCCATCGTTTCACGCAGGCATGAGTTGCCTGCAACTGCTGCATCTCATTTTTCCTGCATGCCCTGCACCCACTCACGTATATGTTGTCGATTCCGGAGTTCCCAACAGCGGAAGAACCACGTTTTAAGTGCTAAGGCTCGATATCCTTTTAGGTGCATCATTACCAAAGCCAACATACATTGCCATGGCCAGCCTACAAGGTCTTCGCAACTGTTGAACATATCCACAAGAGCTGCGCGCCCTCGAACAGGAAGGTGCTTCGCGTCGGTCATCACCATCTTGCCGGGTCCTCTGCCTTTTCGGGCGCACCTTGCATAGCTCGATCCAAGTCCTCCAAGGTCCAAGTTGGGGCCGGCTGTAGAAGTGCCTTCTCTCGGATATGGCGAATCATGTCGATGATGTTATCGTTGTTGTCCGTGTGGCTGGTCCAAATCTTTCTGACGGTGCCGGCTTTGGCGTCGATGCTGTCAGTAGGTGTATCGGCTCTGCCACCATCCGCTATATATTCATCTTCGTGCCGCACGCTGTCCCTGTTGATCAAGTGAAGCACGCCAAGGTTACTATCGCATACTGAGGACACCCATTGGGCGTAGCTGCGACCGCTGGCTTCTATAGGAGGAGGAGGCGGAGGCGGAGGCGGCGGAGGCGGAGGCGGAGGCGGAGAAGGAGAAGGAGAAGGAGAAGGAGGCGGACGCGGAGGCGGGGGTGGAGAAGAGGAGGAGAAGGAGGAGGAGGAGGAGGAGGAGGGGAGGAGGAGGGGGAGTGGGAGGAGGAGGAGGAGGAGGAGAAGAGGACGAGGACGAGGACGAGGAAGAGGAGGAGAGGAGGAGGAAGGAGAGGGGAGGAGGAGGAGGAGGAGGAGGAGGAGGAGGAGGGGGAGGGACAAGCTAGGTGCGCTCGCGTCATATCTGACATCCTACCCCTCCCTCCCATCCCTTCCCATGGCGTAGATCCCCTCTCTACTCGCACAGTCGGATGTCGAACAGGGCAATGATCCCGAGAGGGAGGGGGAGAAGGAGGATGCGGGGGAGGTCCTCCCCGTCCTCCCTCCTCCCCCGCCCTGCCTGTGGCAGCGGGGGTGGGCAACTGTGGCCCATCAGTCTGGCCTCCAAGAACCCCCCCTCCGTTGGAGGCCTCCGAGGCAGCTCCCCTCCTGGGCCCCTCCGCGAGGCCAGGGGCCGCCCCAAGCGGGCGGGCCAGGAGCGCTCCCCGCCTCGGCACGGGTCCCCCGGGGGGCCTCCGGCACGGCCCAGGGAGCGTTCCAGGACAGCCCAGGATCGGCGTCGCCACAGCATGCTGGTGATCGTTGTTGTTCACTGCTTCGCCGATCGGCGTGGGTCCCAAGACCCGCCCCCTCCCCCCCCCATGGAGTAGATCTTGGCTGCTTTTTGGCGCCTAGTTCGACTGCGGGTGGAGTCTCCCCCAGAGGCCGCACTGCTGCAAACAGTGGCAGTAAGCAGAGGTCCAGAGCCAGACCCCCCCCTCCCCCCCCCTTCCTACCAATGTCGAAACGCCGAATAAGAGAACGTTGACCTAATCTTAAGTCGGGTATGTCCCTCTACAGGAGGAAGATTCGAAAATAGCTCAAAAGTCATATGGGGACGATTGTGTTGAATTGTTGCTTGACTATTTGGAATATTTGTTGACTATGCTTTTGTCCTCCCAAATCCGCCTGTAGGAGGACATGTCCGACCTAATACGAATACTACAGTGGATGCCAGCCCACAGGAAGCATTCCACAAGAAGCCCAACCCCGAGACCCCAGTACGTCCACTGATTTGTGGTGTGGGGACGTCACGCTTTCCACAGCAAAACCCTCGAAGCCCAAGGAACCCAGGGCACCCTGGAGGCAAGCTGGTTGTTACTTGGCATGGGTCTTCACCATACGTGCGCGTCGCCCCGCCAGGGGTGACGTTCGCGCCGAGAAGTCTTATGGCATAAGCTCCGTGGCGGGCACCTTCTGGCCATATCGCTCGGGAAGCGATGCGTTACAATATGGTTATACTGTATGTTGGGGTCGGACGCGCGCCCCCAAGGAGGACATATGGTACTAGTACTCCTTGTGTGTTCCACAGGATTCAGAAAGACAGATATCGGGTTCGGAGGATGGGGTTGGAAAAAATCAGCAGAGCAACCGGCTTACCGCGCATGTTGAGTGTGTGTGTGTGCGTGTGTGTGTGTATGTGTGTTACACAGCCGTGCCTTGTAATTTCCCAACCCCTTCCTCCCAACACGATAACTGTTTTTTCTCAAGGTTAGATTCAAGACGGTCTCCGGGGCCCGAGACGCCCCATCAAGAGGGGCCCTAGAGGCAGCATTAATGACTTTCTCATAGGTTTCTGTATGATTTTCATATTCGCGCCTTCTCGGCCAACTGGCTGCCAAGACGGTCCAAGAGGCCGCGAAGATGGTTCACGTACATTTGTATTCGCACACTCTCCATTTTGGCCTCCAGAGTCTCCGAGACAGCTCTAGAAGCCCCCACGATCACACCCAAACCTTCATAAGTCAGCCCAACTTCGTCGCATGATTCCACAGGAGTGACCCCCAAGACGGCTCCCTAGGGCCCCGAGTTTGCCCAAAGGTTAGCCCCAGACAGCTCCAAGAGTGCCGTAATTGACCCGCAGGTGAATTGAGGGACCATATTTTTCCTACTAGAGTCCAAGGCGACCCAACTAAGATCGTGCCCCATACTGAGCTCCGACGATGTCCCCATCGGAGGAACTCGCATACAATCCCGATTCAATTCGGCACACTCATCACTATACTGTGCACTGTACGTGGCTCCAACCACTGCCCATGTTAGGGAACTCACATACCGTCCCCGCCTGAATTTGGCGAGCGCCTCGAGCAAGATCGTGCCACATGGGGAGTTCCAACTATGGCTTCAGCGGCGGCTTGAACCTGCACGCCCGCATACAGATCGTACCCAATAGAGCTTCAGACACAGCCCCAGCTTGGAAACTCGCAGCCGCCGATGCTTTAATTATTGAGGCACCATTCACGCGGATCGTTGCCCATCGGGAACACCAATTATGGTCTAGTCAGTGGGAGAGCTGGCATCTCGTTGTCGCCCCCAATTCGGCACACCCTTCGCGCAGATCCATAGGGGTCGCAGTGGGAGAAGAGGCATACCCTCGCTTCAAAACGGCACACACTGCACGCCCGTCGTGCCCCATAGGGAGTTTCAACTCTGGCCCCAGCGGGGCAATTCGCATGCTGCCCCCCGCTTCTAGCGCGGATGGTGCCCCGAGGGGAGCTGTTGATGTTTCCCCAGCAGGGTTTCTCGCATACCGTCCGCATTTGCATTTAGCACACCTCGCATACGGCTCATGCCCCATCGGGCGAGCTCTTCCCAATCCTCACGCCAATCGTGCCTCACAGGAGGGCTCAACTTCTCCCCCGCCGCGGCGCGCAGAGTATGAGGAGAGGGCCACCTCCTGTGCTGCACTGAGCTGCATAGGGTTCGACAGACTACTTCCATGTCCCGTGCGGTAGCGCTTCCCCGTACACGCTAGACTCAGACCCCCGACGTCGTGATTTCTCCACGACGTGACCCTCAGAAGTCAAGTCGGGACCTCCATGGCGAAACACCTCCCGTCCTGATTTTGCCATGACGCGAGGGGATCTGGGGATAATATTCCAGAGGTCACGACCTCACCCACTGGATATTGGCTGGGCCACGACGCCGGCCCGCGGTGGTGGTTTCGTTCGTTTATGCTGTTCCCATCATACTGAAGGGCCACATCCCAGAAATAATATCAAGCATCCAGAAAAGTATCGAAACAGTGTCGAACGAGCATCGCCACCCAGGGCCCGACACGTGAAAATGCTCCAGGTTCGGTACTTTCTTGATTCTCGAAATTCGTCCTGGTGAGCAAAGGCTAACGTAGATTGATACATCATTACCCTTCGTGCTCATCCGAAGAAGATGGTGATCGTGAACTACCCGAACTCTGGAGTAACTTCACCTTGAAACTGAAATCAACCTCCAACCTCACGAACCGCTTGAGAGAAGGTTCGTGGTCTGGTGGATGTAGCCTTGCAGCCATGCCGGTGCCCAAAACAACAATCGCCATCTCGACAACGGCAGTCAGCTTGGTCGCTCTTTCGGCTGGGCCACCCGCAGGGGCGCGAAGGCGTCGCGCTTCGCGGCCTGCGCTCTGGGCCAGGGTTGCTCCTCCGGGCGGCTGCGCGCAGGGATCAGCGCTCGTCTTCGCGCGGCACGGGCCCAGACATAATCCTCCTCCTCCTCCTCCTCCTCCTCCTCCTCCTCTTCCTCCTCCTCCTCCTCCTCCTAGCCGTTCTGCGCTCAAGCTGAGTTTTGCAGACGCGTTTCTTCAGAGCGGCTCGCGTCTGCGGGCCAAAGTGTCTCGGTGGGAGGCCCTATCCTCCCAAGCTTTTTCACGATTCCACTCAGACAGCTGCGATGGGGTATCAGTGGGCATCAGGGCGCTGGTCAGATCATAGTCCTCCGTGGCGTGGTGATCAACCTGCTGGTGTGCCTCCTGGTCCTCAGCTTCCCCGTCCTCTGCAGCCTGGAGCGCAACTCTGGCCAGGGCCAGTTTCCGCGCACCAGCCTTCAGGAGGTGGAGGTCAGAGATGGGCATGCTCCAAGTGCCCATGTCGTCGCAACGCTGCCTCTGCCGCATTCTGCAAGCACTGCAAGGCCCCGCGCGAGTACTACCCGTCGGCCCATGGCTGGCAATATGGTGCTCCTGGGGCTGCTCAACCACCTGGCTTCTTCGGTCTGCCTCGTCAGGCCCCAGTGTTCCCTGGTGGTCGAGCCCCTGCACCACCTGATGGTCCACAAGCCGAGCCCCTACCCGATGCTGGAGGTATGGATGACAAGGAGCTCGAGGTCTTGGTGGCCAGCCTCGGCAAGGCAGGTGATGCAGTCGGTGCAAAAAAGTTTCAGGCTATTCTGGACGCGAGGAAAGCACCTGTGCTTGAGGTGCCTGTGGAGCGCAGGGTCAATCAAGCGTTCCACAACCTTCGTGCCGCGGAACAACGCCTGCAGAAGAACGTCACGCTCTTTACCAACCTGGAGCAGTCTTTGGAAGCTCAGCGCAAGCTCGTGGTCACGGCCAACGACGAATACAAGCAGGCGGAGCTGGAGCACCAGCGCTTGGTTGCTGAGCTGGCTAAGAAGTCGGGGCCAAAGGCGGGACCTCCGCCCAAGCCTCAGGTCACCATCAAAGATATCATGGACGGCAAGACGCACGAGCTCATCACGCTCGGCGATATGTTCTCTTTCGGTGATGACGACTACGAGCTTTCCACAGAAGACAAGAAGGCAGCAGACTCTCTGGTCGAGCAGCTCAATGCTGGCCTCAAGGAGGCCACCACAAAGGTCTTCGCGGAGGCGGCGGCTGCTGTGGAGAAAGCAAAAGCTGATCATCAGGCGCTGCTGGAACGTCTGGCAGGGAAGCGCCGTCGGCGCGATGAGCCTGCAGGTGGACCTGCCCAGGTACCGCCTAATCAGCCAGGTGGCGCAGCGGCCCCGCCGCCTGCCGCCGCTGCCTCTGAGGGAGGGGGAGCGGGCGGTACGGGTGGGGGGGACGGGGCTCCTTCTGCTGACAGCTCGTCGGCCACTTTACGTGCTGCCGCCAATATTGTGGCTGGCGGCTCCAGCACTGGCAATCAGAGTTCCTAGCAGGGTTGAGGCCGAAGCCTCACAGTATCACGTACACCCGATGTTTATATCTTTGGCTGACGCCATCTCAGCTCGGCCTCCTGTGGAGATGGTGAGGCCTGAGCGAGTGAAGTTTTGCTCGAGAGGCCCCACCTGTCTCAAGCGTGGTCACGCGATTCAGGCTAGGGTTGCTCAGATCACTTCTCTGCCTGGACCTCGGGACCCTGTTTATGTGAAGCCTTTTGTTGCCCAGGATACCCCTCCTCACGTTGATGCGGTCGCCTTGTCTTTTGAGACTTGCAACGTGTCGGGGTGGAAATCCTCGGGTAAGTCTTGGCTCTCCAGGTCCCAGGCCCACGTTGTTGTTTTGCAAGAGCACCACTTAGCTTCTCAGGAGGACATCCTCCAAGCCTCTGCCTGGGCCCTTCGAGCGGGGTGGAAAAGTCTGTGGGGGCCTGCCTTGGAGTCCGAGTCAGGAGGCTCGTCTGGAGGGGTTGCTATACTTTGTCGCAATTGGCTGGGCCTCCATCGTCTCCCTGACGTCTCCAAGTTATTGCACCGCGTGATGGGCGCGGCCGTTCAGATTCCTGGGGGTCTGGAGGTCTCGGTTTTCTCGGTTTACATGCAGGACGGTAAGAAGCTGGAAGAGCCCAACAGCACGCTCTTAGCCGACCTCGGGGCGGCAGTCTCATCTTGTGGGTCGTCTTGGCTTATTGGCGGCGACTTTAATTTCCACCCGGCCTTGCTGCAAGAGTCGGGATTTGACGTTCGATCTGAAGGACGGGTAGTGGTTCCTGATGTCGTGGGGACCTGCACGACGACGGGGGGGTTACGTTTGAGCGATTTCTTCGTGTGCAGTCGAGGCCTTAGTTCGGCTATTCGGGGAGTGTCCGTGATCTCCGAATCCGACCTCTCTCCTCACTCGCCCGTTCGGCTGACCCTTTTCCCTCAGATCGGACGTCTGCGCTCGCTCGCGTTCAGGAAGCCTCCTAGGATCCCTGTCGAGATGATGGTGGGTCCGCAGCTGGCTCCCCCCGATCTGACGAGCCTTCTCGCCAAGCTTCAGAGCGGTGTCGTCACTGCTCGATCTGGCGATGTGTTGCGCACTCAGGAGATTTTAGACCAGTGTTATGGGGAATGGGCTGATGCGGCCGAAGTCGAACTCACTCGTGCCGCTGGGGTCGACCTCCCGAGGATGGGCCTTCGAGGCCAGCCCCCCAAATTGGTTTGGCGTTCGGTTATGGATCAGGATGTTCGCAACCCTCGCAACCCGCCCCTTTTCGCCACTAGATGGCTTTGGCAGCGTTTTCAGGTGCTTGTCGGTATGCTCAGCCAGGGAGCGCCGCTTGAGGCGGCCACTCAACCTCTCCCCCAGCCCTCGGCGTCTATTTCGAGTGCTCTGGGGGAGCACGGCCTGCTGCTCAGCGACGTTCAATCCTTCGCTGCGGAGGCCGAGTCGTCCCCGAGCACGGTGGACATGGAGGTGGCGCTAGTTTTAAAAGATCGTATCCGTGGTGTCCTGGACCAGACCATCCATGAAACTCGCTCGGCCTCCCAGACGTCCTGGAGGCAGTGGGTTTTGGAAGGGTTTAACAAAGGGGCCAAGCGGGCCCACCTGGTCACTCGTGATCCTATATCCTTTGTGCCCACCACCACCCTCATTGATGGAGACCGCGTTGTTAGCGACCCCCACAACCTTCTTCAGCGTGAGGAAAGCAGGTTCAAGGCCCTCTGGAGGGCCCAGGTGTCGGCTCCGACCCCCCCCGCCACCTTCGACCCTGCCCCTGATCTCCCTCCCATCAGCCCTGATGAGATAAGGAGTGTCTGTGGGAGGCACAAAGTTTTCTCGGCCGTCTCGACCGACGGCTTCCATATCCGCCATTTTGCCTGGCTGTCCGAAGCCAGTTTGCAGTGCCTGGCGCTCATTTTGCAGATGATGGAGATTTCCTCTTTTCTCCCTTCTCACATTCGGGTTGTCATCCTTCATCTGATCCCCAAAGCTCTTCCTGGTCTCAGGCCCATTGGTTTGTTCGGAGGCCTTTATCGGGCCTGGGCTAAAATTCGGAGGCCGCTTGGCCTGGCCTGGGAGGAGGCCAACTATAGGCCTTGGTTTGCCGCGGGACGCTTTATGGGAGCTGCTGACACGGTGTGGCGACAAGCTGCGCGGAGTGAAGGGGGGGTGGCCGATGGCCTCTTTGCCGTCACTCTGTTGTGGGATTTTCAGAAATATTATGAAAGCATTGATCTCGACCGTATGCTGGGCAGGTGTCTGCGTTTGGGCTTTCCCGCTGCGGTGGCGCGTCTCTGCTGTTCAGCATACAGATGTGCGCGGCACATCGTGTTAGGTGGTTTCATGACGGACGCCAGTTTCGCCAGCTTCGGCATCGTGGCCGGCTGCTCTTTTGCAACTACGCTTATTCGAGTCAACAGCCTGGAAGCTCTCGACCAGATCGAATGGCCCATTTGTACTACGTACGCTCTTTATATTGACGACAACGCAGTTCACGCCATTGGTTCGGAGGTCGAGGTGCTCGAAGGGCTGGTCTCCGCCAGTTCGCAGTTGGTCGTCGCCATCTCTGAGGGGATCGGCGCCACCCTGGCCGAGGACAAAGGGGCTCTAATTTCGTCCGACAAAAAACTTGGTTGTAAGGTCCAGGAGGCCATCGGGGTGGCCCTCGCGGGGCCCTTGGTTTCCTCGGCGCCGAATTTAGGCGTTGACGACACGGTTGGTCGCCCTGTTCGGCAGCAAGGTCGTAATGTTAAAGCCAAAGCCCGTCGTATCAAGGCTTCTCGTCGGGGTAGGCGCGTGGGGAGACTCGCTCGCACGGTTGGGCGCAAGGCTCGAAGGGTTTGGTGCTCTGGGGTCCTTCCTGCTGCCACTTACGGCGCGGAAATCTCGGGGATTTCCGACGGGGAACTTTTGGCTTTAAGACGGTCCTTTGCCAGCACTATCAAGCCGAGTGCGGGTGACCGCTCGCTTTCGATTCTTCTGCATCTGGAAAAGGACCCCACCTGGGCGGTTCAGATTGCTCCGATTTGTAGGTGGCATAAGGAACTCTGGCACGCCCATCTGTCCTCTCACCCCTCGGTTTTGAGTTTTGCTGAAATGCGTGTTGTGTGGGGGTCTGTTTTTGGTTTGGAATCCAAGTCTTGGAGATCTGTTTCAGGTCCTATCTCAGCCATGAGGAAAAGTCTCGAGAGGATCAGTTGGCAGATGCCCAACTTCGCCACGCTGATCGACGATCGCGGCGTGGAGCTGCCGTTGCTGTGCCTGTCGCCTGCTCTCGTGCGCCGTCTCGCGATGGAGGCGGTCTTCAGACAGCTGGAGTGGATGATTGGAGGCAAGCTTTTTCTCCCTGGTCGAGGCTGCCTCGATGTCGTCCATGAAGCTCTAGCGACCAAACGTTTTTCTCCGTTGGAAAAGGGCATTATCCGTGCCTGGAGCACGGGTGCGGTGTGGACCCGCATCTACGCCAGGTCCAAAGGGTACGAGTTCCCAGAGTTTTGTGAGTTGTGTGGGAAGGCTCGTGACACTATGTACCACAGGTTATGGGTTTGTCCTTGTTTGGACGCCAAACGTCGTGAAGCTGTGGGGGATGATATCGTCGACGGGGTGACGGACTTCGTTTCGCAGGGAAGACATCGTTTGACTCTGGTTACCCGAGGCATCCTGGCTCATCCTGGTGACGAACACCCCCCCCCGCTCGAAGAGGGTTCCTGGGGCGTCTCGTGGCGTGGGGGCCCGCCTTCTGACAATGTTTTTAGCTTCCAGGGGAAAGTTTTTGTTGACGGTTCTTGCTCTCGGCACGTTATAAAAGAGCTGAACCGTGCGTCCTGGTGTGCTGTTTTGTTTTCTGACGAAGATGAGCTGCTGTGTACTATGAGATGCCCTGTGTGGGCCCCGCTCCCCCAGACCCCTCAAGCTGGAGAGTTTTCGGGATACTGGGGAGCGGTCATGAGTCTCACTGGCCCCAGCACGATCATCACTGATTGTGCCAACGTGGTTACCCAGCATGAGCTTCCAAGAGTTGCTCAAACTTTTTTCAAACGTTTGTACTCTGGTGTCTTTGTTCAGCTGTTATCTAGGCCCGAGCGTCGTCACATTCGTGAAGTGCTCAAAATTAAGGCTCACCAGTCTTTGTCTGAGGAAGGCATCTCTGCTCAGGAGGAAGCCGATCGTCTAGGGAACCACTTGGCCGACCTAGGGGCTAAGGAGGCCCTTGCGTTCCATCCCTCAGATTCTAATGTGCTGGAAGAAGCAAATGAGAGTGTGAAGTTTGCTAGGGCAGCCTGCAAGCTCGCGGCTAAGTTGCTGCCAGAGTTTGCTGCTCTCAGCTCGATCAAAGATGTGCCCTACCTCCCTGGTGTGAGCGTGCCTAGAGCTGCTTCAGGCGACGTTCACAAGTGGTTTAGGTTTGAAGGTTTTTGGCGCTGCTCTAGGTGTTTCCAGATTCGTCGGCCTCGGGACGGTTCGAAGCCCATTCCTGGTCGTTGTTCCGGTTTAAAAGCCTGCAGTGCCGACAAGCTCACCGCCCTTCAGCACAAGTGTGTTATGTTCCCGTGTAGCGACGGGTCTGAGCTTGTGATCTGTATGAAGTGTAAGTGTTACTCCTCCCACGGCACTCTTCGTGGGCTGGCTGCTCGCTGCGACCCCCCTCCCAGCAAGTTCGGAGTCTGGGCGTGGCAGCAGATCTGCAAGAGCCGTCACCCAAAGAGGAAGGGGGTGGTGGTGCAGTTGGGAGTGAATCTTCGTGACGGCTCTAATCTGTTTCAGGACGGTTTGCCCGAGGCTGTGAGTGAACCCGTGCCCCCTCCTCCTCTTCCGCCAGCTGCCCCTAGCCCCTTGCACCCGCAGAGCGAGGTGGCAGGTCTTTCGAGGGAGGAAGAGAAGGCACGCGAGTTCCAGGCCAGGGTTCGTCGTCTTTGCATCGCGGCTGGCGCCGCTCCGTCGTCCCCAGCTCAAATTCCTAAAGCTGACCAGGACGACTCAGATTAATAGCCGCTCTCTATTTTGTTTTGTTCTGGTCGAAGGTGTTGCACAGATCTCACTTTTGTCCAGACAGGCTTTTGGCATCGTGTTCTCAATCCTTCAGGGGGTGGGTTTGTCTACCCAGCGGGGGGCGTGGTGCGAGTGGGGACTGCCCGGCGGTGCGCCGTTAGTGACCCTCGCACCGTTGCTCCCCGGCCCCGCGCACGGCGCGGAGAGTTCTACTCTGCCTCTGGATGGTTGGAACAAGAAATCCTTCAGGGATTCGAGACTGCCATCGCCTCGTCGCCTCCTTTCACCCAACTGTTTGTGGGTGTCTGCAGGCGCCTTTCTTGTTGCAGGCTGCAAGCGCCATGTGCAGCCTGGATGCAAGCCCCAATGCGGGGCAGTGAAGGTGGTTGAAGCCCCAGGGGAAAAAAAAATCCTCCTCCTCCTCCTCTTCCTCCTCCTCCTCCTCCTCCTCCTCCTGCTCAAAACGAGAACCCAACACAGGAGGGCTGGGAACAAGTCCCAATCACGATCGCGTCGCAACAAAAATCAGGACGGGAGGTGTTTGGCCATCTTCGGCCTCGGGGGGCCCTCGCCGGGCCTCGGGGCCGTCAAACAGCGACTCGGGATAAAACACCGGTCCCAGGAAGAGGGTCGGGACTTCCATGGCCCCTGTATTGAAGAATTCAGGACGTCGCATGTCTGGGAATCGGAAGTGCCAGGTCGTCTTTTTCTTTCAGGAGCAACGACAGGGGGGGGATAGGCATGGGGGGGATGCTTCGACCCCCAATCGCCCATGGATCGCCGATAGGGGCCCAATAGCCCTAGCCTGCCCAGGAGCGTGCGGACTCCACCATCGGGGGCCTCTCCGAGATCTATCGGCGACGTATCGCCGATTCCAGGTCGAGGCTTCTCCCCCTATGCCTATCCCCCCCTACAGTGGAGACCCGTGCCAAGAAACGCTCTGATTGCCTCCAGGGTGCCCTGTGTTGTGAATGTGCTTCGAGGGTGCTGCTGTGGAGAGCGTGGCGTTCCCACGCAAAAAATCAGTGGATGCCCTGGGGTCTCAGGGTTGGGTTTCTTGTTGAAGGTTTCTTGTGGACTGGCCTCCACCGTGACCTCTTGAGGGCCCTGCCCACTCCTCCTGCTCCTCCACCTCCTCCTCCGCCTCCTCCCCCTTCGCCTCCCTCTTCGCCTCCTCCTCCCTCCCCCCTCCTCCTCCTCTCTCCATCCTCCTCTCCTCCTCCTCCCTCCTCCTCCTCCTCTCTCCTCCACCTCCTCCTCCTCCTCTCCTCCTCGGTCCTCTCCTGTGTCCCCTCACTCTGCTGCCACACGCGCGCCCAGGCGCCCTGCCGACAGCTGGCGGCTTTCGCGGCGGGCGTACGAGGAGAGCGCGCGCCTTGCCCGCCCCCTCCATCTTCGGGGGTGGACAGACTCCTGCCCTGACACGTCGAAGGAATTGGCCGTTCTCGGTTCGCGAGAGAGGGCGTCGCGGCCGTCATTTTGCCATGTCCGCCGGTTTCGTTCCCAGGCCGTTTTCAAGGGTGGTTTTGAAGGGAAGTTTGTCCAGTTGACGATATAATATTATATTATATATTTATATATCTTTATATATTATAAATATATATATACTGTCGCGGCACCAGGCGTTGCGCCCCCCCCTCCCCCGCAGCGGCCCACAGGAGGTCTTCGTCTCTTCCCGCCGTCCTCTCCCTCCTCTGCTCCTCCCCTCCTCCTCTCTCCTCCTCTCCTCCTCCCTCTCCTCTCCTCCTCCTCCTCCTCCATCCTCCTCCTCTCTCCTCCCCGTCCCCCTCCCCGTGACGGCCCCCCGCAGTCCTCGTCTTCATAGTTTCTTCGCCCTCCTCGTCCTCCTAGTCTCTCCATGTACCTCTCTCTCCTCACACGCACCCTCCTGGCCCTATGTGTAGGCCCTGATTACCCCGGATCTCCCCGCTTCCTTCTTCCTCAGCCTCAGCCTCTGCGAGTCCTCTCGGCTTCGATGGGGGCCACCGTCTTCTGGAGTTGCTCTCGACCTCGCCGTCGTCTTCGATCTCATCTTCGTCGTCATTTGTTCCAGAGCAGAGCTAGAACGAGGAGGTGACAGAACAATGAGTCGTGCTCATCGTCATCCTCGTCAATCCTCTCCGATGTTTCCTCCCAACCTCCTCATCCTCGTAGTTCTCGTCTTCTTGATTATCCTCCAAACCGTCTCGGCATTCGCCTCCGTCGCCACCTTGAAGTGTTCAGTTCCTCTCCCCCTTGGGTCTATTCCTCCTCCGCCTCCCTTCCTCTCCCTTCCTCGTCTGCTCTTTCACGCCCACTCCTCCACTTTCACCTTGGAAGATTCAGGCGCCTGGCTTCTTCTGCGAATCGACCCTGTTGCCTACCGGCAGCTCACCACGCGCCGACCGCATGGCACTTGCTCGTGTTTCGATGGGGCGGCCAGCCAAGCTGACGTGGGGCCTCACCAGGAGTAGGAGAAGGAGGAGGAGGAGGAGGATCACCATCACACATACCACAGTAATGCAGCGTCCGAGATTCCCTTGAGGTCTCTCTCTCTCTCGCTCTCTCTCTCTCTCTCTCTCTCTCTCTCTTGTCTCCCCTCCCCCTTCGTTTCCCCACTTCCTCCCTCCTTTCCGAACACCTTCTTCTTCCCTTTCGTCTGTTTGGGTGGCTCAGGCTCTACTTGGTCCCTCCCTGTCACACTCCTCCTCCTGTCAGACGCTCCAGCCTCTTTCTGTCTAGCATCATAGTCATCATCGAGGCTGAAGCTCATATGATGCCTGGAGCGATAACGTCCTGTGCATGTGAGAGCCTGTGGATCGATCGTGGCATGACGGGCAATGCCAAGTGAAGCGACGCAGCACCACCAGGAGAGGACCGAGGGGGTTCAGGAGGAGGAGGAGGAGGAGGAGACGGAGGAGGGGGAGGAGGATGAGGAGGAAGAGGAGGAGGAGGAGGACGAGGAGGAGGATGAGGATGAGGAGGAAGAGGAGGAGGAGGAGGAGGAGGAGGAGGAGGAGGAGGAGGAGGAGGGAGGGAGGGAGAGGGAGGGAGGGAGAGGGAGGGCGGGAGGGCGGGAGTGAGGGAGGGCGGGTGGCGGGCGGGCGGGGGGCGGGCGGGCGGGCGGGCGGGCGGGCGGGCGGGCGGGCGGGCGGGCGGGCGGGCGGGCGGGCGGGGCGGGCGGGCGGGGGAGGAGGAGGAGGAGGAGGAGGAGGAGGAGGAGGAGGAGGAGGGGAGGAGAGGAGGAGGAGGAGGAGGAGGAGGAGGAGGAGGAGGAGGAGGAGGAGGAGGAGGAGGAGGAGGAGGAGGAGGAGGAGAGGAGGAGGAGGAGGAGGTGGAGGAGGAGGCTGGGAGGAGGAGGAGGAGGAGGAGGAGGAGGAGGAGGAGGAGGAGGAGGAGGAGGAGGAGGAGGAGGAGGAGGAGGAGGAGGAGGAGGAGGAGGAGGAGGAGGAGGAGGAGGAGGAGGAGGAGGAGGAGGAGGAGGAGGAGGAGGAGGAGGAGGAGGAGGAGGAGGAGGAGGGAGGAGGAGGAGGGAGGAGGAGGAGGAGGAGGAGGAGGAGGAGGAGGAGGAGGAGGAGGAGGAGGAGGAGGAGGAGGAGGAGGAGGAGGAGGAGGAGGAGGAGGAGGAGGAGGAGGAGGAGGAGGAGGAGGAGGAGGAGGAGGAGGAGGAGGGGAGGGGGGGGAGGAGGAGGAGGAGGAGGAGGAGGAGGAGGAGCAGGAGAAGAAGGAGCAGGAAGAGGAGGAGGAGGAGAAGGAGGAGGAGGAGGAGGAGGAGGATTAGGAGGAGGATGAGGATGAGGCAGGATCGGGAGGAGGAGGAGGAGGAGGAGGAGGACCAGCACGAGGAGGAGCAGCGGCAGAGCGAGGAGCAGTGTGTGTACGCAGGTGGAGCGTGGGGAGCTCTGCCAAGATGGCCCTCCTCCCCGGAGGAGCTTCTGTCGGGGCACAAAAGAAACGAGGAGAGCGAGGAGGAACGGGCGAGGAGAGCGACGAGGGCCAGAGCAAGCCCAGGGTGCATCTGCGATGCTACAATGCGACCCCACCCCGTGGAGTCCCCTCCTCGGGAGTCCCTGCAGGCATCCCCTTTTGCTTCGGAAGCCTGCCTCCCCCCGTAAAAGACGAGAGCCCCATAGGCCTGCCAGTCAAGCGAGAGCCCAGTTTGAAAAAGAACCCGCCCCCCATCTTGATCTGGTAGCCACGTGCTAAGAAGTCCCAGGCAACAGAAAACCATATGTGGAGGTGAGCAAAAGGAGGCGGAGCAGGTTGATGTGGAGGAGCTGGAGCCAGCCGAAGCGAGATGAGGTGGACGTGGAGGAATTGGAGAGGCAAGAGGAGAAGCAGCAGCCTTTAGCAGCGGGAGCGGGAGGGAGGATGCGAGGGAGCGGCGGGGGGAGCGCTTGGATGAAGGCGACGACGAGCGCCGCGTGCCGCGCGTGGCCGTCGTCGTCGTCGTCGTCGTCTCTCCCCCCCCTCCCTCCCTCCCTGCTCCTCCTGCCTCCTCCCCGCTCCTCCCCCCCCCTCCCTGCTCATCCCCTCCCCTTCCCTCCCTCGCCCCTCCGCCCCCCTCCTCGCTCCCCTCCCTGCCCCCTCGGCCCCCCTCACTGCTCGCCCCCCTCCAGCCCCCTCCCGTGCCACCGCCGGGGCCCCGCGAGCCGTGTTGTGGCGGCCCACGTCCTCGCGGGGGGGGGGCGCTTCGGGAGCCTCGGGGTCGGCCGCCCGGGGGGCCGCTTCGGGAGCCCGGGGTCGGCCGCACGGCGTCCCCACGAAGCCCCTGTAAGCGGGGCGTTAGTAAACGCGGCGGTAGCCAAGGGGCCTCTTCGAGCGAGAACGGGGTGACAGGGCATTTTTTATCCCGCACCAGCGCGTGAGAATCGGGGCGACCTAAACACACGATGCATCATCCTGATTCTGGGCGCTTGTGCGCGGCAGATCTTTGTTTGAAGACCATTGAAAGCGCACCCTTTAGCTACCGGCCCGTTTACTATCGCTTCCGCTCCGCCCCCCTCGCGCTCTCCACACAGCCCGCCATCGGCAGGAGCGTCATGGCCGCCCGGCCAGGGGTCGTGGCCCAGGTGGCTCCGCCAGGCTGGGCAAGCCCAAGGGGGCCACTTCATTCCCCGCCCTCCACTGCTGGGCCCTCGTTGTGAAGAGAGCACCGTGGTCGCGTCCTCCTTCCCGCCCCCTTCCCGCCTCTCCCCTCCTCCTCCTCGTCCTCCTCCTCCTCCTCCTTCTCCTTCTCCTGCTCCTCCTCCTCCTCCTCCTCCTCCTCCTCCTGCTCCTGCTCCTCCTTCTGTTATCCTCTATCTCCTCCTTCTCCTCCTCTGCCTCCTTCTCATCCGCGTCCTCCTCCTCCTCATCCTGAGGCCACGGCCTCGTCTCATGCGCCCTGCCCAACAGGGCACGGGCACAGCTTGAGTGCCCGACTCTGGCGCCCTCGCCTCGCTCCGCTTCGCTTCGCCTCGGGGTGCTGCGACTGGGGGGGCCGGCAGATCAGAGCGGGACCTCGCCAGCCCTGGGGGGCTGCGCTCCGCGAACCTGTCGCCACCTTCGAGGGCTGCTAGGGGGCCAGCACAGGGGGGCCCCACCCAGATTCAGATTGGGCCTCGGCATCTCTGGAGGTGTGCGATTTGCAGACTTGTCGACAAGATCGAGGGCTGCCGTTGCGGCCAGGCCAGCACAGCGGTGCCCTACCCAGATTCATATTAGGCCTCGCCATCCCTAGGCCCTGGGGGGCTGCGACCTGCGAAATTGCGGGGGCTTCCTCCTGAAAAGAAGGGTAGTCCCCAGGAGCCTTAGCTGCGTGGTATGGTCTGATGGGGTCCCGCCAAAATGAATTTCATGAATCATGAGTTCGAAGTCCATCTCTCCCTGCAGGAGGACGAGGAGGAGAAGGAGGACGACGACGACGTGTGGAGGGTGACGCTCGGCCCAGCCAGGACAGCAGTATGACCCAGTGCGTCGGCACCAAACACTGGATGGCGCCGGAAGTTTTGAATAGCGCCCCTCGCACGCTTTGGAGCTTGTGGGGGAGCACGAGGAGCGGTGGTGGAGAAGAGAAGAGAGTGATTAGGTAAGAGGGGGTGCTGGGGAGAGGAGAGAGGAGGAGGCTTTCGAACGTAGTGCTTGGTTCTCGTGCGCATTTGATTGTTCGGAAGGCTTTCATTGTCTTCCAGACGTTTCTGTTTCTGACTGGGAGGAGGGGGATGAAGAGGAGGAGGCGCGAGCAGAGGTTGGGGGGGGAAGTTGATCGGGAAAGGAGACGGGGGATTGGAGGAAAGGGGGGTATCAGGTCGGGCCGAGGAAACGCAAACATGAACTATTGACGCTTCCCGTATCCCCACCAGCCCATCCAGACACGATCGGAGGCTGTCTTGAGGCGTCTTGGGGGCTATCTTGAACAATGCTCGGCTAGAGGCTGTCGGAGGCTATGCTGAGCCATGCTCAGCCATCTTGGGCCATCTTGAGGCTGTCTTGAGGCCTCTTGGAGGTCTGTCGGAGGCTATCTTGAGCCATGCTTCACCTCCTGGTACCATCTTGGGGATAGGAGGAGGAGGAGGAGCAGGAGGAGGAGGAACACGAGAGAAGGAGGAGGGGGAAGACGAGGAGGAGGAGGAGGAGAACGAAGAGAAATGCGACACGAGGAAGATTATGATGCTGATGATGATGATGATGATGCTGATGATTATACTGATGCTGATGCTGATGCTGATGATGATGCTGCTGATGCTGCTGATGATGATGAGGAGGATAATGATGCTGATGATAATGATGCTGCTGAGGATGAGGATGAGGATGAGGATGATAATGAGGATGATGATGAGGATGAGGGTGAGGAGGAGGAGGAGGAGGAAGAGGACGAGGAAGAGGAGGAGGAGGAGGAGGAGGAGGAGGAGGAGGGAGGGAACGGACGATGACAAGAAGGATGAGAAGCCGGGTTCTGCAGATGTTGTGTTTTGATTGGTTCTTGAAGGACGATTAAGGCTATCTTGCAAGCTCCCTTGAGGCCCCCGTGGTGCCTCGTGGGACACTCTTAGGGCCCTTTGGGGGCTCATGCTGAGGGTATTCGGACCCTCTTAGAGCTTAGTGGAGGGGTCTGGGAGGCCTCTTGGGCTCCATGGCTCAAACAAAGGGGGGTACCCAATTCAGGTTCCCCCTCGGAGACTGACAAATGGCGTGGTGTGGCCCTCTTGGGCCGCTTGTGGAGCGCTCTTAGACGCTCTTGGGGCCCTCTAAGGGCCATCTTGGGCCGATGTTGGGGCTCTATTGGGCCGTCTTGTAGCCATCTTAGGCCTCAAAGTCCATCCGAAGCGAAACAACGAGAATGCAACAAACAGTGATGTGCCATAGGTTTTTGAAGGGCTTCGACTTCGTGGAGGGTGCCTGGGAAGGCTCGAAGGGCACTTGGAGCCGTCTTGGGGCTGTCTCGTTGGCTTCTGGAGGAAAGTCGGATGCTATGCTGAACCATCTTCGGCTTTCTTGAGCCATCTTGGATGCCGCTGCCGAGGGCCCTGTTTGAGCCACATTGAAAGTATACCTGCCTGGGCCACCCCCCTCCCAGGCCAAGGGGAGGGGGTAGGGGGAGAGATCAAGCTTCCCACCCGCCCACAAGCCGCCCTCCCAGCACATACGAAGCACCCGGGAGTCGGCATATCGCGTGAGAACGCCGCAGACGCCACGGGTTCCAGATGCACCAGACCCTTGAGGCCAAAGCGTGCCAGGCGCGCCAGGTGCGGCAAGTGCTCTGCGTGCGCCAAGTGTTGCAAGTGCTCCAGCCGCGCCAGCCACTGGGAACGAATTGGGGCTCTTGGGCCCGGCTTTGAGCTTGCTTGGCTAATGTTGGAGCCATGTGAAGATTTCGAGACCCCATCGGAAACGGTAAGGCGAAAAGGCAGCAGCTGTTGATGTGTCAAACCAGTCGGTCAACCACCTACTTCCAGAAGGCAGGTGGATTTTGCTGGCACCCCAGCCGTCCCTGTAAAGTACGAATACCAAATCGTCGCGGGGCGGCCGCGCATGCTCCAAATGTGGAGGCAGGGTACGCTTTGTATTCTTTTTGACATGGACTGTGGGGAAGGTGGCCCTCATGGGGTCGTCATGGTTCCAGGTTGGCCGCGGGCCGGGTGGGGGAGGGGGTGTAGATTCATATGGGACAATGATCAAGACACCTTTCCCGCCCGCAAGTCATATCGCTCACTCCCACCCGCTCTCCTAATACAGAAGAGCACCCGAGCCGCAGCGTGTTCAGCGGTAGTCTTTGGATGGACAGCTAATGGGAACCAAGACAGGCCCCATATGCGCCACGCTGGGTCAAAGTGCGCCAGGCGTGCCAGGCACGCCAGGCGCGCCAGGTGCGATAGGCACCCCTGTGGCCGAAGCGTGTCGGGCACGCCTGGTGCGCGAGTTGCGCCACATGATCCACGTGCGCCGAGTGTGCAGTATGCTCCAGCCGTGCCATGTGCGCCACGTTCGGGGCACGCGTGGAGTGTACCAGGTGCGTATGCGCACGTGGAGGTACATATCGGGAAACGAGTCGGCCCCCAGCACCCTTGGCGAAAACCAGTGCGCAATCGCGGCGGGGTTGCGATCATAGCGTCTGGTGGGCCTGCATATACCAGGCAGTCTGCCAGCCCCCCCCGCCGCACCACTCGAAGCCAACTGCGCCGTGATCGCGGGATGCCCGCGCATGGTCCAGATTCTATAGGTTACGCCACATCCGCCGACCCCTTATTATTTTCGTATATCATTATCGCTGGCTGTGGTGGACGCCTTCGCGGCGGCGGTAGGTTTTATGAGTAGGGCGTTTTCGGTTACGGGGTCGTGTTCGAGAGCCACGCAAGTTGAGAAGTCCGGTAGCCCGTGCAGATGCGGATGGGAGTGAGGGGTTGCTTCGAGAAGGAGTTCCCGCGGCAGGGGCACATGAGTGACGCGCAGGAGACGGAACACCTAACGAGGGGAGTAAAAGTAGTGCGCAGATAGCAAGGACCTTGGTTTTACGGGACGCAGTTGGCAGGCGTATCAATGCAGCGGCACGTGCAAGAGAGAATTACCAAAGCCGGCATTCTCTGTGAGGCCTGGCAATGTCGCGCGCGACGACGTGCAAATGATGCGCACTCGAGCGCCCGTTTTCTGGTTCGTCGAAGTAGGGCCAGAAGGGGAGAGCGAGAGGGGGAGCGAAGCTGATGGGGAGGAGGAAGCTGAAAGAAAGAAACGCAAAAGGAAGAGGCGGGTGGGGGGCAGGAGGGGTAGAGGGAGGCAGGGGATGAGGCGGAGGAGGATGAAGAAGGTAGGAGGGGGACGGAAAGTGAGGATCCAGGCTTGGGGCTCTAACTGGGGACTCTGGGGTTCGTTGGGGGCTTTGCCGGTACCCCCGGAACGCATGTGTGCACCCTGGACCTGGAGACTTTGCGCGGGCCTCCTGACAGCGAAGTCTTTCATAGTCTTCGGTCCATCCCGGCCTGGTTGTGCGTCAAAGTTTCGGGGATGTTTCGTGGCTTCTTTTCGGAGCGCTCTCGAGGGGCGAGCGGGGGGGGCAGTGTCAGAGTCCAGACGGAAACTCTTCGGGAACATTGTATTTCCCGCGGCTGACATTCGCACTGTTCGCCGTGGGCGCATGATTATCGAATGGCCTTCGGTCCATCCCGCCACCGTGCCTAGCTTGTGGGTCTGAGGCCAGTGGGATATTTGCGTTCGCCGTGGACGCATGATCATCGAATGGCCTTCGGTCCATCCCGCCACCGTGCCTGGCTTGTGGGTCTGAGGCCCGTGGGATAGTTGATGGGGTCTCGTCTGAGGTTTTCCGGGGGGGGCTTGGAGGCATCCCGCCACCGTGCCTGGGTTGCGGGGCTGAGGCCAATCGGATGGTTGAGAGGTCCCCTGCGAGGCTTTTCGGGGGCGTCTTGGGGGCATTTTTTTATTTTTTGGGGGGCCTCATGGAGCATCGTGTGGGCTTTCTGGAACCTGTTCGGAGATTCCTGGCGTTTTTTGGGCCAACCCGGGGGCGTCTCGGGGCCGAAGGCTTGAAATGTCCGTTCGGGTTCCCCCATCTGGGCTCCTCCAAAAACCGTTCTGGGGCCTTTTCTGGGGCATCCTGGGGGTTTCTTGGGCCGTTTTGGGGCCTTCTTGGGCCGTCTTGGAGCTCTGTTGGGGGCCGCCTGGGCCGTTTCGGGGCGATCTTGGAAGCCTCTTGGGCCATCGGGGTTCGTAGTGAAATCCCAAGAGGCGAATGATCTAAAATCATATGTCGTCCCAAAGGGAATGGAAAGATGTGTTTCGAGGCCTCTGGGGGCGTCTTGGAGGCATCTTGGGCCGTCTGAGTGCCATCTTGGGCGTCTGGACCCGATGTTTCGGCGATTCTGGGCCCTCTTGGACCGTCTTGGGGGCCCTTTGGGTTTTTTTGGGGCCCGTTGTGAGGACATCCGTTCCCCCGTGGCGCGCTCAACCAGGGGTACTGCCGAGCCCGGGGGTGGAAAAATCGTGGTTTGGGGCCTCTGGAGGGGGATTACGGGGGGAACAATTTCACACGCCTAGAAGCCCACAAGGGGTCGGCGGATTTTGTCTCGAAGAGCATTTGTTAAGATGGATGTTGGCCTTGCGCGCGCCAGGCCATATGCGGGCACCCCCGCCGTCCCTGTCACACAACAAAGCAAAGTGCTCGCGGCCCCCCTGATCATGACCCAAGATGTTGCCCCAAAGTGATTTGTACATTGTTTTGTGACCGGGATGTTAAGGGGGGGGGGGGGGGGCAGGCCCTCATGGGTCCTGGTTGGCTGCCGGTTGCCTGGGGGCGGGAGTATTTACTAATACGGGGCAGTGGTTCAACCCTTCCCCCGAGCAGGGGGAGGAGGGGGAGAGAAGACGAATCCAGCTATGGGGGGGCCAACATGATTCACCACCACCACCTCCCTCCCCCCCGTCCCTCTCCGCTGGAAAGAGGAGAGAGGAGGAATCGACGTGGTGGTGTCTATTCTTTGGGCAAACGTCACCCGCGCCCCGAAGGGCTGGTGGGATTCCGGCGCGTGGACCGGCGGCGGGCCGTGCCTCCGTGCGACAGAGTCGGCGCTTTCCGTCGCCAGGGCAGGCGGCACCTGGCCTCCTTGGAAATCAGCGAGGAGGGGAGAAAAAGCACAGACACAATGAATCGTCGATCCCCCCAGGAAAAGATGGGGAAATATGGGAGGTGGGGGGGAAGACGAGAATCCGAAAAATACAGGACAAATCTAGGGAGTCCTTTTACTCGTGTGTGTATTTATTTGTGTTTCCCTGGGCCCCTTGAAGGCTGTGTCGTCCACGATCCGTGGGTCTGGCGCCCGCGCGCCAGATCCACGGACCCGTAATCCCTTTCAGCGAGCGCACGAACAAGGGAAGCTTCAGGAGGGACAGGAGGGAGGAAGGGCGAAGAGCTCGGGGCTCCAGGGGCACAAATAAATACACACAAATAAAAAGATTCCCCATATTTTCGCATATTTTCTGGGTTTTTGTCTTCCCGCCCAATTCCCATATTTCCCTTTACTTTCTTGGGGATCGACGATTATTGTGTCTGTGTTTTTTTTTCCCCTCCGTTCGGGGCTCCAGGGGCGGGGGTCAACGCAAACCGGGGGTCGGCCAGAGCGCGAGATGCTGCAGGATCCTGCAGGGCCAAGGTGCGCACTGACCCGGGTCTGGGTGCTTCCTCCTGCAGGAGCTTTCCAGAATGTTGCCGGATCCTGCGAAGCCTGACTGACCCGGGTCTGGATTGACCTGGGTAGTAGATATCGAGGAGTAGTTGCATAATGGGGAAGGAGAGGGGAATGGAATATTATCGAATGTGAAGGTGATTTGACGCCGCAGAGGGGAAAGGGACGATAAGGGCGGGTGGTGATGGGAAGAAGGGGGCATGCCGATGGGAAAGAGGGATGGGAATCTGGAAAATTGGAGGGCGAACGCAGGGGGAGAAACAGAAGGTGCACACTGTCTGTGGCATCTAGCACTTTTTGTTGCGCCCCCCCCCGTGGTAAATCTGCACGCGGCATCTGTATTATGTATACATGTACACACACGTCCATATATCGATGTGTTTATTCAAATACGTCTTTGTCGCAGTTATTCCTTATTCCACATGCGCAGCCACATGTTCGCACGCATGACGTATCTTCCTATCAACTCCATGTTTCCATCCTTGCCGCCTTCAGCGCTCCGTTGCCCCATTCTTCCCTCCTTTTCTCTGTCCCTTCCTCTCTCATTCCTGCGTTCCCGTCCCAGCCATGGGGGTTGGCATCTCCCTCTTTCTCTGCACCCTTGTTCTCGCGATGCAGGCGATGCAGTGTATTGACCTTTTTGTTGTGTTGCCCCTGTCGAAGGTACGCAGTACACCGAGAAGGCCGACATATTCTCGTTCGCCATGGTCACGTACGAGGTGGTCCCTTTGCACCTGTCGTTGTTTGAATTTCTGTTGACTGTTGGGAAGGAAGCGGAGGAGGAGGAGGTGGAGGACGAGGAGGATCGTGAGGAGGAGAAGGAGGACTAGGATCATCATGTGGAGTAGGTGAAGCGGGAGAAGGATAATCGTGAGAAGGATAAGTAGAGGAGGAGAAGGAGGAGCACGGGTAAAACACCGCCAGCATCCAAGCTCTCCCTTCTCCGTCCTCCCAATTATCCTCTCAAGACGCCCTCCCTGCTCCTCGTCCTCCTTCTTGCGCTCCCTACAAACAAACTCTCTCCTCCATGCCATCCAGCTCCTGCTCTTCCTCCTGCTCCCCCCTCCTCCCTGTATTCGAGTTGCCCCCCACTCCACCCCCCAGACATGCGACGTCCTGAATGTTTCCATACGGGGTCCCTGGAAGTTCCGACCCTTTTCCCCGGGACCCCTTTTTCATATTGCGTCGTTTTTTGACGGTCCCGAGGCCCGGCGAGGGCCCCACGCGGCCGAAAATCGTTGCCCTCGCCCGGGGGGGAAAGCCCAGGCTGCCGCTCCCCAGGGTTAAGTCGGGCGTGCCCCTCTACCGGAGGAATATTCAACAATCTTTCCAAAACAACAAAAAATAGTGTGGGGACGATGTTTGATTATCTTTGATTATTTCTTGGCATGTTTGACTATTTGTTATTCTTCTTCTTCCAGAACCAGCCTACTTATCAGGTTAAGTCGGACGTGCCCCTCTACAGGAGGAAGGTTCAAAACAATAGTGTGGGGACGATGTTTTGATTCTCCCCATCCACAGTGGGGTTCTTGTTTTCTCTGGACACCCCGCGCAGGAACCTCCTCACCTCACCCCCTCTCCTCTTCTGTCTTCGTGCGCTCACTCACTCACTCACTAGCTCACTCACTCACTCACTCACTCACTCACTCACTCACTCACTCACTCACTGACTCATCAGCACTCACTCACTCACACGCTTATGAACTCACATATGATGATGATGAGTGTGCGCGTGAGAGAGTGTGATGATGATCATCATCACCAGTCAGTCAGTCAGTCAGTAAGTCACTCACTCACTCACTCACTCGCCTTGGGCCTCGTCTGTGAGTGAATAACGAGGAAGTCTCAAGCGGGAGCCTGCTCCCTATGGGGCCCGTGGATCATGTCACTAACCCGAGGAAGTCTCAAGCGGGAGCCCCCTCCCTATAGGGCCCGCGGATCATGTTACTAATCCGAGCGGGCCATCCAATTCCTGTAACTGTCGCCACTTTTGGGCTCTCGCGTTGCCAGAACGCCATTCCCAGGCGGATGATTTTACTAATCCGAGGAAGTCTCAAGCGGGAGCCCCCTCCCTATGGGGCCCGCGGATCATGTTACTAATCCGAGCGGGTCATCCAATTCCTGTAACTGTCGCTAGTTTTGGGTTCCCGCGCTGCCTGAACGCCATTCCCAAGCGGATCATGTTACAAAGCCGAGGAAGTCTCAAGCGGGAGCCCCCTCCTTATGGAGCCCGCGGATCATGTTACTAATCCGAGCGGGTCGTCCAATTCCTGTAACTGTCGCCATTTTTGGGCTCTCGCGCTGCCAGAAAGCCATTCCCAGGCGGATCATGTTACTAATCCGAGGAAGTCTCAAGCGGGAGCCCCCTCCCTATGGGGCCCGCGGATCATGTTACTAATCCGAGCGAGTCATCCAATTCTTCTAACTGTCGCCACTTTTGGGCTCTCGCGCTGCCAGAACGCCATTCCCAGGCGGATCATGTTACTAATCCGAGGAAGTCTCAAGCGGGAGCCCCCTCCGTATGGGGCCCGCGGATCATGTTACTAATCCGAGCGGGTCGTCAAATTCTTTTAATTGTCGCCTCGCGCTGCCAGAGCGCCACTCCCAGGCCACATTTTGAATGCCCGGAGCCAACTGTAGGCCACTTCGTGTTCTTCGTGCTCCCAGAACGCCACTCCCGGGCCACATTTTGAATGCCCGGAGCCAACTGTAGGCCACTTCGTGTTCTTCGTGTTCACAGAATCTCGCTCCCAGGCCACATTCTGAATGTCCGGAGCCAACTGTAGGCCACTTTGTGTTCGTCGTGTTCCCAAAGCGTTATTCCCGGCACGTATCCACTGGGACGCACCCCTGTGCGCTTCCTCTGGGTCGTGCCCCCGCCCGTATCCACTGGGACGCACACTGTGCGTTTCCTTTGGGTCGTGTTCGGCACGTATCCATTGGGATGCACCCGATGATGATGATGATGATGATGATGATGATGATGATGATGATGATGATGATGATGATGATGATGATGATGATGATGATGATGATGATGATGATGATGATGATGATGATGATGATGACGAGGTCGGGGGCAACGTAGGGAGCGGGGGGAGGGCCCGCGCCAGGGCGAGAAGAAATATACGCAGAAGAGACAGCCAGGACGCCTCACCAACCACGAGGACGACGGTGAGGGTTTTTTCCAGATTCGCCCAGAGGATCCTCATGCGGGGTCCTTCCGCCGGAGTAGTTATTTTTGATTATTTCTGAGCATATTTGATGATTCCCCAATCAGTGCTTGCACTGAAGGGGTCCTAGCGGAAGTTGAAAGATTTGAAGAAAGTTTCCCGCCGATTTTGGTAGCAGGCTGGGTTCCCGGGTTCCCGGTTCCTGGCTCCTGGGTTCTATTGGTGCCAGGCCGATTTCGGTGGGTTTGGGGCTCCTGGGCTCCCAAGTTCCCGGTCGGTCTCCTCAGCGAAAACCATCCTTTGATTGGGTTTTTGTTCTCCCTGATGTAGTTTGATTATTATTGATTTTTCTTGGCATGTTTGATTATTTGTTATTCTTCTTCCAGAATCAGCTTGTTGGCGGGCACGCCCGACCTAAGCACAGGGTGTCTAGTGCGCCCGCGGCCGAAGGCCAGCCTGATCTGGCCCAGTTCCGCACAATGCCGCCACCTGATCTCTTCCGAAGAAGGGAAGATCGGCATAAGCATTAGCTTTTGGCGCTCCGCGCGGGTTTCTCGGATCCACGCCTGGGTCCCCCTGGCGGCGCCTCTGGTGCCGCCCTTGGCGCGCTCCGCGCGCCAGGGAAGGGGGCCCAGCGCAGATCCAATAAATCCGCGCGGGGCGCCAAACGTTCATGTTTATGGCGCATTTCTTTCTTCTAACAGTACCGTCCACCACCCGATATCTGGGCCCAATCGGGCTCAGCACCCGCCCAAAGGGGTTCAGTAGCAGCTGCAGTGGATATGGGGCGCAAGTCTTGCCCGCGGCGAAGGCTTTTCAGGAGTTGCCCCATCCCTCCAGAGGTGCCCGCCTGAGGGAGCGCCTTGTTCGCAGCCCGCAATTGTTTGCCTCGTCAAGCCAGCAAAACTCGTATAATCTGCGCAGCTACGAAGGTTCTACTGATTTTTCGTGGGTTCGGCGAAGATTTACCTCGCATCTTGGGGCAGATCGATTCTGTGGTCGATCCCCTTCTCGATCGCTGGCCTCCCAGTCGACACCTCGAAATCATTCAGAAACCCCTTGCAGCCTTTAGACCACCTCGGGAAACTGGCGAGATGTCGCCACACTCAGGTGTTTACCATCCGTAGTGAAACCACCGACGAGAACGGGTGACAGCAGAGCGCGGAGGAGCCGAAAGAGGAGGAGGAGGAGGACCAAAAAGGTAAATCAGCGCGCCCCGGCGAAAGGACGCCACGCATGCGCATCCTCCCAGTTGCACCTCCTGTCCTCTCCATCCTTTTACTGGAGACCTGAGCTTCGGCTGGTTGGGGGAGGGAGCGGGAGGGAGGAAAAGTGATGACAAGGACTGCGACGACGAAGCCGAGGACGAGGACGAGAGAGGAGGCTGATGATCAAGCCGCTTGCGGCAAGTGCCGCAACCGTGCCAGCCCAGCATTCTGGGTGGCAAGTGTTCGAGGGGGCACGGGAGACCGTCGGGCATGTCACCTCGTGTCCCCAAGCTTGGGAGAGTCACAATGAGGACGTTGAGGGATGATAATGACGAGGAGGAGGAGCAGGAGGAGGAAAACAAATGTTCACATGCGACACATGTCGTCTTTGCTTCGTGAAGAGCTCTTATGGAGCTCAGTTAGGCCGCCTTGGGGCTGTCTTGGGCGGGGCCGCGCTGGGGCTGTCTGGTGCCGGTTTGAGGCCCTCTTCGGCCATCTTGGGGCTCTTTCGGGCCGTGTTTCGGTCGTGAGGCCTTCATGCATGACCCCTCGTGTCTCCAAGCTTGTCAGACCCGCCATCGGTACGTTGAGGGAGGATGACGATGAGGAAGAGGAGGAGGAGGAGGGGCGAGGAGCAGGAGGAGGAAGAGGAAGGCCGTCACATGTGACACCTTCTGTCCTTGCATCTTGAAGAGCTTTTATATTGGGTAATTTGGGCCGCAATGGGGCTGTTTTGGGCTCCTGTTGGGCAGTCTTTGGGGTCCTTCTGGCGCGTGCTGTAGCCCTCGGGGACTGTCTTCATGCCCTCTTCGGCCGTCTTGGGGCTCTCCTGGGGCGGATCTGGCCGTATTGGGGGGGTAGGGCTTTCTTGGCGCAGTCTTGGGCCGTCGAAGGTCTTCTAAGGCTGGAGTCCCTCTTGGGCCGTCTTGGAGGCTTCTTGGGTCGTATTAGGGCCATCTTGGAGGCTTCTGTTGCTTGGCTGTTACGCCCCAAAACGCGACATTGCGGAACATTTACAAACGTCCATTGGAAGTCAATGACTCGGGTTTCTTCCGAGTGGGCTTGTAGTCGTCTTGCGCTTTCCTTGCAAGCAGATGGAGCCTCTTCAGGTAATCGTGGGCCGCGTTGGGGCCATCTTGGGCCGTCTTTGAGGCTTCTGAAGCTTTCTTGGAGTTCTTGGTTCCTACCCAGGCAGTTTTGGAAGCTCGGGAGGGCGACAGACGATAACGAGGACGAGAGGAGGAGGAGGAGGACGAGGAGGAGGACCAGTGCAACCCCAATACCCAGAAACGATGTTGCAGGAAGTCCTTCCTCCAAGCTCCTGCTTCATGCGATCCTATACGGAGCTGTCTTCACGGCCGGGAGGGCCCCGTTGGAAGTCGAGCGTCCGAGAGTCTGCAGCCGTGCCAACGCACGACCCCTGGAACTGCAACGACGCGACTCAGCGTGACTGGTGCGCCCTGGTCATCCTGCATCGTGCCAGAACACCGCCCTGGGACGTCAACACCGCGACTCCATGTGACTGTCGCGCCCTGACAGTCCTAAGTTGCGCCAGCACTCCATGTGCGACCTGATGTAGGGAAACAAAAAATGACATAAACATAACAACTCGGAGGTCCTCGCGGATTTCTCGGATCGGCGCTGGGGCCCCCCGGCGGCGCCTCCGGCGCCGCCCCTGGCGCGCTCCGCGCGCCAGGGAGGGGGGTCCAGCGCGGATCCGAGAAATCCGCGCGGACCTCAGAGTTTTTATGTTTACGTCACTGTTTTTTCCCCTGTGATGATCCTTCATCGTGTCAGAACGCCGTCCCGGGACGTCAACACCGCGAATCCATGTGATTGTCGTGCCCCGACAGCCTTCAGTTGCGCCAGCACCCCATGTCTCGGGCGCCGGCCATGACATCTCCTGAAAAATTGCGATAGACTGTCAAGACGAATTCTGCGCGGCGCTGAGGCGAGAGCCACATCTTCAAAAGGAACCGCCCTCCATCCGTTCAACTCTTGCAGACTTTGAAGACGAAGGCGTGTGAAGCTAAGGCGAGAGCCACCTTTTCAGAGCGATCCGCTCCCCGTCTTCGAAGCGTCTGCAGGTTTGTCAGTCGAGTGTGCGCGGCGCCAGGGCGAGAGCCGCGGTTTCAAAACGACCCGCCCTCCGCCCGTGGAGTGCTTTAGGACCATCCATGGTGAGGACGTTCTAGGCGGAACGCCCGGCCCGCCTTCCGACCCGTCTCGGGGTGCGGCAGGGGGGAGCTGCGCACGAGACAACAGGGGTGGATGGGGGAGAAGCGATGGCAACGTCTTAAGGTATGCATGCCACCGGTCGGCAGGAGGAGACAGGGGAAGAGGAGAAGAGGGTGAGGACGAGGAGCGTGGCGGAGGGGGAGGGGGCCGAGAGAGTCGAGGAGGTGGAGGAGGAACAGTGCGGATGATGAGGAGAAGGATAGCGAGGGAGGAGGAGGAGGAGCAGGATGGGAGGGGGGTGCAGGTGATATGCAGACTGGTGCCCTTTGAGGAGCTGGACCCCAGCGACGTTGCCAGGCACGCGCCTGCCACTGCGATGCATCCGTCTCGTTGGCGGCACCCCAGGGATGGCTCAGGACGAGGACGAGGAGAGCGGAGAAGGAATACACAGGACGTAGAACAGATCGAGGAGGGCGGACAGGGAGGCGGAGGAGGAAGAGGGGAAGAGCACAGGGAGGACGGAGGAGGAGGGAGCGAAGGGGGAGGGGGGGAGGAGGAGGAGGAGGAGGAGGACCGTGGAGGGCGGAGGAGGAAAATGAAGAGGGGACGAGGAGGAGGAGGAGGAGGACGAGGAAGAGGAGGAGGAGGAGGAAAATGAAGAGGGGACGGGGAAGAGGAGGACACGCACATGGCTGCTGAAGTGTTCGATGTCCGCCGAGAGAGCACGGCAGACAAAGGAGGCGTTGGTGCCTCCTCTCCTCAGACCTTGGTTGGCGCTTCGCTTACCAATCTGGCCTGGGAAATAACGGGGTCTTATATATGATCGGGGGCGGCTTTGAGCCCACGGGATCATGACCTTCCTGGCCACAGGCAAGCTGAGTGGCCGCGCCTTGGTGGCTCACTCGAGTGCCGTAGCCTCTAGTGAGCCCTCGACCCAACCCCTCGGAGTAGGATCCACACTTGTGGCACACCCGAATACCCGTGGGCTGATCAAGGTGCTCAAAAGACAAACTTTGGCCTTTATTATGATGCACAGGTTTGACATCTGCTTGTGGTGGCCTGGTCATTCCTTGGCCGTAAAAGCCTGCACTCTGTTTGAATGACTTCGTGTGTACCCTACACAGAGTGCAGCGATAATACTGCGAAATTTTTGCCCACGCGAGAAACCCCCCAGGCTCTCTGGGCTCCCGAGGGACTTCGTGAGGCACAGGCGACGGAGGAGGATGATAATGCCCGACCGACGACGGCGACCACGCCTCCAGGGCAGAGGCAGCACCCATGGGGGGAGTAAGGTACTTCTCTGGGGCGGCCAGACCTTTGTACTTGCTGGGGGCGGTGACGAGCCACTCCCCAAAGCCTGCGCCACATACTTGAGATTCTTAGAAACAAACTTCATATATTCTTCGAAATTGCACATATCGTCTTGCCTGGGCTGAACGCCCTTGTGCGTAGTTGCCTTCGTGAAAAAAAGGGCCCTCAGCATATTTACCTTCCGCCAGGTGGCGGACACGGGGGTACTCGGTGCCTTGATGCAGCCTGCGCACTCCCTTGCGATCAGAGTAAAACATCTGGCCGTCTCGGCCTCTGAAAGTGGTGAAAACTTCACCGTCTCTGATGCGAGCAACAGCAATACCAGCCACATTGAGCACATATTTCTCGTGCTTGGTGCAACTGTCATCTTTATACACTTCCCCTTCGCTGAAGGCCTCTTGTGTGTTGCTTCCTACTTGAGCACACCAAAACTCCCCAAAGGACAAACGAGATCCAGGAGGAGGCACGCCACGGAACTCGGGAACCAGCGAGGACCCAAGTTGCAAATGAGGGTCCAGGGGAGGGGGCTCAATTAAGCGTAGAAGTTCCGCAGCCAAGACGTGAGTGGCTCTGATTTCCTCAGTCTTCTCAAATCCAGCAGTTTTGGCTCTTTCCATGGTCCAGATACTTTGGTTAAGGTAGGTGAGCATGGTGCCATTCTGGTGCCCAGTGAGGTCTGACGAGAGAGCAGTCCGAGCAGCAGCGATATCTAACTGAGCGTCCGCGTGGCCGACCTTGTCGGCCGTCGTGGAGGCGAGCTGGCCGTGCCAGTCGTGCTCCATGAGCATTAGGAGGAAGGTGGGGATGTGTCTTGGGAGTGAGTACTCAAGACCTGAGGTAGTCACAAGGGGAAACGGCCCCTGGATCGTCCAACCAAAACTTTTAAACGAAAATGACGCCACACACAGAGGGCCCCAGGCGGGACTCCACGATTTAGGAACAAACAGGGGAATATCGTTCGTCCAGGCCCGCAGCTGCGGGCAGCTGGCCACGGCTAAGAGCGGGCGGGTGGACGCATCCCAAACTAAACGTTGCCCCCTAAGGGCGGGACCGAGGGTAGCTTTCCACATGGGGTCCTGGAGGGTGAGCCGCGCCAAGCTGCTGCTGCGGGTCGAGCGTCTCGGGCCCGCGGCAGCAGGAAACTGCGACCTAGCTGCAACACGTTGAGTGCCGTTGGTGCCAGTGACCTCCACTCTAGGGGTAGTGGTCGCTTCAAGGCCATTCTTATACAAACGGACCTTGTTAGGTCTTTTGCGCATCTTTCCAAGACGCCCCGACGGTTTCCGAAAGTTCGCCCATCTTCTCTGGGGGCGGCCAGCCCCAGTTTCTCTCCCCAGGTTGGATCCCGAACGATCAGGGTCCGGGCCTGCCAGAGGCCCCATCTTAGTCCTGAGCTGGTCCTGCAGGGCTTGGTGAGACTCTGGCACCTGGGTTTTCTTGCTGTCCCTCTGGCACTTAAACTCGTGGCCGATGCATTTAGCCATCCGTCTGACGGCTGTGTTCATCTGGCTAACGATGAGGCTGACACTGCGGCCGTGGCACTGTTGCAGGTGCCTGGTAACCTGCTCCAGCAATTCTCCTGACACTTGCTGCGCCAGCGTCTGATTCAGAACGCCGACCTGGAATTCAGTAAGGAGCAAACCTGTGGCTGCTCGGATATCCTTAAACCCTCCTTGAGGGACACCACGGTGGAGCATGTCTCGGGGCAATCCTCCAGGCTGTCCAGGGCGTCCTGAAACTCAAACAAATTCCAGTCCTGAATGCAGCTCCTAAATTCCTGAACTTGATTACACAACCCTCTTAACGGACCCGTACGAGTCACCCCGTTGGCTCTGCTACGAGCCTCTTCGGCCACCGCGGGGACCTTGTTAAACTGGGGGGGGGGGGGGGGCAGATCCTTGGGGAATTTACTGGGTTTAAAGGGCGTGTCGGTTCTTCTATTGATTGTAGTTTCCAAGTCCTGGGCCAGGGTGTAGCACACGTGGTCCAGGATCGACGTCGACTGCTGATCGGTGAGCGGCCGTTGGGCATCATCAGTCAATTGCGAGGCATAATCCACTTTCGCGGCAGTCTGGTGCCGTCTCACTTCTGGCACCTGCGGGCCCACTGGGCTGTGAGTGCGCAGCTTCTGGGGCCTATGCAGCGAGGGGCCATTAAAGTTAACAGAATACACTAAGTCATCCTGAGGTCGGCCGTTGGTGGCCACGCGGTTTAAATTAGCCTTGGTCTCAGAGAGACTCGCAGCGGCTTGGAAATACGTAGAACACAAAGCGAATTTCGGGGACCCAGGGGCCACAAGGGTCACACCAGACAAACGAACGGGCACACAATCCGAGGGAAACAGCAGAGGTTGAACCCCCAGGTCCAAACCCTCCCGAAACAAAAACTCGACTCCTGAAGCCAGCTCAAAGATGGGGTACACCGTAGCAGGAGTTGCGTAGGCCAGCCACCCTTGAGGCGCGCACCATTGTATCTGCTGTACAATGCTATCGCCTTCGGCTGACTTACACTCCTGGGCACAGGCACAAACGATGGTGGATTCTCTGGCCTGCAGGTTTTGCAAAAGGTTGTGCACGGCAGGCCAGCGAGATCCGCTGGTGGTGGCTAGCTTATAATCCTGGCTACCCTGGCGATGGGCCGTCACTTGCGGCCGCGGCGGCCGTTGCAGCCGCCTTAGCCTTCTTGGCCTCAGGGCCCCCGTCGCTTTGGATCTTGGCCATGCCGTTGGCGACCATCTCCAGAGCCGCGGCAGCTCGAACTCGGCCCTGCGACTCGTCCATCGGGGCCGCTTCGACGCCGTCTGCGGGCGAGATCTCCTCCAGCTCCTTGTCGTCCACCGGCGTCGGGACATACTGACCTGGGATGGGCATGGCTTCATCAGGTTCATCAGGACGTTCACCAACTGCGGGGAAGTCATCAGGCCCCTGCGCTGGCTGGGACCCCTTGCCCTTGCTGGCGCCTTTCGCCTGTGACTCCACAAAAATGGTGTGCGGATGCTGCGTGTTGTCGAACAGCTGCGCCAGCTCCGAAACTTTGGCACGTAGTTCTGGTGGGGCTTCCCCACCCTCAGGCATGCGCGCTGCCAGCATGCCTTGGAGAGCGGTGAGTAAATCCTCATCTTTGGATGCCTCGTACGCTGCCGCCTGGGCGGCCATATTGTGCTGAGACTCCAATGACTGCACTTCTTGGGTGTTGGTCTCGATCTCCGCGACCAGCTTGCCGTGGTGTTCACTCGCCTCGACGATGGTGTGGACAAGCTCCGTAGCTTCCTTCTTCTGGGCCATGAGCTTTTGGCGCGCAACCTGCAACTGATCTGACAGTGACTGCGCCTGCTGCTCCAGGCTCTTGGCTGACAGGGCCTGCGCTTTGGCATGCCTGAGCTTGCTGATCGCCGACTTGTGCTCCTCACCATCTGGTTTCCACTTCTTCCAGAAAGTGACTTGCGCTTGGGCCAGGGCCACTGGATCTTCACTGGGGGTATCGTCCTCCGCGAAGGTGACCTTGCGACCTCCTCCGCGGCCCAAGCCAGTAGGGGGTTCAGGCCCGCGGGAACTGTGTCTCCAGCGGCCTGGCTTGGGCGGTGGCTCATGATCTTCTGGCCGAATGTCCAGAGCTCCACCTCCTCCCCCTGCTGGGCGGTCTGCATGCGACACTGACTCCGAACGCTGCTTGAAACGGCTGCCACACTGAATGCAGTGGCGAGCATTAGTAGAGCACCAAGCCCACCCTTTGCAGCCTCGCTTCGAACAAACGACATACTTCCTCTGGGTCGACGCCATCTCCTGACTCCTTTGTGCGGCAGCACGCGCAGGAAATGGGCCCAACTGTTGGTACTAGTGCGGGACGTGGCTGTGCCGCTGCCTGGGGCGGACCAGGCAGGCACTGGGCAAAGCAAAATGCTTGGGCCCGAACACCCAGGGCCTTCCCTGGGTGGCAATGCTGAGTCCTGCACCTCCCGCGGGGTGATCAGGACTTGAGCCACGGGGAAGAGGAGGAGGAGGAGGAGGAGGAGGAGGAGGAGGAGGACGAGGAGGAGGAGGAGGAGGAGGAGGACGGTTGACCGATGCCTCGCGCGACCGTCCGAGCGCACGGACGGCACGCCATCGTGAGAGTGCGACGGCAGTGCCGAGAGGGCGTCGACGGCGCGGCTCCCGACCGCCACGGCTGCTGGAGGTGCGTGCGCGCACGGTGCGCATCCGGGGGATCGAACAATGGCAGAAACACAAAAATTCGGAGGAGAGATCGGCATAACAAAAATGGCAAAGAAAAGCAAGGAACACATTAGGACAAACCTAAAACACGAGGCAAAGAAGAACACGGATAATGTCACAACAAGTAAACATAAACAACGGCAAACAAAAACGAGGAAAGATCGGCATAAGCATAAGGTTTTGGCGCTCCGCGCAGATTTCTCGGATCCGCGCTGGAGCCCCCTGGCGGCGCCTCGGGCGCCGCCCCTCCAGGGAGGGGGGTCCAGTTCCGTCTTCGGCGTGCACTGGCGCCGATTAGCGCTTTGTAATCGATGAGATTGTGCCGGTTTGGCTTCGATCAGCGTCGATTTAGCATCGACCGGCGTCGATTAGCAAGAGCCAACAAGATGGCAGGGGAAACTCCAATGAGTTGCCACCGAAACTTCGCTGACGGATGTTGGGAAGTGCGCTTAGATTCAGAGATTCACGCGATGGACGGTGGTCCTGGCCCAGAGCGAACTACTTTTGCTACCTGGGGGGGTCCAGGGGGGGAGGGGCTCGATGTTGATCGCTGATCCGTAGCTGTCGGATTACAGGAATAGGCGTTTCGGCTGAGGCATCCTCACCTAGTTGTGGTGTTGGAGGTTCTCGTGCACGACCTCTTTATGAAGTTCTCGCTTGGGACACCCTCAAATAATGGAGATGTTGACATTAGTGGCGTCCTTCGGATCACCGAAGATGAGGCTCTCGCCTGAGACATCTCCAAAAACATGTCGGCCATCGTGTACCCCAAACAGAGTGTTTCTAACAATCTGTGTTGCGCAACCAGTGTTGTGCACCCTACGTGGTGCAAAGTATGCGATGCAATCTTTTTCGATGCGCAGTGAGTTGTTCACTGCTCGCGCAATCTTCCCACCTTCCCACCCGCTTTCTGGTTTGCAAGACCCATGCGTCGGCGTTTGCGACGGCTGCTTGGCGCTAGCTGGTGCATCGCCGAGGCCGCGCCAGCGCGCATGATCGCGCGCAACGCGGCCAGCTAGTTCGGCGCGACCGATGAGGCCGCGGTGGCGGTAACCGCCGGGCACTTCGCAAGGGACACTTCAGTGCGAGTTGGCGACTTGGGCGGGCGCGGTACCATGGCAACGTCGACAACTGTATAAGCGATGACGATAGTAACGATGTTTGTGACGATGATAATCCGGACGACGGCACGGCCAGCGACGGCGCAGATGCTGATCACGCCGACGACAATGACGGCGTCCTCGCGTGGGTTTGGTGGAGTTCGACATGCCCGCGCGGCCGACGCGCGAGAGTGCCCCGCATGGAATCATCTGACACGGATCCCGCCCCCCCCCCCCCCCAACCAGCACGCACGCAAGGGCGTTCGAATGATTTAGACATGCGGCGCGAGAGGCCCGTTCGGCAGAAGTTCGTGGAAATGTCGATTTATTTTTTGTAGTCTGAAGAATTCGCAGCACCGAGAGCGCAGGTGTTCTGTTGGGGGGAAAGTGATGTTGCCAAACCAAACCAGATGTGTGTGTATTGTATACGTATATGTGTATATGCACATATATATACATATATACATATACATTTTATATATATATATATATTATATATATATATATATATATATATATATATATATATATTATATATATATATATATTCGGGATGCTCGATTTCGAAATCCTTGCGAAACCGCAGGTGTGCGAAGGATTGTGGCATTCGCGCGCGACGACGCGCGCGTGCACTTCGTTCAGTTATTTTGCAAGGGGTTCTTACAAGGGCGTTCTCGCGATTCCGACATGCGCGCGAGAGATTCACACGCTGTAGCATGTTTATGTATATGTTGGGGAGCCTATGGGTTTCTCAAGTATTCGCAAGGGCGCGAGCGCAGGCTTTTTTTTGAAACGCCTCATTGTAAAACCATGTGCTTCGAATTTGTTTTCCGGGCACTCGATTCCGAATCCCGGACGCAACCGACGTTTTTGTTTGTTTAAAAAAATGTCTGCTCATAGATGTTCATCGGGCCGGGGACCCCCGATCCCCCCCACAACGAATCTGGCCCACCCCGAGCCTTTCGGGCAGCCCCCCAGACGACTTGGGAGGACCTCACGAGAGCCCGAAGACGGCCCCAGAGGGCCCCCGACGCCCCCGACGTTCCGGCGCGCTCCGGGACGACGCCACAGAGCCCCAAAACGGTCGACGACGACCCCGAAGGAGCCGTCATAACCCTAAAGATCGCTCCAAAACGTCCCAAGAGGCCTCCAAGAGCATTCCCAAGAAGGCCCCAATATGCAAAATTCATTGATGTTTCGTTGGTCTGTGGGAGATTTTTTTGAGTTCTCCCCTCTTAGGCTTCCCGACGCTCCCAGATTGCCCACGAGGCCCCCACGATCGCACTAAGATGGCCCGACAGACTTCCCAGAGAGCCCCAAACCTGCCCAAGAGGGGCCCCAGACAGTCCCGACAAGACCCCAGGAGGCCCGAGGAGGCTCCAGGAGGCTTCGAAGAGGCCCCAAGAGGCTCTCAAGAGGCCCCCATGAACCCCAAGAGGTCCCCAAGAGTCCCACAAGATCTTGCAAGGACCCCATAGAATTTCGAGATCCATCCAAATCGTCCGAAGAAGCCTCCAAGAGCACTCCCAAGAGGGCCCCACGATGCAAAATTCATTGATTTTCCGTTGGTTTGTAGAGGATGTTTGAGTTTTCTCCTTTACGGCTTCCCGACGCTCCAAGACGGCCCACGAGGCCCCCAAGATCGCCTTAGGATGGCCCGACAGACTTACAAGAGGGCCCCCAACCGGCCCAAGAGGGCCCCCAGATAGTCCCGACAGGGCCCCAGGAGGCCCCAGGAGGCTCCCAAGAGGCCCCATGAGGCCCTTAAGAGGCCCCCAGAAAGCCCCCAGGGGCGCCTAAGAGTCCCACAAGATCCCGCAAGGATCCCATAGAAGTTCGAGATCCCTCCAAACTTCCCGTCCCAAGAGGCCTCCAAGAGCACTCCCAAGAGGGGCCCACGATGTAAAATTGTTGTCGCTTCGCGAATCCCCACCAGCCCATCCAGAAACGATGCCCAGAGGAATTGCCTCGATCAGAGAAGTGGGCAGCACACAGAGGAAGCCATTATGAGACATCTTGGGATATCTTGAGCCATCTTGGAGGTCATTTTGGGCTCTCCCAGACGCTCTTGGAGTCATCTTAATCCGTGCCCCCCCCCAAGAGGCCTCCATGTGGCTAAAACCTGTGTAGAATCAATGATTAGGCATTCTCGCCGAGGCCTCTTGGAGCATCTTGGGTGCATCTGGGGGGGCTCTTGGGGCCTCTTGGGGGTCTCTTGGGGGCCTCCGGGGGGCCTCTTGGGGGCCTCTTGGGGCCATTTTGGGGCCATCTTGGGACCTCTTGGGGCTTCCTGGGCGCTTCTTGGGGCCATCTTGGAGGAGATCGATCAAACAAGAGGGGGGGTTTAATTAGCGTCCCCCCTCGGAAGCCCCTAAAATCGCCTCTTGGACCCCTCTTGGAACGCTCTTGGAGTGCTCTTGGGCGCTCTTGGGGCCGTCTTGGGGCTCTTTTGGGGCTCTCTTGGGGCCCTCTTGGGCCATCTTGGAACCATCTCCAGGCCTCGGATGGCCATCGGAAGCGAAAAGGCGAGAAAGCAAAAATCATTGATTTTCCTTAGGTTTTGGGACGATTTTGGCCTCTTCGGGGCCTCCTTGGGGAGCTGTTTGGCCACTTGGAGTTATCTTGGGGCCGTCTTTGGGCTTCTTGGAACCATCTTAGGAGCCATCTCGAGCGATCTTGCGCTATCTTGAGCCATCTTGGAGCTCATCTTGGGTTCTCTGAGGCGCTCTTGGAGCCGTCTTGGGCCATCTGGGACGCTCTAACTACCCGCGGCCCCCCCCGTCCAGGTCCAGGGGAGGGGGTAGGGGGAGGGGTAAACCCCTCCCCAAGGGGGAAGAGGGAGGGGTGGAAGAGGATCTGCTCTAGACCACCTACGCCCAGAGGGCTGGTGGGATTAGCCTGGCGAAGGACCCAACCATATGTAGTTGTGAATACCGCAAATATGAATCGGAGGTGAGGGGGTGAGATCGAAGTGGAACGGAGAGCCCCCCTACCGGGAAATCGATTTCGGTTTCGCGTTCGTGCGTGCCGTGCGCGCGGGCGAGGCGAAGCTGCGAGGCGGGCGAGAGGAAAGTCTCCTGTGGCTGAGGCGCGGCCGGACCAAATGTGTCTCTTCCGGGCGGCCGGTGGCGCGCGGTGTCCCGCCGGTGTCCCGCTGGTGTCCCGTCGGTGTCCCTGTGGCTGAGGCGCGGCCGGACCAAATGTGTCTCTTCCGGGCGGCCGGTGGCGCGCGGTGTCCCGCCGGTGTCCCGCTGGTGTCCCGTCGGTGTCCCTGTGGCTGAGGCGCGGCCGGACCAAATGTGTCTCTTCCGGGCGGCCGGAGGCGCGCGGTGTCCCGCTGGTGTCCCGCTGGTGCCCCGTCGGTGTCCCGTCGGTGTCCCGATGATGATGATGATGATGATTGATGATGATGATGATGATGATGATGATGATGATGATGATGGTGATGATGATGATGATGATGATGATGATGATGATGATGATGATGATGATGATGATGATGATGATGATGATGACGATGATGATGTTGGTGTTGTTGTTGTTGATGATGATGATGATGACGTCGATTGTGAGATCGATTGTGACATCGATAGTGAGACCGAATGTGAGATCGATTGTGAGATCGATAATGAGATCGATTGTGAGATCGCTAGTGAGACCGAATGTGAAACCGAATGTGAGATCGATTGTGAGATCGATTGTGAGATCGATAGTGAGATCGATAGTGAGACCGAATGTGAGACCGAATGTGAGATCGACTGTGAGATCGATTGTGAGATCGATAGTGAGGTCGACAGTGAGACCGAATGTGAGACCGAATGTGAAACCGATTGTGAGATCGATTGTGAGATCGATAGTGAGACCGATAGCGAGATCGATAGTGATATCGATAGTGAGATCGAATGTGAGATCGATTGTGAGATCGATAGCGAGATCGATTGAGTGAGACGTTGGTTCCCCCTCCCCCCTCACCTCCTTATCACCCGCACTGTGGTCGTATAGGTATCGTTTTCGGTGGCGCTACCTCTGGGTCGGGGAACCGCATGCGAACACCCCCACTGGGGCCTTCGGTGGAGCTCCCTATGAGGCCACGAAACGCTGCCCTGGGTGGGGGAACCACATGCGGACACCCCCACTGGGGCCTACGGTGGAGCTCCCTATGGGGCCACGAAGCGCTGCCCTGGGTGGGGGAACCGCATGCGGACACCCCCACGGGGGCCTACGGTGGAGCTCCATATGGGGCCACGAAACGTTGCCCTGGATGGGGGAACCGCATGCGGACACCCCCACTGGGGCTTACGGTGGAGCTCCATATGGGGCCACGAAACGCTGCCCTGGGTGGGGGAAACGCATGCGAACACCCCCACTGGGGCCTACGGTGGAGCTCCCTATGGGGCTACGAAGCGTTGCCCTGGGTGGGGGAACCGCATGCGAACACCCCCACTGGGGCCTACGGTGGAGCTCCCTATGAGGCCACGAAACGCTGCCCTGGGTGGGGGAACCGCATGCGGACACCCCCACTGGGGCCTACGGTGGAGCTCCCTATGGGGCCACGAAGCGCTGCCATGGGTGGGGGAACCGCATGCGGACACCCCCATGGGGGCCTACGGTGGAGCTCCCTATGGGGCTACGAAGCGTTGCCTTGGGTGGGGGAACCGCATGCGGACACCCCAAAGAGGGGGAGGGAAGGAAGGAAGGAAGGAGGAACGCGGGGACTGTCTCTTCAAAACGAGGACCCAACACCGCAGGATGGTTGGGAATTCATTGATTGTCCGTTGGTTTGTGGGGGAATTTTGAGTTTTCCCTTTTTCGGTTTCCCGACGCTTCAAGACGGCCCACGAGCCCCCAAGATTGCCATGAGACGGCCCGACAGACCTCCAAGAGGGCCCCAAACCGGCCCAAGAGGGCCCCTAATTTTCCGATATGGCCCCAGGAGGCACCAGGAGGGGCTCCCAAGAGGCCCCGACGAGGCCCCAAGGGGCCCCCAAGAGGCCCCCGCCCCCGTGAAACCCCAAGATGCCCCCAAGAGTCCCAACAGATCCTGCAAGGACTCCGCAGAAGTTCGAGATGGCTCCAAAACGTCGCAAGAGACTTCCAAGAGAAGAGGGCCCCACGAGGCAACAATCATTGATGTTCCATTGGTTTGTGGGGAAATGTTGAGTCATCCCTTTACGGATTCCCGACGCTCCAAGACGGCCCACGAAGCCCCCAAGATCGCCTTAGGATGGCCCGACAGACCTCCAAGAGGGCCCCGACTTTGGCCCAAGAAGGCCCCAGACAGCCCCGACAGGGCCCCAGGAGGCCCCAGGAGGCTCCCAAGAGGCCCCGACGAGGCCCCATGAGGCCCTTAAGAGGCCCCCAGAAAGCCCCCAGAGGCGCCTAAGAGTCCCACAAGATCCCGCAAGGATCCCATAGAAGTTCGAGATCCCTCCAAACTTCCCGTCCCAAGAGGCCTCCAAGAGCACTCCCAAGAGGGGCCCACCATGTAAAATTCATTGATTGTCCGTTGGTTTGTGGGGGATTTTTGAATTTTTCCTTTTTCGGCTTTCCGACGCTCCAAGACGGCCCACGAGCCCCCCAAGACCGCCATAAGACGGCCCGACAGACCTCCAAGAGGGCCCCAAACCGGCCCAAGAGGGCCCCTAATTTTCCGATTTGGCCCCAGGAGGTTCCCGAGAAGCCCTGAAGGGGCCTGAAAGGGCCCCCAGAGGCCCCAAGAGCCCCAAAGGATCTCGCAAGGATCCACAGAAGTTCGAAAACACCCGGAAAAAGGCCCCCAAGACAGGCCCAAAACGGGCCAGGAGCCCGAACATGATTCCAAGACAGCCCAACAGAGACAATACGCGCCCCAGGACGGGCCCAAGCCATGACGGGATTGCACCCAGAGGTCTTCAGAAGGCTTTGGGAGGCTCAGAACGCGAGGCATCCCAAGAGCGTACGGCAGCGCAAAACAATTCCAGCGTCGAGCCCCGCTACGACACGGTCCCGAGGCCCCACAAGGCCTTCACACGGCTCCTTCCTTAGTCCCAAGGACACGGTCATTGGTAAGCCCAGGTCGCCGTTCCACATTCTGACGTGTCCACCATGCCCTCTCTTACCCAAGTCTTTCGGCACTCGCGAGTCCTTCACTGCGTTTCTCTCTCGCCCCTCTCTGTGGCCACGACCGCGTGCACATATACATGACTATATGCATACAGATGCATGTGTGTACACGTCGAACTGCCCAAGTAGACATGGTACATGTGTATGCGAAACCATGGTTATCTCTGTATACACAGATATGTATATAAGTACGTAGGTAACAAACCCTCACACGTATATATATATACATATATAAAAATAAACAGGTGTGTGTGCATGTATAAATGTATGCGTACATATATATATATATATATATCGTACATGCGCGAGCGCGCATATGACATGAATGCTCATATCCGCGCGCGCATGTGCACGCGCACGCACGCCGCCCGCGTGCGAAACTCGAAGGACCAAGGTGCATGAAGCGAACCGCCTCTGCAGTTTTTTTATATCTATACACATTTAATACAAAAACGGCATGCGCGGGCTGCGACGCGCGCGCGTGAATTCCGTCTTATTTGCCCAGGTATGTTTGAAATGTGATGGTCTTGTGATGAACGGCTGTGCGCGCATAGCGTTATGGGCTGAGGACTGATGGGGGGGGTTGCATGCAGGCTTGGCCAGGGTGATGTGGGGCCATGTTTCAGGATGGACGACATGGCAGAAACATATGTGAATTGCAGTGCGCGGAGGGGACCGGTCAAGTCCGGGAGGGGCGGGGTCGATCCGAATTTATTTGTGAGGGGACAATCATTTGCATTTTGTCCGCGGTTCATTTTCACTTCCACTTGTCGCGTAATCGCCCCGCCCGCCCACCCGCGACTTGGTTTGCAAATCCCGCGCGACGGCGCTTGCGATGGCTTCTCAGCGCTGGCTGGTTGATCGCTGCGGCCGCGCTGACGCAAGCAGGCTCGCTCGCAGGGTGCCCAGCTAGTCAAGCAGCGCGACCGACGCGGTCGTGGCAGCGCTGACCATTTTGGAGTTCCCAGCGCGTCTCGCAGGCCGCGCGGATGCGCGGGCACTGGAGTGCGAGTTTGTGATATCGGGCGGGCGCGATATCATGGCGCTGCCGACAACGGCAGACACGCTAATAACAGGCGGTGCTGCTGACAATGATGGCGATGGCGACGGCAAGGCCAATGACAGCGCCGATGCTGATCACGCCGACGACGATGATGGTATCCGCGCGTCGGCGTTCAAGGCGTTGAGCAAATTTGACATGCCCGCGCGCCCGACGGGCGCGAATGGCCCGCATGGAACCATTCGACAGGGACCGGGCGCCCCCAGCAAACGCGCAGGAGCTTGCAGATGATTTTGGCATGCGCGCGCGAGACACGTCTGGCCGCATGTGATGACAATGTTGAACAACCGATGGTTTCCTGGAGAACTCGCACGAGCGCAGGCGCAGTTTTCTGCTTGAAAGTGTGCATGCGAAACCAGTTGTTTTAATGCCCTCGGGACAGTCGCATTTTAACTCCTGACCGAACCCATATGTTTTGCGAAAGGTTCCGGCATGCGCAAGTAATGAGAGTTGCGCGTGCAGTTTGTCATTTTGTGCCAAGTGGTTCTTGCGACAGCACGCGCGCAAGGGCGTTCGAACGATTTCGAAATGCGCGCGCGGGCGGCACGTTTGGTCGCATTTGATGAACACGCTGAAGAACTTTTGTTTTTGTTCAATTTGCAAGGGCGCGAGCGCAGGTCATTTGTCGGTTGAAATTATGGTTGCGAACCCGTTGCTTTATTATATGCTCTCGGGACACCCGATTTTGTAATCTTGACGATACCGTGGCTTTTGAAAGATTTATGGACGCGCGCGTGACAACGCGCGCACGCGCACATTGCCCAATTTCTGTTGCGAGGAATGTTCGAAAACATGTGATGATGAAGACGTGTGCTCGCATAGTGTGACTGGGCGGGGAGGAGGGGACGGAGTCGGTAACCGGACTGCCTGGGATGGTACGAGCTCACATTCAAGATGGACGGGTGTGCCCGATCACCCACAACAAAACAGTTCGAAATTAGCGCGTGTTAAGTCAGGGAGGGGATTTTCATATTCCTTCCGAATGAAGGATTTATGTGGTGCAGCCGATGCTCTGTCGAGACACTTGCAAGTGTCAATTCCGATGCTCGCGCAAGCACCCCACCCACCCACCCGCAAATTGTTTTGCAACACGCATGTTGTGGCGATTGCGATGAGGGTTTGGTCTTGGGTGGTACATTTTTGCGGCCGTGCTTGCCCGCGTGTGTTGTCGCGCAGCGGACAGCTAGTTGTGCGCGATCGACGAGGCCGCGGTGGCGTTGACCTCTGGGCACTCCCCAGCGGGCACTTCAGTGCGAGACGGCCGCTTGGGCGGGCGCGGTATCATGGCAACGCCGACAACGGTCGAAACGCTTGTGGCGATGATGTCAACGGCGACGGCACGGCCATGGATGGCGCTGAAGCCGTTCACGCAAACGACGACGACGGCGTCCCCACGTTGGTGATGAGGGTTGTTGGAAGGAGTCCGACATGCGCGCGCGGCCGGCGCGCGAGAATTGGCCGCACGGTAATATTTTACACGGATCGTGCACTCCAGCACGCGCGCAGGGGCGTTCGGATGGTGTCGACACGCGGTGCGAAAAGGCCCGCGTGGCCGAATGTAAAACAACATGTGGACTGCCGATATTTCTCCGGAGTATTTGCAAGAGCGCGGGCGCAATTTGTTTTTGTAAGTTCGTTTTGCGAAACTGTTTTTTACGTTTCCCGGCATTCGAATTTGAAATCCTTACGATGTAGGGTTTATGAACAATTTTGGCACGCGCGCGCGACAAGGCGTGCGCGCGTATTATTGAAAATTGTTTTTTCTTGATAGCGGAGTGCGCGCGCATAGCACATCTTGGCGAAAGGATGAGGGGGGGCAACCGTTACCGGCCTGGTTCAGATGGTACGACTTCATATCAAGAATGGAAAATTTGTCAGAAACGAATGCAAATCGCAATGCGAAAAGGGGGTTGGTACAATCCCGTGGGGGAGATCCAAGCTTCTTGGCTCCAGGTGCCCTGGGTTTCTTGGGTTTCGATGGGCTTGCAGTGGAAAGCGCGACGCTCCCACACAAAAAGTCAATGGACGTGATGGGGTCTGAGGGTTGGGTGGGTTTTTTGTGGAAGGTTTCTTGTGGATTGGCCTCCACAGCGTGTTGCGCAATCTGTATTGTTCAAGAAACCGCGTGGGGAGCCGATGCCTTGGCACCCAACGACGCAGTGGATCCGGATATGTTGGGGCTTTGCTGGGGCCCGAGACAATCCGGACCCACTGCCTCCTGGACTCCCGGAGTCATCCCGCATCGGCCCCCCCGTCGGGAGACTTAAGTCGGGCATGTTTTTCTACATGAGGAGTAAACACACATAGTCAAAACATATGCTGGGGACGATTATTTTTCTTTTTTTTACTATTCTGAAGTATTTTTCTGAGTATTTGTACTGCTGTCATCCAATATTCGCCTGTGGGGACATGCCCGACCTAATCCTGGACCCCCGGAGTAATACCGCATCGGCTCCCCTGTCGTTAGACCCGTGCAAGCTTCGACCCGGAGGGTTTCCCCGTCCCCTCCGATGTGACCCCAGACATGATCGCGTTGTTTCAAAAAATCTAGACGCGAGGTGTTTGGGCACTTTCGGCCCCGTGGGGGGTTGAGGGTCGGGGCTTCCAGGAACGCCGTCCTGAAAAATCACGACGTCGCATGTCTTAAGTCGGGCCTGTCCCCCTACTGTGGGATTTTCGACGAAAAATTAAAAATACCAAAATTAGCCCAAAATTAGTTCAAACATAGTCTGGGGATTTTTTTTTTGTTTTTTTTAACCTTTCTGGTGTATTTTGGGGGTATGTTGTTTTTTTCGTCAAAAATCCCCCTGTAGGGGGACACGCCCGACATAACGCATGTCTGGGGAGGACCTCCCCGTCTCCTCCTGCCCGACGTCGTTTTTTTTTTTTTTTTTTTCTTTTTTGCAGCGAGTCTCCTCCGAGGTCTGGTCACCTTCCCGAAGACCCGTTGTTCCTCTGGTGCGTTTTTTGACGGTCCTCGGGGCCAGTGAGGGCCCCGGGAGGCCGAACGGTACCAAAAACTTCTGGCCGTTTTGCCTCTTCACGACGCGAGGACGTCAGGGTGTTCATCCTCCTCGTTTCGGGTAGGGGCATGACCAGGATAACTCCGTTCCAGAGCGTTCCGGAACGCTCTCAGAGCGCTCTGGAACGCTATGAGCAGGTTGCGGCGCCAGATTCATTTTCCAGAGCCGTTGGATATCTCAGAGACGTTCGATTTATCCTCGTCTGAATGTGTCCTCGTCCAGGCTTCGTTGTAGCATCCTCCTCATCCTCCTGGATTCATTTCCCGTGGGGTCGGGATAGCCCTCGTGAAGGGCAGCAGAGCGTCTCTTCCCCACTGCTGTCGCTTCTCGCCCCGCTCCTCTTGGATATTGCTTCTTCCCGTGTGTGCCCTTTCCTTCGGCGTCACCCAACAGACTGATACTATGTGTGCGTCGCCCCCGACGGGGCGACGCGCGCGCCGAGAAATCTTATAGTATCTGCTCGGCGGCGGGCGCTTTCTGGCCATACCGCTCGACTACAAGATAGTTATCTTGTTGCATGTCCGGGACGAACGCACGCCTCCAGGGAGGGCTCATCGTGCTAGTTGCTAGCACGTCCTTGTGCGTCCCACTGCTGGCGAGCGTCGCTCCTGGATCCCTCTCCCTTCAACTCGTTTGCGTTTTGTTTTCTCCAAGCTTGTGGACGACGATCAATGGAGAGGAAGCATGTTGCCAAATACTCACCAGAGATGAAACAAATTGGGCAAACATGTCTTAAACATGTAAAACACGTATTTCAAACATTTGGGGATCATTACCCGACATTTTGAATACATGTTTAGTTCAAGGATGGGATTGCTAGGGTGCCCATCGTCATGACATCCACAGCTCCAAGCGGGGGGGGGGCGCGCTCGCTTTCCCTCCCGGCTTCATGTGGCACTCCCGGGCAGCCCCGGCCAGAAGAGGTCATGCCACTCGCCGCCGTGAAGATCTGCGGGGCATTCGCGCGTCGCCTTACCCTTCAGTCGGGCCTGTCCCTCTACAGGAGGAGTACTCAAAAATACAACAAAAATGTATGGGGACGACTTCTTGCTTATCTGTGAACCACTTGGAGTATTGTTTGACTATTTTTTGTGGTTCGTCCAGCATCCGCCTGTAGGAGGACATGCCCGACCTAGCCTTGCCCAAGCTCTCCGTGCGATTGTGCGTTCTGACCTCTTCCATCCGCCCTCACCTGTCCCCGTCTCGACTCGGCGCGTCGCCTCTCCTGTGCTCGCTGCTCCTGGATCCCTCTCCCTATAGCCGGCGGCGAGGCGAGGGGGGGGCGAGCGAGAAGGCGAGGGCCTCCTCGGAAGGCGGCGGGGCTGGCCTCTGGAAGCCCCTCCGGCCTCCAGAGAGGTTGTTTGCGTCCTCGGGGAAGGTTTTGTTAGAGGACTTCTCAGAAGGAGGTTTCTCAGAGAGCGTCTCAGTCTTCGGGGAGGTTTCCAGAAAGGCTTTTGAGAACTTCTCAGTCTTTAGAGGTTCCTGCGTCTTCGGGGAAGGTTTGCGCAGAGAACTGCTCAGAGGGCCGGGCAGGGGGGGCTGCCGGGCCTTCCGAGAAGGCCCGACCCTTCTCGCTTCCCCCCCGGGCGCGCCGCTCGGTGGCCACATGTGAGCCCTACCCTTACGTCGGGCGTGTCCCTCTACAGGAGGAAAATGCAAAAAATAGTCAAGACAAATAATGTGGGGACGGTTTTTGGAACATTGTTAGAGGTCCGCCTGTGTAGGGGGGCGCTCCTTGTTCCTTATTATTATATACCCCCACCTACCTCGTATTCCGGCCGATAGCGACCCAATCCGGGACCTCCCATCCGGACTGTAAAAAATGAATACAAAGTGGCAGTTTTTCTTCTCAACATCGTCTTTCTTGTCGTCGGCGATGCGAAAAGCGTGGCAAGAATGGGACGCGGCGCACATCGCGCGCGGCAGTCAATCTGAGCCCGCCCACCCTGACTGTAAAAAATCAATACAAAGTCTTCGTTTTTTCCTCTCAGCATGACCTGCCTTGTCGCCGACGGTGCGAAATATGTGGCAGGAATGGGACGCGGCGCGCATCGCGCGCGGACGTCCTTGCGGGCTGCGGGCCCTCCCATCCTGACTAGTGCTACTAGTACCATTGGTACGACTATTACTACTACTACTACTACTACTACTACTACTACTACTACTACTACTACTACTACTACTACTACTACTACTCCTGCTACGACCTGTTCTGCAAA
>CAUYUJ010003897.1:62500-74681 GCA_963575745.1 Prorocentrum cordatum
TCACGATCTGGAATTGCGGAGGGAGGAAGGCTCAAGGAGGGAGTCACGATCTGGAATTGCGGAGGGAGGAAGGCTCAAGGAGGGAGTGAGGGAGGGAGGGAGGGAGGAGCGAGGAGGGATGGGTCTGGGGAGGGAAGGGAGGAAGGAGCGAGGCGGACGGAGGAAGGGATGAGGGGATCGGAGGGGAAGGTGGGAGGGCAGCGAGGAAGGACGGAGGGAGCGGCGAGGAGGGAGAGTCAGCCGCGCGCAGAGGGGGGGTTTTGGGGGCGGGGGGAGGCTCCTCAGAAGCACCCCTGCTTCTTGGAAGCCGCGGGCCCTCTCTGCAGATGGAAGGCCGGCGCCTTCAAAGATGCAGCCTCCTCCGAAGGAGCCTCCGCCTCCCCCCTTCGAAGGAGCCCCCTTCCAAGTCGCAGCCTCCTTCGAAGAAGCCTCCTCCTCCCGCCACCCCCTGGTGCGCGCCGCCAATCCTGTTGGAGATCAGGGATCGAGGCCCAGAGGTTCGACGCTCCGCAAGAAAAGTATGGAGCGGCGGGTTTTTTTGCTTTAGGTCGGGCACGTCCCACTACGGGAGGAATCTTCAAACATGATCGAAACATAGTCAGGGTACAATTTTTTGATGGTTGACGTTCTTGGAATATTTTTGGGGTATTTTGTATTTTTCACCCGAAATCCGCCCGTGGGGGGCCATGCCCGACCTAAGTCTTGCTGTCTTCGGCCTCGTGGGGGCTCTCCGCGGGCCCCCCGGTCGGCAATGGGACTGCCCGGGGCGACATGCCAGCCCCGGGGGAGGCGTCCAGGCGATCGTTGCCTCATTCACTGTTTTGCTGGTCGGCGCGGGACCCTCCGCCCCCCACACTCCTCAATCCACCTCCCCTGCTCCTCTCCTCCTACTCCCCCTCCTCCTCCTCCTCCTCCTCCGCCTCCCCCCTCCCCCTCCTCCCCCTCCCCACTCACCCTCAACACTCCACCCCCCCCTTCACAAAACAAACCCCCCCCCGCACCACAAATGCCCCCATTCCTCCTCCTCCTCCGAAACTCCTTCATACCTCTCAACCTCCTGCTCAAACAACACCCCCGGTGGAGTAGATCTTGGCTGTTACGGGCGCCCGTTTCGAGCAGGTGGAGTCTCCCCCATTCTGGCGCACTGTTGCAAGCAGTCGCAGCAAGCTGAGGTCCGGAGCCAGCCCCACCTACCGTGACCCCCCCTTCTTCCGCCCAATGTCGAAGCGCCCACCGAATAAGGTACGTTCACCAGACCTCCAGAGGTGCACGCGCCAGATGTCTGTGGGAGGAGGGGGCGGGATCGAGGATCTAAGAGGTTTTGTACGTTCTCGGTCGGTTTCGGGACTTCTGCGGGTTTCGTGGGAGTGCTGGGGGTTCCGTTTCCTGGATGAGGTGACGAGCCCCCTGAGCATTGCCTTCGGGAGATGTGTGTAAGGCTTGTCCGCTGCAGACGGACGACGCACGGACGACGGACGTCGGCGCACGTCGGACGACGACGGGCTCAATCTTGACGCGACACGCGGACGACGACGTTGTGGACGACTGGCGGACGATGGCGGCGAACGACGACTGACGAGAACGCGACGACGACGGATGAGAACGCGACGACGACGACGACGACGACGCTGGTGCGACGCGCGAGGGCGCTCTGGGCTGGGGCGCTTCTGGGGGCCTAGAGTGAAGGCCCATGCCAACAGACACCCTGATTGCCTCCAGGGTGCCCTGGGGTTCTTGGGTTTCGATGGTTTTGATATGGAAAGCGGGACGCTCCCTCACCAAGAATCAATGAACGTCCTGGGGTTTCAGGGTTGGGCTTCTTGTTGAAGGTTTCTTATATTTGGGAGCGTTTCTCGGCCCCTCATGGGGCTCTCCTGTTCGTTCTTGGAGCCGTTTTCGACTGCACAAGCCAATCGGACGCGAAAAAGCCGAGAAGCCAGATTCTTTGGAAATCCATCGCTTTTGATAGGTGTTGGGATCGCGGGCCGCGGGGGTATCCTTTGGAGGCCCCTCGGTCCCTTAATTTCGTTTGAAAGCCTCGTGGTCGTGCATGTGGCCCTCCTGGAGCCGTGTTCGAGGGCACCCTGTAAGTTTTGGAGGTGTCTGGGGGCTCCAGACAGGCCCTGGAGATGCTCGGGCGACCTCGTGCACCCCCCCTACCCAAAGGATTCGCCGAGCTAGCAACGGGACTTACCACCAATTCGTATTTTTGTATAACAGCTAGGTTTTAGGGTCACATTTTTGGTTCGTTGCGTATACGCATGTTCTTTGGGCTGATACCATGTTTAGTGTTCCAGGCAATTCAAAGGGCATTTCGATGATAATGTGTTGCTCTCTGCATCTATCTCGAGCTATAGCTTTCATAACAAGCCATGCGTCGCCTCGAAAAGTGCAACGGTGCCAGAAGATCTTACGATGCTCAACGGGCTGAACGCACTTGTCGGGGCTCCTTTCGGGCCGTCCTCTGGAACGATGTCTGGCATCCTGTTTGTCTTAGCTCCTCTCCCCATGAGCGGCACTGATCGACAAAGGCGCTGTTCATGGCAACTCTTGGGCAGTTTGTCGTTCTGATTCCACATTCCTGTTTGTTCTCGTGCCGGGGGGCCACTGGGAGCCGATCGCCATTTAAGAGACGCGGCAAGATCTTGCTTTGACGTTTTTGTTACCCATCCCCGTCCGCTGCGCCCAGGCACCTGCGGATCTTAAGGAGCTCGTGGAGACGTGCTGGGCGCAAGGACGCTGGGCGGTGGGGGGGTACGCAAGGTTTTGCCAGGAGGGCGAGCTCGAGGCTGACAGCTCAAAGAGGGGAGCAGCGGGTCTCGGGCCAGCTTCCGCTTCTCGCCCACGTCGTGTGCCCGCGGGGACGAGCGCGCGCGTGCAATGTAATAGGGCTCCCGCGTCGGCATGCACGCGCGGAGCCCGCTGCCGTTTTGCACAAGGAGGGCCTGCACAGCCAGCAGGAATAGAGCAAAGCAGATGATGAGGAGGCGGAGCATGATGACACGAGTGACGTTGGAGGAGAGGAAGCCGGACCTGGTGGTGGACGATGTAGATGAGGGTGTCGCAAACAGAAGGAATGGGCCACAAGCATACATACGTATACGAGCAAGTCGGGGACGAGCGGAAAAAGGAGCTCAAAACATCAAGGAGGGCATCCAGGGAGAGGGTGGGAGCCGCGTGGACGCCTGAGGAGGATGCCGCTGGGCGCTGGCTTGAGCATGGGAGCTCGACTGCGCGCTTGCGTCCCAGCTGTGCCGAGTTACCTCCCTTCGGGGCCAGGGATGAAGTCCTCCCGTCCTCTTGGCAATGCGTTCGGCAACGCCCGTACTCTTCCGACTGCGCCCGATTGAAGCTCTCCGCCGCCGCGCAGCTATGGCTGTGAGGACGGTTCTGTGTCGACCTGCTGCGGGCAGAAGGCAGTATCGTGGTGAGGGCTTTCCCGACGTGCGATTCCACATCAGATCGATGGGTTGTTTGCTGTTGCCTTGAGAGCAGATGTCGTTGCGTTCATCGCCATCACCACCATCATTCTCATCTTAGCCGTAGGGGTGTCGCCCGCTGCCGCCGGCCCCCACTCTATCGCAATGGGAAAATACCGAGCTACGCTGGGATGTCTCGGCGCCATTGTGAAGACGTCTGGGATCATGCGAGGGCGATCGGTATTCATCAAACGCTCTGAGATGGTGAAGTTATTGCGTAACGCTTTGTTTCCTTCTTGGGGCTTTTTTATCACGTCGTGTGTTAGAATCCCTCTTCGAAGGATCGGAGGAGGGTGGTTGTAGCCATTCCTGGCAAAACCGCGCGGTTGGGGTTGTCTTTGATTCGCGGCTGCGGGTCCAGCCAATCCGTGAGACACGCAGGGGCACCCGGGGAGACTCAGGGACACCCAAAGAGCAACGGGACACCCAGGGACATCCGACATCCTGGGACACAGGGACATCCAGGGACACCGAGGAACACCCAGGGACACCCAGGGACACACAGGGACATCAGGGTCACCCAGGGGCATCCAGGGACACCAAGGGACACGCATGGACAAGCAGGGACAAGCAGGGACACCAGGGACAGACCTCCTCCTCGTCCTCCTCCTTGCCTTGGGTCTCGCGGCCAACGCCCGCATCTTGTTGCTGATCCAATCACAGCGTATATGCTTTCCGCTGAAGGAATCCAATCAAATTCATGTATCTGAGCGAAACCCATGGACACCTATGCCATTCAACTCGAAGCAGTATGTGCAATCACCTTTCACACCTCCTGCATGGAAGGCATGGAGGAAAGAGGGCAAGGGCTTGGTAGGCGAGGGTATTTCTAGAGCTTATCAGATGTATGGTCTTTGTCCTCACGACGTGGGCCACTGGAGCTCCCGCCCCTGACCCCTGAACCTGTATCTCGCCGCGGTTCGCCTCTTGGTGGTCCTGCGGCCCCGAGACCGGCTCCTGGAGGCACCTAGTGCATAGAGAAGCACGCGCGTCGCTGTTGTCCGTGGTGTTTGTTGCGTCGCCTCGAGGCTTGAATTCGCAGGAGGAGGAGGAGGAGGAGGGGGAGGAGGGGGAGGAGGAGGAGGGGGCGGAAGATGAGCAGAATCACAGGGCGGCGGTGGCAGAGGCGGCGGCGGTGGGCGGGGTGAGGCTCGACCCAGGAGGCCACACCCAACCTGATGACCCAGACCTCCCGACGACTCGGTGGCGAAGTCCGAACCCTACCGTCCTGCCCTCGCCGATCAACGATTCAGGCAACTCGATGGGCGGCGAGCGTCGGGTTCAGAATTCGTCGAGCACGTGGCGAGATCCGAACCATACCCCCGCCTCCCATCGATTTAGGATTAGGTCGGGCGTGTCTCTCTACAGGAGGAATATTCGAAAATTGTCCAAACATAATATGGGGACGATTTGTTTTATTATTGAATCGCTTCGCTCATTCCGCCGGCCCGTGATATGGCATCGCTGGTTTTTGTCTGTGTGTTCGTTGCCCATGTTGCGCTCTTGGGGGCGGGTGTCGTTCGGACGCGTTGCGTGGGGAGTTTTGATGGTGAAGCAGTTCCCTGGGGGTCGTCTCTCGATGGGGCGAAATAGAGTCGTCGTCAAGATGCTTCTTTGGGGGGCCTCTTGGGGTCTGTTGAGAGGCCGTTCGGGGGCGCCTGGGAGACATGTTTGAAGCCTTCTGGGGCTTCTTTTGGGCCTCCTGGGAGTCTCCTGGGGCCTCTTGGCGACATCTTGGGGCCTCTTGGAGGCCTCTTGGGGCCTCTTTGGGACCTCCTGGGCGCCTTCTGGGACGGAGGGCTCCATTTTTGAGTTCTCGGTATCCCTCCTGAGTCCCTCTTGGGCCCGTCTTGGGGCCTCTTGGTCCGTCTTGGGCGGCACTTGGGCCGTCTTGAGGGCTCTCTTGGGTCGTTTCGGCGCCGTCTTGGGAGCTTCGTGGGCCGTCTTGGAGCGGTCTTGGGGGCCTCTTGGGCCGTCTTGGAGCGTCCGGAAGCCGAAAAAAACAGAACACAAAAAACATCGAAAAAACCAATGAAAATCAACGATTTTGGCCTCTTGGGGCTCTCTTCGGAGGCCTCTTGGAAGGCTCTTGGGGCGTCTTGGAGGCCTCTTGGGCTGTCTTGGGGGCCTTTTGGGCCGTCTTGGGGTCATCTTCGGCGTCTTCGAGCGCTCTTTGGGCGTCTCGGGGGCCTCTTGGGCAGTCTTGGGGGCCTCTTGGGGCACTCTGAGCGCGCTCTGGGGAGCCTGAGAGGCCGCACCCAGAAGGAAAACCATCTCTGAGTAGACTGGTGGCGGTCGGGCGGCGGTCGGGCGGCGACCGGGCGTTGGTCGGGGTACTTTTCGCCGGGGGACCCCCAGGGGCCGCCCCGCGCGCGCGAACTAGAAATACTGTTAATACTGTTAACCAGTTACCGGAGATCTTAGCACGCCCTGGCCCGTTGGGCCGGCGAATTTTTACCTAACAGCGAAGACTGATAGGTTTCTAATGGGGTCAAAAGAGAGCATCTGATGACTCCCCAGGGGGGTCTGGGCGGGAGCCGGACAGGCGAGGACCGGGCTCGTTTTAAGCAAACAGTCACACACTTCGTGCTCTTCGACCTCCCAGAACTCCATTCCCGGGCCACATTTTGAATGCCCGGAGCCAACTGTAGGCCACTTCGTGCTCTTCGAGTTCCCAGAACTCCATTCCCGGGCCACATTTTGAATGCCCGGAGCCAACTGTAGGCCACTTCGTGCTCTTCGAGTTCCCAGAACTCCATTCCCGGGCCACATTTTGAATGCCCGGAGCCAACTGTAGGCCACTTCGTGCTCTTCGAGTTCCCAGAACTCCATTCCCGGGCCATGATTTTGAATGCCCGGAGCCAACTGTAGGCCACTTCGTGGTCTTCGAGTTCCCAGAACTTCATTCCTGGGCATGATTTTGAATGCCCGGAGCCAACTGTAGGCCACTTCGTGTTCTTCGAGTTCCCAGAACTCCATTCCCGGGCCACATTTTGAATGCTGAGGCAGGCTGATGCTGAGGCTGAGGCAGGCTGAGGATGAGGCAGGCTGAGGCTGCGGCCGAGGCTGAAGGCAGACTGAGGCTGAGGCTGAAGCAGGCTGAGGCTGAGGCTGAGGCAGGCTGAGGCTGAGGCTGAGGCAGGCTGATGCTGAGGCAGGCTGAGGCTGAGGCTGAGGCTGATGCAGGCTGAGGCTGAGGCACGCTGAGGATGAGGACGAGGCTGTAGGCAGACTGAGGCTGAGGCTGAAGCAGGCTGAGGCTGAGGCTGAGGCTGAGGCAGGCTGAGGCTGAGGCTGAGGGCTAATGCGGTTGAGGCTGAGGCAGGCTGAGGCTTAGGCTGATGCCGAGACAGGCTGAGGCTGAGGCCGAGGCAGGCTGAGGCTGAGGCTGAGGCTGCAGGCAGATGAGGCTGACGCAGGAGGCTGAGGCAGAGGCTGAGCAGGCTGAGGCTGATGCCCTTTTCTTTTAGGATGAGGCTGAGGCTGAAGCAGGCTGAGGCTGATGCTGAGGATGAGGCAGGCTGAGGCTGAGGGGGGGGGGGACTGAGGCAGGGGGGGGGGCTGGGAAAAATTTGCGAGGCAGGCTGAGGCTGAGGCCGAGGCTCATGCAGGCTGAGGCGAGGCAGCCTGCGGTCGAGGCGAGGCTGAAGGCAGACTGAGGCTGACGCAGGCTGCGGCTGAGGCTGAGGCAGGCTGAGGCTGAGGATGAGGGCAGGGCTGATGCTGAGGCAGGCTGAGGCTGAGGCGAGGCAGAGGCAGGCTGCTGCTGAGGCAGGCTGAGCTGAGGCCGAGGCCGAGGCTGAAGGCAGACTGAGGCTGAGGCTGAAGCAGGCTGAGGCTGAGGCTGAGGCAGGCTGAGGCTGAGGCTGAGGCAGGCTGATGCTGATGCTGAGGCAGGCTGAGGCTGAGGCTGAGGCTGATGCAGGCTGAGGCTGAGGCAGCCTGAGGCTGAGGCCGAGGCTGAAGGCAGACTGAGGCTGAGGCTGAAGGCAGATTCAGGCTGAGGCTGAGGCAGGCTGAGGCTGAGGCTGAAGCAGGCTGATGCTGAGGCAGGCTGAGGCTGAGGCCGAGGCTCATGCAGGCTGAGGCTGAGGCAGGCTGAGGCTGAGGCCGAGGCTGAAGGCAGACTGATGCTGAGGCTGACGCAGGCTGAGGCTGAGGCTGAGGCAGGCTGAGGCTGAGGCTGAGGCAGGCTGAGGCTGAGGCCGAGGCTGAGGCTGAGGCTGAGGCTGATGCAGGCTGAGGCTGCGGCTGAAGGCTGGCGGCAGGCTGAGGCTGAGGCCGGACCCCCCCAAGGCTCGAAGGCAGACTGATGTTGAGGCTGAAGCAGGCTGAGGCTGAGGCAGGCTTGAGGCTGAAGGCTGAGCAGGCTGAGGCTGAGGCTGAGCTGAGGGCAGGTGAGGCCTGAGGCAGGCTGAGGTAGCCGAGGCTGCAGGCAGACTGAGGCTGGGCGGAAAGCAGGCTAAGGCTTGAGGCTCGAGCAGGCTGATGCTGAGGCTGAGGCTGAGGCAGGATGATGCTGAGGCAGGCTGAGGCTGAGGCTGAGGCTGATGCAGGCTGAGGCTGAGGCAGGCTGAGGGGGGGGGGGGGGGGGCTTGAGGCGGAGGCGGAAGCCAGGATGAGAGTGAGGCTGAGGCAGGCTGAGGCTGAGGCTGAGGCAGGCTGATGCTGAGGCAGGCTGAGGCTGAGGCTGAGGCTGAGGCTGAGGCTGAGGCTGATGCAGGGTGAGGCTGAGGCAGGCTGAGGCTGAGGCCGAGGCTGAAGGCAGACTGATGTTGAGGCTGAAGCAGGCTGAGGCTGAGGCTGAGGCTGAGGCAGGCTGAGGCTGAGGCTGAGGCAGGCTGAGGCTGAGGCTGTGACTGCGACTGGCGTTGCCACTGCGACTGCCATCGCGAATGCGACTACGACTGCGAGAACAGCAGAATTCTACAACAGGATTCTCATGTGAATCTTAAGGGCAATGCTTCCAGATATGCTCCTACACATCGCTGTTAGGTTGCTTTGCCGGGATAATCTGATATGTTTTTTGATAATGTTTTGACTATTTTAATTGTTTCCTCGAAAATCTCCCTGTAGGGGGATATGCCCGACTTAAATTGAGGATAATTGATGGTCGGCGGGGGTAGGGTCCCGATGCCGCCGCCTGGCGACTCAACAGAGTGGGGGGCCCTTCTCCTCTCGACCCCTTCTCCAAAAGATCAGCCTTTCGTCCCGAGTGGCGTTTTGGACGTCCCCGGGGCCCAGGAAACCGTCAGTGCAGGGGCCGAGAGCGTTGAAAAACCGCAGGCCCGATGTGGTCGAGTCCAGGGAGGTCTGGGGCCACGACGACGACAGAACGACGACGAGGACGACAGAACGACGACGACGAGGACGACGACGGCGGCGACGACGACGACGTCGATGACGGCCACGGCCACGACGGCGGCGACGACGGCGACGGCGATGACGGCGACGGCGATGACGACGACGACGACGACGACGACGGCGACGACGACGACGACGACGACGACGACGGCGGCGACGACGACGACGACGACGACGACGACGACGACACGCGCCGGTGCGCCCCAGATCCCCAGCAGCGGCCCGAGAGCAGCCAGATTGTGGCCGCGGTGCGCGGCCCGGCCGGCATCGCCCGCGGTGCGTGCACACGCGCGCCCGGCTGCCGTGCGGTTTGTTGGTGTCGGCCACGCGCAGAGGGGGATAGGGTTCAGTCGGGCATGTCCTGCTACAGCAGGAGTGTTCAACTAGAGTCAAAAAGTAGTGTGGGAACGATTGTTTTATCATTACTCTTGATTTTGTTTTGACTATTTGTCATTTTTCGTCCGAAATCCGCCTGTAGGAGGACATGTCCGACACAAGGGTATGAGGGGGAAAAAGCGTCTTAGGAGCACCCCTGCTTCTCAGAAGGCGCGGTGTACATAGATGTAGGGCCGGCGCCCTTTAAGAAGAAACCTCCTAAGAAGCCTCCCCCCCTCCCCCTACCCCTTGTGCGCGCCGCCAATGGTTGCTTCAGCATTAGGAGGGGCTCGACGTATACACAACGTCGTTTGGTCGCTGAAGGAGCGTCGAAGAAGAAAACCTGCACACACATAGACTCTCTGAGCTCTGCGCTGTTTCTTGCATCTGTGCTGGTGCCCCCTGGCGGCGCCTCCAGCGCCGCGCCTGGCGCGATCCGCGCGCCAGGGACGTGTGGTTATTTGAATGCTGTTACTGGTCATCTAGTTGGGTCAGTCAGAGAACCAAGTGATTTGGAGAGGGAACTTGGTGTATAGATGCTCCAGCGTCCCACAGGTTGGAACACTTGAGCCTCTATCCAACTGCCTGCGGCAAACTCCGCCACCGTGCCTGTGCAAAAGTGCTACAGGAAGGAGGCCGAGTGTAATAACAGAGCAATTCCGAGGAGTGATCTGAGAGAGATGGGTCGTGACTCGACCTCGTCTTCGTCCTCGCGGTAGGAACGAGTTCCACTTCACACCCCGCGGCAGGTCATCCAGTGGTCTGATCTGGGGGCGGTCGTGATTCCGACATCGTTTTCGTTCGCGCGGTAGGGAGGAGGAGGAAGAGGAGGAGGAAAAGGAGGAAAAGGAGGAGGAGGAGGAGGGGGGACCGTAGCCATTTTGGTTCAAGGTCTAAACTTACGATGAGAACAAACAAGGATATCGCTAGTCCGCGGCCAGACGCTCATTCCATTCAGGCCACCTCAGTCGAGGTGCGCGCTGCTGAGGGCGAGCGTCTCCTCCCAAGCCAATTCAGTCGAGCTGTGCGCTACAGGGCGAGCCTCAGCATCTCGTTTGCTTTTCAAGCTTCGTACCAGCCCGTGCATCGGCGGGAACTTCGCACATGCCTGAACATGCTAATCGTGGCTCGCGCTCGCCAGCACAGAAGTCGCAACGATCCGATCTTGCTGGTGGGAATATGGTTAATGGTAGTTCGGGCTCTGCTGGCAGTGCCCTTGCGGACCCTTTTTCCAGGCACGGGACCCCTGGAAACGTATTGTTGGTGCACGCGCCCCATTCCCAGCTGACCCGGCAGCGCCCTTCACCCGCGAATCCCTCGACGCCCTCCTGTCCAATTTTAGGAAGGACATGGAGTCCACGGTGGCGGCCACAGAAGGCACACACGCACACACACACACACACATACACACACACACACACACACTTCGTCATGATCAAGAAGAAGCTGATCGAACGATGATAGCATCGTCTACACGGGCAACCTGGTAATTGCGGTTTTTCAAGCCAGGAAATTCTCAACATTACCATCCTTGGACAAGTCAGTGAACTGCGTGGCAAACAGGATCCCGTGGAGCGCAACCAGTCCGTTATGCGCCAGCAGGTGGAAGACATGCGAAAAGACCTTTATTGTCAAGACAGGTGCATTCCCATCAAAAACTACGAGGAGCTGGCCAGCTGGGGTCGTCAGCCTGACCCAGCCGCTTTTCAGTGCAACTTCTCGGCCCTGGATGCGGCGGAGGCGTCCAAGCGGAGCTCGCGGAGTGGCTTTCTTCGTCGGGAATTCCGGACAACCAGTTGAAGGTGGCCGGGTCGTCCCCAAACAGGCGATTTGTCATCCATATGTCGGGGGACAGTAGTGCAGCACAGCGCACGGTTTGAGTTGCACGCGAGTCGTAATGCAGAAGGTGCGCGGCGTCAAATCAAATTTCAGGCCACCGCAGGTGGCCAGGCTAACATAGGCTGGGTTTGGATAAATCGCCGAAGCAGGTGTGCACTGAATTTCAGACGAAGAACCCGGTTCATTCGTTCGAAGAACAAGTGCCCCATGTTCGTACCGAGCACGAGTGGTCAACAAGGTATCGCGCAAATCGACAGCATTCCTACGGTGTTTGCGCAGGCGCGTGGGCATATCGAGGCCCAGCCGAATTCGCTCTGCTGCTATTCGGCGACGAGTGACAAACATGTGGGCCAGGAAACGTTGCAGGGTGCTTCCGGTGCTTGCTGCAATGCGAAGGAGGACCGGAAACAGTTGCTTACTTAGCAGACCTCCATGTTCATGGATGAAAGAGTTTCGGAGGGACATGTCAGGTGAGATCTCAATCTGTTCCGGAAGCGCGAGGGCTGCGCTGCACCATGAGTTCAACACGCTCAAGAGGAATTGCTTGCAGTCGCCACAAATTCGGTTTTGCTGGTCACTCGGCGGCGAGGTTGCAGGAGTCTCGCGTGTGCGTTGGGGAGCACCGTCGTCAGCTCTACCTCCGGCGAATGCGCTATAGTATGGTTGGATCCACCATGGTACGTAAAGCTGGAGGCGTTGCTATCGATCTCCCCGTCACGACTCGAGCGGCGCTCGATGCGGGGCTCGCGAATGAGCGCATCAGATATTCAGACCTGGTCCCAGGACGCACGCATGGACTGGCAGTTCGTCCAAGGGCAACTGCAGATCGTGAGGCATCATGGCAGCGCCCCAACACATCCACAACTGCGGCCGCTCGCTCGATGAGTTGAGTCAGACCGCCAGTCGCATCGCTGTAGACATAGCGGCATCAAGACATGGCAATGCAACGGTTGTTGCCGCGGGGGTCTCCAACTACACGGGGCCAGCGGTTGCGCGTGCCCACGCCCATTGGACCAGCGAGGGCTTGGCAGTCGACCCCCGCCCGCGCGAGCGCGGAAGAACGTGGGTAGACTCCCTGGCCTCGCTGTCTGAACTCTGCCCGAAACGACTAGCGAATTGCGCGG
>CAUYUJ010003898.1:5000-7500 GCA_963575745.1 Prorocentrum cordatum
TACTACTACTACTCTGAATTGTCCTCCGCCTTCTCCTTGACCACCTACTAAATCCTCCAGTGTCTCCTCCCCCATCCCGCTCTCGCCCCCCTCTTCACTTCCTCTCCTGCTCCTCGAAGTCGTCTTCCATTGATCCCTCCTCCTCATCCTCCATTCCTTCAACGGTACACCCGTACACAACGTTTTCGCCAGGACCCCTACGTCACGCAATCCTCAGCACAGCATCTTCTCAAAGAGGTTCGGTCGGATTTCAAACGCAAGGGCTTCAGGCATGCACGCAATGGGTGACCATCCAAGAAACTTCCCGGGTCGGTACACGATTGGAGTACTGCCGTCCCAATATGGTTCGTCCGCCTCGTCGTTCTTCTTCTCCTTCTCCTCCTCCTCCTCTTCCCACCCTCGTTCCTCCCACCCCAGCCCCTGTATGATGTAACACATGTGGTAGGACTGCCACCTCGATGTTGAAGCAGGCAGCACAGAACTGCAGCCCGTCCCAGAGAGGATAGGAAAGAGAAACCGATGGGGGCCTCACGTGGGTTTCTACCCCAGACTGCGCTGGCCCCCCGAAAGCGGTGACCACTGGGAGCAAGGTCCTGCAGCCGGGCAAGGTGAGGAGTGGAGGGTAGGGGCCAGAGACACGGGCATGTTCTTCCAGTGCTGGCGAGTAGGCGTGAGCAGAGGGGCATCGCGTTCTCTCGGCGGTACTTCCAATGGCTCCCGCCCTCGCCCCCCTCCCCCCTCCTTCTCGTGTTCCTTCTCCCTCCACGCCCATTTCACCTCCCTACTCCTCGACCTCATTCTCTTCCTTTGCTTTCTCGCTCTCCTGCTCCCCCCTCCTCCCTCCTCCACGTACACCGCCCCTCCTCCTCCTCCTCTTCCTCCTCCTCCTCCTCCTCCTCCTCCTATTCCTATTCCTCCTCCTCCTCCTCCTTTCCTCCTCCTCCTCCTCCACCTCCTCCTCCTCCTCCCCCTCCTGATTCTGTCGCCTGCCAAAGGTTGGCCCGATTGACACGTGCGACGCCCTCCAACTGCCAATTGCCCCCCAGGCATGCTCTGGAAACGCTTGCCTAGTACGCCTGTGCACGTTGACTTCTTACTAGGTCTCATATGTGGAAGGAAACGTTCACAGTGCCACTTGCTCCCCTGGACATCCCCTCGCGGAGTTCTCTGGTCCCCAAGGGGTCCCCAAGATCCGAGAGGCATCCAGGGGGTTCCGGGGACTATCCGAAGACACAGAAAATACCAGAAATGCCACAGATACTAAGTCCCCCCGTCATCCCTTCCTCCCTCCTTCCATCCCTCCCCTCTCCTCCTCCTCGACCTCCTCCTCCTCCTCCTCCTCCTTCTTTTTCCTCCTCCCTCCTCTCCTCCTCCCCTCCTCCTCCTCCGCCGATTCCTCCTCCTCCTCAATCTCGACTGCTCCTGATCTGCTCCTGCTCCTCCTGCTCTCTCCTTCCTCCTCCTCCTCCACCTCCTCCTCCTCCTCCTCCGTCATCCTCCTCCTCCTTACTCTACTCCTCGTTCCTCCTCCTCCGTAAATTCCTTCTCAATCCTCCTCCTCCTTTTCCTCCTCCACCACCACCACCCCCAGCCTCCACCAACACCCACAGCACCCTCCGCGTCCTCATCCTCCTCCTTCTCCTCCTCCACCTCCTCCTTCTCATCCTCCTCTCCTCATGTTCCAGATCATCATCATCATCATCATCATCATCATCATCATCATCATCATCATCATCATCATCATCATCATCATCATCATCATCATCATCATCATCACCATCATCAGCAGCAGCGGCAGAATCATCATCATCATCATCATCATCATCATCATCATCAACAGCAGCATCATCATCATCATCATTATCATCATCAGCATCATCATCATCATCATCATAATCATCATCATTATAGTTATCAGCATCACCATCGTCATCATCAGCAGCATCACCATCAGCATCAGCATCATCATCAGCAGCGTCATCAGTATCACCATCCTCAACATAATCATCATCAGCAGCATCATCAGCAGCATCGTCATCAGCATCATCATCATCAGCAGCATCAGTATCGTCATCTGTAACCTCAGCATCATCAGCAGCATCGTCATCATCATAGTCAGCATCAGCAGCATCATCATCAACATCATTATCACCATCAGCATCATCATCAGCAGCATCATCATGGCCAGCATCATCAGCAGCATCACCAGTATCATCATCAACATCATCATCATCGTCAGCATCATCAGCATCATCAACATCATCAGCATAATCATGAACGTCATCAGCAGCAGCATCATCATAATTATCAGCATCATCAGCATCAGCATCATCATCAACAAAATCAACATCAGCATCGTAATCGTCATCATCATCATCATCATCATCAGCAGCAGCATCATCATGATTATGATCAGCATCATCAACATCAGCATCATCGTCAACAACATCACAGAAATCGTTAGCATCATCATCAATCTCCTTCCCCTCGTCCTCCTCCT
>CAUYUJ010003898.1:12500-74679 GCA_963575745.1 Prorocentrum cordatum
GTCAGTTTTGCCCCTAGACCCCTCGGGCCCATTCTGGGGACAAAATCTTCCTCACAGATAGCTGGTTGACGGTCCTGGGGACCGACACGGGCATCTGGAGGCCCAATCGGAGGAAGAACTAGCCGTCGCGACTTGTTCCGTGGCGCTGGGGGCCGGGGCCCCAGGCCTCAGCACAGTCGACCCTCCGACTTCTGCTGGGGCACGTGCTGGCCGTGACCTCCTTGCCCGAGGTGCGCTCTGGTCAGTTGAGCTGCCTCCACCCGTGGTGGCGGAAGCGCCCCAGGAGGAACAAACAGATCGCACAATAACAAAGATTCGGCACCCTACCATCTTCGGCATTCCTGCGAGGCGGGGAGTTATCCATATCCACCGTCCAGGAATCGTCGTCCTGGTGTCCCAGCGAGCGGTGGATATGGATATGTGTTGGCCCCCAGGGGTCCAAATATATCCATATCCACCGCCTGGCGAAGTCCCCGAAAATTGATCCTCCAGGCGGTGGTCATGCACAAATTCCCGCATCGGAATTCCCCAACGAGAACGGTTCTCGATCATCGATCCTCCATCGTCACCCTCCTCGATCATCCACCCTCCCACGCCCCAGCTGGCCCAAAAACACCACCACCACCAGCACCACCACCACCAACAACACCAACACCAACAACAACAACAACAACAACAACAACAACAACAACAACAACAACAACAACAACAGCAACAACAACAACAACAACAACAACAACAACAACAACAACAACAACAACAACAACAACAGCAACAGCAACAACAACAACCACAACCACAACAACAACACCAACCACAACAACAACAACCACAACAACAACAACAACAATAACACTAACAACCACAACAACAACACACACCACAACAACAACAACAACAACCACAACAACAACAACAACAACAACAACAACAACAACAACAACGACGACGACGACGACGACGACGACGACGACAACAACAACAACAACACCAGCGCTCTGCCCTAGGGGGGCCCAGCGAAGACGTACGAGCCAAACCACGTACACGAATACAGCCCCCCAGTCCGCGGGACCAGCCGCGTGACACGAACGTTCGCGCGATGCGTATGTTCGAAGCCAGCGCGGACTCGTGTACGGGTACGTCCTTGTTTCGCTCACGATACCCTCCCCCCCAATACCCCCCCCCTGGTGGGAAGTGGGGGGGAAAGGGGGAGGAAACGGAGGAGGAGGAGGAGGAGGAAGAGGAGGAGGAGGAGAAGGATGAGGAGGGGGAGGAAGAGGAGGAGGAGGAGGAGGAGGAGGAGGAGGAGGAGGAGGAGGAGAAGGAGAAGGAGAAGGAGGAGGAGCAAAGGGGGGCAACAGAAACAACGGGCGCACAAAAGCCCGATCCTCGATCTGCGCTGCTCGCCCTCCCCGATCCTCGGCCCTCGCCCCTCCCTCGCCCCGCCGATCCTGGGAGGCGTTTCGGACCCAGCCCCGCCCTGGCCCCTGTCCGCGCCGCCAGTGGTGGGCGGCGGCACCGACATGAGGGGCTCGGAGGCGTCGCCGTCGCCGTCCGACAGGCCCTGGGGGAGGAAAAGGAGGAGGAGGAGGAGGAGGCAGAGAAGGAGAAAGAGGGAGGAGGAGGAGGAGGAGGAGGAGAAGGAGGAGGAAGAGGAAGAGGAGGAGGAGGAGGAGGAGGAGGAGGAGATGGAGGAGAAGGAGGTGGAGGAGGAGGAGCTCCGTAGCCATTTTGGCTCGAGTCCGTAGCCATCGGCTCAGGACTTGGCCTTACTGGCAGGGGGAGGGACGGCCCCACTGTTTTCTCCTGGCCGCGTGCGCCTGCCGCGCCGTCGGGACGTCTTCTGTCGCTGCTTCGCGATGTCTGGCTGGGACTGCGGGACGTGCGGCTATCACAACTATGGCTTCCGATCGCGATGCCGCCAGGCGGGGTGCAATGGGCAAGGACCCAAAGGGGCGTCCTTGGTGCCCACGCCGCCGCCTTGGCGCGTGCCTCGTAGTGCTTGGGCTTTCCCTCCTCCAGCTGTGTTCGGGGCCCCTCGGCGCAAGGCTGGCAGCAACGGATGGGGCAAGGGCTCTGGCGGCGGTGGGCAGCAGCAGCAGCAGCAGCAGCCTTTTGATGTGGAGCAAGCTAAAGTCTGGTTGGAGATGTCTGCTGCTCAGTTCGACGCGGCCGCAGCTGTTCTCTCTCAATCAGCCCGTGACAAGCTCAAGCACATGCGTTGGAAGCGTGAGAACGGGTTTGAAGGTCTGGTCTCAGTCAAGGAGGCGAAGGATGTGCAGCAGGCGATCAACGGCAAAGCTACTGAACTGCAGCGTGCCCGTTCATCTTATGACAAGGCTAGGGTGGCCATTCAGAAGGCTACCGAGCAATATGTTTCGCCCAGGGCCCCGGTGTGCAAGTTGGAGCAGGAGCTTAAGCAGATGGTGGAGGATGCCAAGGCCAAGGCGGCTCGAGTTCCCCCCGCCCAGCACGCGGCCGCCGAGTCGGCTGTTTCGGCGGCCTCCCACGCGGCGAAGGTTCTCAACGGCCACCCAGGCTGGCAGCAGCAGGTCGGCGCTGCCTTGGCGGAGCCGCTCACCGCGTTGCTGCAGGCGCTCACGGCCCATCGTGATGGCGCTGGCGGTGCTGCGGCGGCGGGGGCCCCTGCGGCCGCCACTGGGGTGGTGGCAGGAGGCGGGGGAGCGGCTGAGGGCGCTGCGGACTCTGGGGGGCGGTGTGGCGAGCGTCGTTGATCTCAGTGGGGAATGTCTCCCAGTGCCCGAGGATGTGCAGATCAACGGATTGTCCGACGCCGAGTGGGACAACATGGTCGAGAGTCTGTCGCCCGATTGCCCGATCACGGGCGCCGACAAGAAGCGTCTTATTCAGGAGTTGCAGAAGGAGGCTAACAAGAAATTACGCTCTGCAGGCGCACTCGGCGACGGGAGGTCTCATTCCTGACCCGAGGATCTGGAGGGTGCTCGTCATGAACGTCAATATTTTCTCTACGTTTGCAGACCCGTTGGCGACCGACGATGTGGACGCGAAGAGGCTGCTATTCGAGCAGGCTGACGCCATCATGGTTCAAGAGACACATCTAAGTGTGCGTGAATGTGAGGATGAGTCGTGCAGATTTCGTTTGTTGGGTTGGAACTGCTTATTTTCTCCAGCAGTGGAGTGTATTGATGGACGTCGAGGATCAGGAAGTGGCGGTCTACTCAGTTGTTGTGCGCAGCATCGTGGGCTGGGTGTGATCGAAGGGGTCGACAGTGTCATAGTGCCAGGGCGAGCGGCATGCTGCTTGCACTCAGGATTTTCGAAGGCGGGGGTGGTATTCGTGAACGTACACCTGCATGACAAGATTGGCATGGCTGCAGCCAATCTGGAGATCCTGTTCTTGGTGGCAGCGCGCGTGCGCATGAATGGTCGGCCCTATGTGATTGCGGGGGGGCTTCAACAATGAGCCCGACGACCTGCGGGCTGCGGGGGTGATGGATTGGTTCGATACGATCACTGTTGATCCTGATGTCGGGACTTGTGCCCCTGCGGGGCGCAGGATTGAGTTCTCCCTGGTCTCCGACGGGCTTGAGGCGCAGGGTGCACAGGTGCATCCCGAGATACCTCTGTCCTCATTCGGCAGTTTGTCTGCAGATCTCTGCTACTGTTGGTAGGACCAAGATGCGAGTCATGCCTGTCCCTCGCCAATTTCCTGATGAGCGGCCTACTGGATGCTCGCGCCTGGACACCAGGAGTATGTGGGCTACAATTCGGCAGCGCATGCCGACAGGTCAGGTTTCGCAGGAGCTCTTGTCAGAGGGATGGGAGGCTTTCGCTTCAGCGGCTGAACGACAATGGGTAGATGCATTTCAGGTACCACCCGATATGGTTCCAAAAATGTGTGGGCGTGATCGCATGGTGGAGCCAAAATGGGTGGATGCGCTGTCCAAGTTGCCTCCCAAGTTCCCGCGCGTGTCGCCTGTGCTCTGGCTTCGAAGTTTGGGAGCTGCTCTTAGCTTCGCTGGATGTTGGCAGCAACCTCTCACTCGTATGCGTGCACTTGCATCGGCGCACAAGCTACTTCGCAAGGCGCCTGCGGCTGTTACCTCAGTACCTGACGGCGACGCTGGGCGGTGGTGGTGCATGCTCTCTCTGGTTCCTTTGTGCGAGTTGGAGATATGGGCTTTGCAGATTCTGGCTAGAGCGGTCAAGCACTGTGCGGCGCAGCTGGCAGAGTATGATATGAAACACCGCACCGGCGAGTTTCGGAAGTGGGCCACTGCTCAAGCAGGATCAGGTGCTGGAGGGTCATTCGCTATCACGCGTGAAAAAGCGCCTTGGACACCGTGTGCTCCCGATCGAGAACGGGCGCACCTGCCTGTCCACAAGCAGAGCGAGATGTGCTTGTTGCAAGAGGAGTGGTCCCGATGGTGGAAGGTTGGGCAGTGGCATCAGCACGTCAGTTGGCCCGAGGAGTTGGGCGCACGGCCGCCGAGGCCGAGCGTCGAGTTGTTACGCAAGGTGCTTCGGGCATTCAAGAAGAATTCTGGAGTTGGGTTTGATCCCATACGTCCGAGACAGGCTTTGGAGCTGGACGATCTGGCTCTGGAGTGTCTTATTGATCTTCTGGTGGCGATTGAGGCCTCCGAGCAGTGGCCCAAGTTCTGTACCAAATTGCTCTCCTTCAGGAGAGGCTAGGAGGTGTTCGCCCGATTGCTCTGATTCATGCTTTGGCAAGAACACAGGCTCGTTTACGGCGTCCTCTGGCTTTGCTTTGGGAGAAGGCGAACCATAAATCTTATTTCTGGGCGCGTGCTGGGAGATCTTGTGAACGGGCTGTGTGGCAGCAAACGGCTTGGTCTGAACGGGCCACGTGCAGGTCTCGGGAAGTTGGGGCATGCTCGGGGCCCTGGTGTTCGGCTCAGGTCCTGTTGGATCTCCTGAAGGCCTTCGAACAGGTCCAGCATCATGGGCTTCTGGAAGCTGCGGTGGCTACTGGGTTCCCTCTGTGGCAGTTGAGGCTTCAAGCGGAACTCTATCGCATGCAAAGGTTTCTTGCCCTGGGAGCTGTGGTGTCTGAGGGGATTGTCACGGAGCAAACAATTCTGCCAGGGGGCGGATGGGCGACAACGATGCTCAAGTTAGCGCTCATCCTTCCCCTGGATAAGGTGTATGCGCTACATCGTACGGTCATGCCAATGGTTGTGGTGGATGATATGTTACTACGACGTGTAGGTGGGCGTGATCGAGTGTGTCGTGAGATTGTTCAGGCCACGAAGGATCTGCAGCGCATTCTTGCGGAATATGACTTGCATGTGCACTCCGATAAAACACGTGTCTTGTCCAATGATGCGATGGCGCGTGGCTTGATTGCTGGTCAGCTGGCGCGTACCACGGGTGCGATTGCTGCACGGCATGAGAGGAATTTGGGAGTTGACTGCAAGGCAGGTCGGCGCATTCATCGCCATGTCCGCAGCTCCAAGGTGGCTCAAGCTCGGTTGAAGGTCAGGCGCATGAAGAAGTTCTGGACGGGCACCAAGAAACGTCTGGTGGCTGCGCGAATTGCTCGTGCTGGCACTGAGGCAAGTTATTCGTATGGGATGTCGGTCACGGGTTGCAGCGCAGGTGAACTCGAGTCGGCTCGTGCTCTGGCATTTTCCGCCCCGCCATCGAACCGCGGACGTCAGGCAAGATCAGGACTCTCACTTGCATGTGCCATGGCAAGATCGATCCGCTTTACAGGGCGACGTTGTTGCCTATTGTAGCCTTCGTGCGGGCCATCTGGGAGTCTTGGATTCCTGCACGCGCCCTGGAGACATCCATGTCGGGCTGCCAAAGGATCAAACACTGGACGCAGGTTCAAGGTCCTTGTGGGGCTGTGCGGCTTTCTCTTGAACGTGTTGGTTGGACGGTTCTGGAACCTTTCAGGTGGCTGACGCACGAAGGTGACTTGATCGACGTCAGGGAGGTGTGTCCGTGGTATGTTACGCTGTTATGGAAAGGGCCATCTTGGTCTGGCAGTGGATGTATGCTTCTCTGGATGATACTCTGGGGCATTTACAGTATGGCGCAGTATGGGAGCCGATTTGCTCGTTGATCTCAAAGGGCCGTTGCATTTCCGAGGAGTGCAAAAGCCTGCCTCGATTAGATTTCGCTCAGAGAGGTTACTTGAGATCTGTTGTCGTGAACGGTCAATGGTCGATGTCCAGGAAGTTCGAGGCGGGATACGTGGAGAATGACCGCTGTCTTTTATGCGACGCGACGGGCACGCTCATCCACAGGCACTTTTTCTGCGGAGGAGAGGACCGATTGCCAGTGCCACCTGAGTTCCGAGTGATGACGGACCGCGCAGACGAGCCTGAGGTGAAGCTTCTACTTGAGAGATGTTTGTGGGCGGCGACGCAGGTGCCTGAAGGATGGAGGCCCCCCAGCGAGCAGCAGATAGTGTGGAGCAGGCATGAGGGTGTAGGATTGATTCAAGCGCGTGAGGCTAATTTGGACGGGTCCGTGTTTGAGGGCGACTGGGCGGCTGGCTCAGTCGCTGGCTGGGCCATCGTCACGATCACGTCGGATCCGCTCGGGATCCTTGATGTGGTGTACGGTCTTTGCGCGGGCCCCGTTAGAGACGTGGACGGGGCTGAGTTGACAGCTCGAATTCAGTTGCTAAAGTGGCGGTGCCTCCGATTGAGGCCGTCACGGACAGCAATTTCGCCTTTGAGGGTGTTTATGATCGTGGGCCCGTGAGAACCACGACTTTCTGTAGTGCTTGGGCTTCCTTGTGGCGCGTCTTTTGGAAGCTTCTCGAAGATGTCGGTGGCCTCGGCGAAAGCGGCCTGGTGGTGCGAAAGGTAAAAGCGCATTCGTCCCCTCAGGCCGTGGGGTCGGGGCTTGTTTCTAGGCGTGACAGATTTGGCAACGTTCAGGCTGATGTGTGGGCCAGGCACTCCACTGCTAGAGTGCGTGTGCCCGAGGATACTCGGAAGAGGCGGCGTAAGTCGTCGGCTTTAGTGGAGCGTGTCGCGCACTGGCTTGGCACCGTTGGGACCGCGACGAACAGTCGTGATTGTGTCGGCGATCGCCGTTCGTCGTTTCCGAGTCGGCCTCGCGCGATCGGCCCGATTCGGCCCGTGCGAACGATTCTCGAGCATGATTGGTATGGCCCTGACGGCAGCCGCTGGTGCCGCCGCTGCCGAGTCTCTGAGCCTGGGCAGTCGGAATGCCCTGGTTCCATTGTCTCTAGAGCTGCAGAAGCCTCAAAGAAGATTGAGGCAAATGGTGGGCGGCCGCATAAGTTGGTGGCCCTTGACACGGAGCCCTCCTCGTGGGCTCAGGGTAATCCGTCGATTGCGTGCATGGTATGTGGTGCATTTTCGGCCAGACAGCTGAAGAGTCCCCTTGTCCCCTGTAAGAGGCCAGGGGCTCATGGGCTTCGCGCCCTCAGGAGACTCGAAGCTGGCCTGCTCCCTGAGGGAGCTCGAGTGGCAGCCATAGTTACAGAAGTACAGGCTGCCTGGAGGCTGTGAGGTGCTCGGATGCGCGCCTCGATGGGTCAGGAAGAAGAAGGAGATGGAGGAGCACGAGGAGGAGGAGGAGGAGGAGGAGGAGGCGGAGGAGGGGGAGGAGGAGGAGGGAGGAGGAGATGGAGGAGAAGGAGGTGGGAGGAGGAGGAGGAGGAGGAGGAAATGGAGAAGATGGAGGAGCACGAGGAGGAGGAGGAGGAGATGGAGGAGGAGAAGGAGGAGGAGGAGGGGGAGGAGGAGAAGGAGGAGGAGGAGATGAAGGAAGAGATGAAGGAGGAGGAGGAGGAGCAGGAGGAGGGGAGGAGGAGGAGATGGAGGAGGAGGAGGAGGAGGAGGAGCAGGAGGAGAATGAGGAGGAGGAGGAACGCACGCCACTGAGAGAGAAGAGAAAGAGATAGGTTATTGCGGTAGGCCAGAAACCCCAGGGGGACCCTGCGGAGAGGACCGTTTCGCAACACGGTGCGGCCTTGACAGAGACGCGCACCGTGAGCCAGCGACGGGCCGAACCCCTACCCAAAAAGCTCGCCGCCAACATCTTCCTCGAGCGGGCGGGGCTCCCAGTCTCGGAAGTTGAAGCCGAGGCACCTGGCCTCCTCCTCGCTCAATCCAAAGCACTGCAGGCAGTCGGATGATAAGCAGGAGGAGGAGGACGAGGAGGAGGAGAACGTTGACGACGAGGAGGACGAGAAGGAGGAGAAAAAAAGGGGGCGAGAAGGACGAGGAGGAGGAAGAGGAGGAGGAGGAGGAGGAGGAGGAGGAGGAGGAGGAGGGGGAACCAGATGAGGGAAGGGAGCGAGATAGAATAACTATCTTGCACTGGGTGTCTAGAGCTCCGACCACTTTATTCCGCGTCGCACACACACACACATACACATACACATACACATACACATACACATACACATACACATACACACGCACACACACACACACACACACACACACACACACGCGCGCACACACGCACACACATATATATATATATACATACATACATACATACATACATACATACATCCATACATACATACATACATACATACATACATACACACGTACACACACACACACACACATTCACATTCACACACACACACACACACACACACACACACACACACACACACGCGACCCCAGCGCCAGAAAGGGACCCCCGCGCCGTGGCTCTCTTGCGCGAGCCCCCCCGAGTCCCCAACGCCCCAGCGTGAGCCCCGCCCACTGCCCCCTCCGCCACGAACGCCTTATTCCGCGTCGCACCCCACCCCCCCGCGTCCCCAGCGCCAGAGTGGGACCCCCGCGCCGTGGCTCTCTTGCCCGAGCCCCCCGCGTCGTCGGGGGCCCACTGCGCCCCAGTCGGCGGGCCCCGCCCAGCCCCCCCGCGTGCGCCCCTGCCCCCTCCGCCACGAACGCTTTATTCCGCGTCGCGACGCACACCACCTCCCCCCTTCCCGCCCCCGTCCCCAGCGCCCCAGTTGGACCTCCGCCCCGTGGCCCTCTGCCCCAAGCCCCGCCCAGTGCCCCCTCCGCCCCGACCATTTTATTCCGCGTCCGCGACGCACACCACCTCCCCCCCCTCCTCTCCGCGCCCCCAGCGCCCCAGTGGGACCTCCGCCCCGTGCCCCCTCCGCTCCGAGCACTTTATTCCGCGTCGCGACGCACACCACCTCCCCTTCCCCCCTCCCCACCTGGGACTTGGGCCCCGCTGCTGGGCCCCGAGGGGCGATGTCTTGCCCCCTCTTCCCCCTTCCTCCTCCACCTCCTCCTCCTCCCCGTTCCTTGTTGTGCAAGAGCCATGGTACACGTGCCACTTGTTTCTACTTTGGGGGCCTTTAGAGGGCCTCCTGGAAGACCCTTTGGTGGCCACGGCTGCATTCGCATCGAAATCCTGACCGGAGCAATTCAAGAGAGGTCCGAGTGTCTGATTATTTGGGCAAGGCGCAGTTCTCTGGGTGCGTGGTAAAGAGGAGGGGGAGGGGGGGGAGGGGGAGGAGCAGCAGCAGCAGCAGCAGTAGCAGCCGAAACAGCAGGTTCGCGGACAGTTGTCGGCTACAAAAACAATGCCACAGCATGACCTGACACCCATGCCCATGCGATGGTCTCGTGACCATTTTGGACGGCTCAGCTGGGGTCGAATAAGGATAGCAACAGCATGAAGCTAAGCATCAAGCTACGTTTGAAAAGTATATCCTTGTTGCGTCGCCGTTCCGCGTGCTGTGGCATCTCAAATATGCCAGTGATCTGGCAAGTCGTCTGTGTGCCCAGGCTCTGATACCAGCCTGAAGCGGAGGTGGCCAAAACAACAAAAAACATGGCGAGTATTATCCGCCGCCGTGCATTGAACACCTAGCGGAGTGCAATTAGGCTCGGACACTTGCGAGCACCGTGCAATTTGTCAGGGCCCAGACACCCTGGACTTGCTCGGCTCTCATAGGGTGTGCCACATGAGCCTCCCTTCGGCTTGATGCCCAAAAGGACCCACGAGGGCGATTGGATCCCACAAGCCAAGCAAGCTGGCGGGAGGGGCCGAAGGGCACTCGACTCGCCGCCCCCTGCTGAGTCACCACAGGGGTGCTTGGTGGCGAAGCCCTTGCGCGCGGTCGCGCACGCGTCGCCCGATGCGCGGGTGCACGGCGCCCCCAAGGGAGGACAGCCCTCGGCAGTGCTGGGAAGCGGCCCGGACTGGCAGGAGCTCCAGGGCGGAAGCCACTGGCGCTACGACAAAACCGACGGCGACCAGATCCAGCGCCACTCAGCGCCTTTTCGCGGCGCGCTAGAGGAAGATCCCCAGCGGCAATAGGGTTGCGCCAAGCCACGACGATGACGACGGCGAAGACGACGACGACGACGACGACGACGACGACGACAACGACGGGGCTGATGATGATGCTGGCTGGGACTGCTGGCGGTGATGTGGTGATTATGGTGACGTCAATGGCGAGCACGACGACGACGACGACGACGACGACGACGACGACGACGACAACGACGCGGACGACGACGACGACGACGACGATGCAGTCGGCAACCCGCTTCGTGGCACCGAGCTCTGCTAGTGTTCCGAACACAATGTCGGATTGCAGTAGGATTGTTTTGTTTATCCGAGTGCGCAGCCGCTAGAGCACGCGCGGCTAAGTGAAACTGGCATCGCGCTACGGTGCATTAGCATTCACAAAAACCAGCACGTCACATGTCCACCACCATCCCACCACCCTGCCATCACCACCGCCGCACCACCATCACCACCACTCACCAACATTACCAAATAAATAGATAGATAGGGTGGTGGATAGAGAGATAACTAGATGGATAAACGGATGGAAAGGTTGACAATTTGATAGATACATCGATCTATAGGTAGATAGGTAGGCGGGTGGATAAATACATAGCAAGATAGGTAGATAGATTGATAGGTAGATGGGCCGCTGGGTAGATAGGCAGGTGCGCGCAGCCAAGCGGCAGCCAGAAACAACAAAATAAAGTAGTGGACGGGGAAAGAGCTGCCACGCACTTTGCTTTGCAACAGGCAAACAAATATCACCCACTTCCACTTGCTGCTATACAAGGCGGGGCAAGCAGATAAAAGCCACCTGTTACCGCCACCTGTGCAATAGCACGGGTAGAAGCAAATAGATGCGATCTACGGAGCCTGACGCCACCAAGTAGTGCGCGAACAAATAAATGCCTCGTCATTGCGCCAACCACCCCCACGGTAGGCAGATATATAGATCGATCAGTCGATGAACTGATTGAGGGATCGACTCGATAGATGGATGGATAGACTGCTATATATCTATATATATATATACATGCATATATATATATATATATATATGTAAACATATAAATATACACATAGATACGTTATGCTGATGGAAGTAAGCAGGAGCAGGTGGTATGTATTATGCGTCGTGCATTATTTGTTGGCGGTAGGCGGGGCTCATTGCAAATCGACCGCCTCCCACTTCCCCCCCCCCCCAAACCTCCTTATCACCCGAGGCGGAGGAGGGGGAGGAGGAGGAGGAGGAGGAAGAGAAGGAGGAGGAGGAGGCGTGGCGAAGGAGAATTCAGATGCGCCCCCACACGGGCCCATAGAGGACGGCGAGAGGCGCTCGAAACGGGCGCGATAATAGTTTCTGGATGGGCCGATGGGGGCACGCGAAGGGTACACCCCTGCTTCGATTGCAAAACGTAGGTGTGAAGAAAACGGCCTTCACTCCAAGCGTTTTCCTAAACAGCAGAACAGGTCCAGATATACGGAAGTTCTATGACGAAAAGGAAGCTCCAAGAGAACGCCCAGGGTCTCGCCCAGATTCCTGATTTTCTGAAACGAAAATCTGGAGTCCATGATGATGTTCTTTGCTGAGAATTCTGATGGGTGTAGGGAGCTCAACCGTGGCTTGCTTTCCGCACGACAGCGCGGAGGTTTCACCTCGCGAGGACGTCGGCGTTGGCTTCTGACACCGCATTGATCGTTCAAACAGAAAAATCGCCGGTACCCGATGACACGGATCGTTGAATGTCGGCCGATTCTGGGACACTGACGGCGTTCAGCCATGATGCCCGCGCTGGAGTCGCCGTCGCGTCAACGCGCCGCGAACCAGCCGCAATGGGTGACTGCCGAACTGCTCATTGTCAACAGTGACGTCGAACGCGAGCCTGCCCTCCGAAGACCGAGGGGCCGACAGGCGTCGGTCAAACCTCTGAGCGGCATGATGCCGCCCAGGTCGTGACAAGGCCAGCTGCGCCGACGAAGCTCGAACGCCCCCCGAGCACTCAGGAGAGGCGAAGTCCAGGCGGGGTAAGTCCAGACGGAGACGGAGCACTCCGCGTGGACTGCCCGCGCACGGACCTGGCCTCCGCCGAAGCATCTCCCACACGTCCTGCAGACCCGGGCCTGGGAAGCCACACGGGGCATCGGAGCAGCCCCGCTCGGCGCCCTGCCAGACGGCAGCCGCCCGGAGGCAGCTCGTCGGGGAAACCTCCCCCGACCTTCTGGCTCTGCCGGCCGCGAGCCCCGCAGGGATGTCCTGCGACCCTCCGTCCCCGATCCACGAGGGGGGGGGGTACGTATGAGCGTATGAGGGAGGAGCGCGAAGGGAGGAGGGGCGAGTCGAGGGGACGAGGAGGGACGAGTCGAGGGACGAAGAGGGAAGAGGAGGAAAGAGGAGGGAGGGCTGGAGGGACGAGTCGAGGGACGAAGAGGAAGAGGAGGGAAGAGGAAGGGGGGCTGGAGAGAGGAGGGAGAGCAGGGAGGGACGAAAAACGGAAGGAGGAAAGGAGAGACAAGACAGCTGGGACGAGAGAGGAAGGACGAGGAACAAGGGATGTGGACGAGGAGGGGAGAGCGGAGAGAAGAGCAGAAGCAGGAAGAAGCGAGGAGGGAAGGAGTTAGGAGGGAAAAGGGAAAGAAAGGAGTCAGGAGGGAGGAGGAAGGAGGAGGATGAAGGGAGAAGGGTGCAATACCCAGGAGTAAGGAGCAGGATGAATGAAGGAGAAGGGGAGAAGAAGGGGCAAGAGAAGGGTGATGGGATGAGGAGGAAAATGGGAGGAGGAGGAGGAGGAGGAGGAGGAATGAAAAGGAGGAGGAGGAGGAGAAGGAGGAGGAAAGGACTCCTCTCCCTCCTCCTCCTCCTCCTCCTCCTCCTCCTCCTCCTCCTCCTCCTCCTCCTCCTCCTCCCCTGCCTCCCCCATCTTCCTTTAGTGGGGAGAGGGAACCCGGGGGGGAGCAACAAGAGAGAGAGAGAGAGAGGCGGAGAAGGACGAGGAGGAGGAAACGGTGCGTTGCGCCCCAGGGGGCCCATCCCCAAAACCGAAGCCCCACAATGCCCAGCACATCGGCCGCCTTCGGTAGCTCTGCGGTCATGAAGCCGCCCACGTATTCTGCCTGGAGGAGGAAGGAGAAAGCAGGAGAAGGCGGAGGTCGGAGAAAGGACGGTATATGAAGTATCCATGAAGGATTGAGTAAGATGTAAGAAGAATGTGGGGAAGCATGCAGAGGATGGAATGTAGTCCGAGGAGGAAGGCAAGAAGGAGGAATGAGGAACAAAGCACCGAAGAATACGATGGAAGGAGTGAGGCACTAGGCACGAAGAACGAGGGAGATGCAGTGCAAGGGGGTATCGGGAAGGAGATCGGAGAAAGGCGAAAGCAAGAAGAATGAAGGATAATTAAGGAAACTGGCAAGATGGGCAGGCACTGTGGATTCAAGCAGGAGGAAGTGGAGGAGCACTTGGCACGAACTTAAGACGGTACGCTCTGCTGGGAGCCGCACTATTCCCTGCGTGTGCTCGCTTCCACCGGCCTGCGTGCGTTCGTGCACGCTCGTTCGCGCTCGCTTGCACCCTTGCTTGCATATGGGCTCCTCCTCCTCCTCCTCCTCCTCCTCCTCCTCCTCCTCCTCCCTACTCATCAGACTCAGATGTTATGTTTCCTTCCCCCCTTCTCAAATCCATCTGCATTCCCCCTTCCCTCTGTACGCTTACGTACACGTTCAGTCCCAGGTTGCCAGTTTTAGGCACCGCGGCATGGGCGTCGTGGCAGCGGACTACGCACACTCAAAGCGAACGAAAATTGACTCCATATCTCTGATGCTGCATGCTGCGCTATAGTCGTCGCATCGGAGTCTGAACTGCCAACGTGCGCCCGACTTCCTTGTTGCAGAAGCAGGTACGTGTGCAGACCACCTTGCGTGGTATTATTGCTTGTGTCGTCGCATGCTGTTGGCACTTTTCAGTTCCCCACACAGGTTTCTGTCAGGTGGTCAGTCATAACTGTTTGCCTGGCTTCCTGGGGTCACCCTGCGTCCTCCATTTCCGGCTTCGAGGGGATCCCACAATCGTGCCTTCCGCCTTGTGAGAGGTATCCACCTTGCTGCCCTCTGGAGCCTCCTCACCAACCTCCTCATCTTCATCCTCCTTCCGCTCATCATGTTCCTCATCGTCGTCATCGCCCTTCCTTCTTCTCTCATCCTCCACCCCCATCGGAGTCCAACTTCCTCCACTACCTCCTGCACCTCCTCGCCCTGTGGAAAGACTTGGGGACCTCAAGATAGCTTTGACGAATGCAGATTGTGTGAGAAAATATTGGAGATGCTTCCGAAACTTGCCTGTCGCGCCCCATCCTCCCCGTCCTCCTCATCGACCCTCACTCGCTCGCTATATCCTTCCTTCCCTCCTTCTCCTCCTCCTCTCCTCCTCCTCCTCGCCCTCCTCCTCCGAAACCTTCGGAAGATATCCTGAAACGTTCTCCTCATCCTCCTCCTCCTTCTCAGCATCATCAGTACCACCCCCCTCTCCTCCTCACCAAGCCCATTCCCCACCATCAGCAACAACACCACCACCGTCACCATCACCATCACCATCATCATGATCATCATCACCATCATCATAATCATAATCAGCATCATCATCGTTGTCATCATCGTCAACACCACCCTCATCGTCATAAGCATCAGCATAAGCATCGTCAGCATCATCGTCACCATCATCACAATCCTCATCCTCATCATCAGCATCAGCATAGTATCTTTCAAAAATAAGCATTAGCGTCCACCATGATCATCAGCAACATGATCATCACAACCATGATCATCATCACCATCATCATCAACAGCAGAATCATCGCCATCATCATCAGCGTGATCATCATGACCATCGTCATCAGTATCATCATGATCATCCTCATCAGCATCATAAACAATACAACATTCACCAGCATCGTCATCAGAATCAGCATCATCAACAACATCATCACCAACAGCATCAGCATCAGCATCATCATCATCAGCATCATCATTTCCGTTGCCATCAGCATCGTCATCATAATCAGCATAGTCAGCATCATAAATGCCTTCATCATCAGCATCACCAGCGTCATCATCAGTATCATCATCATCATCATCATCATCATCATCATCATCATCATCATCATCATCATCATCATGATCATCATCATCATCATCAGCATCATCATCATCATCATCATCATCATCATCACCTGTATAATCATCATCATCGTCATCATCACCATCGTCAACAAAATCATCATCAGCTCATCATCAGCATCGGCATCGTCATCATCGTCGCAATCGTCATCACCATCAGCACCATCATCACCATCAGCAGCATCATTATAATAGTCATCAGCATCATCGTCATCAGCATCATCATTACCATCATCAACATCAGCATCATGAGTATCATCATCATCGTCATCATCATCACCATCATCATCATCGTCGTCATCGTCGTCAAAATCATCATTCACTAACCAATTTGGCGCATGCCTTCCATGGGATCCCTGCTCCTGGGCCTTGTCCCTGGGTGTACCCCCATCCCGGGCGGGCGTGAGGGCCTTGAGTGGGCAGGGCTCTTGGCTCACGGAGTGATAACTGCGGGAGGCACCCCTGGAGGGTGCCATCGTGCGGCTGCTGATCGTGGTGCAGCGCGGCGTGCGGCGCCAGAAGCCGCAGATCGGCTGGCCCAGCGCATGTCCGCGGAGCTGCCCTCGGTGCAAGGGCGTTGGGCTCGCTCGCCGAGGGCCGCGAGGCCGCGCAGCGCGTCCGCGCTCTCCCACCTGCTCGCCTCGCGAAGCTGGACGGGCGGCCTCGCTGCTGGCTGGAGATCCTTCGGCGGAACGCGGCGCTCCGTGCCGGCGCCGAGGGCGTCGACGTCTCGACCGCCGAGGGCCTCCGTGCTGCGCCGCGTGCCGCGGCCCGAGGCGCGCCGGGGAGCGGCGCGGAAGGGCTTGCGCGCTGGGCGTGCGGTGCAGCTGCGGTGCCGTCACCTGCTCCTGTGCGGAGACGGGCAGGGCGGACGCGGTGAACAAGACGAGGCCAGGACGAGGATACAATCGGGTGTGATTCGAGAATCTCTGAGATCCGGCGGCTCTGGAGGATGTCTCGGGCTCCGCGGCCTTCTCAGAGCGATCTGGAACGCTCTCGGAGTGTTCCGGAGCGCTCTGGAACGAATATAGCCTCGTCTCAGCCCCGTCCGAAGAAAGGAGCTGAGGGTTGGCATGCCGCTGGTGTCAGGTCTCCCTCTGGAGGGGTGCCCCCCCCCCGCAGAGGATGGCCTTGAGGGAGAGCAGGCGGCAGCTGCTGAGGCAGAGTCCCGAAGAGGTCGCTCCCACAGACGCTGCTACTGAAGGCCCTTCTGCTGCAGTCGAGGCTCCTGAAGTTCCCGCTGCTGGCCAGCTCGGTCTCCTCGTCGAAGTCGATCTTCAGGCGGCGGATGCAGCCTCGTGGACGGCTCTCGAGGGCGTCAATGCGCTCCTCGAAGTGTTGATCGGTGATGCGGCCGAGCCTCAATAGCCGCCCCTTGCTCTGCCGCGACTCCGTGCAATTATCTTGGGCGCTGCCGCGTATTCCGTCAGAGGCGACTCTGAGCAGCACCGCCCGAGGCTGGGGGCTTTAGGTATGCCATGGCAATTGGTCGTGGCCGATATGATTGGCGCCACCCGCCTGCTTTGTGCTGATCCTCGTTTGTGTCATGTGTGGATGGCACGGTATGACGCTGCGTGCGAGGCGTTGACGGAAGCGGTTTGGGCTTGCCCAGCTGTCCAGGACCATCTCCAGACTGCCTCTACTGCATTGGGTCATCATCATCACCACCACAACAACCACCATCATCATCATCATCAGCATCATCATCATCATCATCAGCATCAGCATCAGCATCAGCAGCAGCAGCAGCATCATCATCATCATCATCATCATCATCATCATCGTGAGCGCATCACCATTATCATCATTACCAGCATCAGTACCAGCATCAACATCATCATCATCATTACCATCATCAGTATCATCATGGAACGTCATCATCATCAGCATCATCACCAGAATCAGCATCATCAACAGCTGCAACATCAGATCAGCATCATCATCATCACCATTATCATCATGATCATCAGCAGCATCATCAGCATCATCTTCATCATGACCAGCATCAATCAGTATCATCGCTCTCGTTACCATCACAGTATCACCATGAAACGTCATCATCGTCATCATAATTATGATTAGCATCATCAGCATCATCATTATCAACATCAACCACATGATAATCAGCATCATCAGCATCATTATCATTACCAGCATCAATACGAGCATCAGCATCATCAGTATCATTACCATCACCAGTATCATAATGAAACATCATCATCATCAAAAGCGTCATCACTATAATCCTCATCAACACCAGCATCAGCATCCTCATCATCATCATCAGCATCATCATCGGCATCATCATTATTATTATCATCAACCTCATGATCAACATCGTAAGCATGATCATCATCATCATCATCACCACCATCATCATGATCATCAGCAGCAGCATCATCTTCATCATGACCTGCATGAATAAAAGCATCAGCATCATCGTTATCATCACCATCACCAGTGTCACCATAAAACGTCATTTGATCATCAGCACCATCACCATAATCATCATCAGCATCAGCATCATAGCATCATCATCATTAGCATGATCATGATCATTGTCATCATCGTCAGCATTGTCATCATTGTCGCCGACGCCGCAGTCGCCATCATCATCCTCATCATCACCATCATCAACAACATAATCTATCCGTCCATCCATCCATATATTCATCCATCCTCCTCCCCCTCCTCGTCCTCATCCTCCTCATCCTCCTCGTCTACATCACAATCACCAACACCACTGTCATCCACATCATCGTGATCGTCATCATCGCAATCATCACCGCCACCCTCATCACCACCACCATCGTCGTCATCGTCATCAAATCATCACCACGATCACCATCACCATCACCATCACCATCACTACCATCAACATCCATGTTGTTCGCTGTGATGGCGGCGCCGTGCATCACACCGGCGCGGCGCAGAGAGCCACTCAAGGCCGACGAATCCGCTCCAGCTGGTGTTGCAGGATGCCCTGCCGCTGAAGCACGGCGGCCCAGGTGACGTCCGCCTCACAAGACACGGCGGCATGGCGACCGAGTACCTGGTGGTCGTGGGACGCCACGCCTGAAGCCAAGCAGATGTTCACGGAAGCATGCACGATCCGCATCATCATCATCATCATCATCATCATCATCATCATCATCATCATCATCATCATCATCATTATCATCATAATCAGCAGCAGCAACAGCAGCAGCAGCAACATCCTCCTCCTCATCATCATCATCACCACCACCATCATCATCATCATCCTCATCCTCATCCTCATCCTCATCATCATCACAATCCTCATCATCATCATCATCATCATCATCATCATCATCATCATCATCATCATCATCATCATTGTTTGTCCCCATCACCACCACCACCGCCACACTAATCACCACCATCACCACAACCACGATCATCAGCATAATCAGAATCGTCATCATCGTCGTCATCGCCATCGCCATCGTTATCGTCATCGTTATCATCATCATCTTCATCCTCATCCTATTTATCATCATCACCACCATCAGCATCATCACCACCGCCATCATCATCATCTCATCATCATCATCATATTATTATTCATCATCATCGTCACATCATCATCATCATCATCATCATCATCATCATCATCATCATCATCATCGACATAATCAGCATCATCATCATCATCATCATCATCATCAGCAGCAGCAGCAGCAGCATCGTTGTTGTCGTGGTCGTCGTCGACGTCGTCGCCCTCCTCCTCCTCCTTCTCCCAGCCCGCTGGCGCGCGCGGGGGGGAGAGGGGAAGGGAGGGGAACGGGAGGGGAGAGAAGAGAAGGCAGGACTGAGGAGAGAAGATCCAGGAAGGAGGCAGGAAGTCCATCACCCCTCCTCCCTCGCGCTCTCCCTCCTGCACCGTGTCGTCTCTTCGCTTCCCCTCCTGCAACCCTCCACAGCATCAAATTCGAACACTCTTCGATAGGGCCCGCGGCGCCAGTCCCCCCTCAAACAGCGCATCGTAACAAGAGGTGTTTCGGGCGGCACGGAGTCAACAAGTCCATGAACTTCGATGTTGGAAGGTTGGCGTAAGCAACCACGTTGAGCTTACTGCAGTTATCCCCAGTGCGAGCGCATGCACAGGCAAAGCATGAAGCCAATGTTTGAAGTGAAGAACGTTGAGGGTCGTGACTGCACGGGAGAGCGGGGTCTTGAGGTGTGGGCGCTGAATAGGCCCACCGCCTGTGCGGTTCGCCGCATCTTGGTCAGGAACGTCAGGATTTCCTCGGCGGGCGGTCCTCGCCCTTTGCCAAGCCTCGTCCTCCCTGTCCCATCCTCCTCCTCCTCCTCCTCCTTCTCCTCCTCCTCCCCCTCCTCCTCCCCGCCCCTCCTCAATTCCACGTCCATCCCCCTCCTCGTCCCTCCTCCCCTCTCGCTTGAGACTTCCTCCTCTAAGAAGGTCCAAGTAGTGCAACAATTACACGGATGGATGGCGGATCTTTTTCAAATGGGGCTCTTGCTTTTTAGACTTCCACACAGGTTGTGACCCGAATTCTGAAACTGCGTAGCCCTGGCACGGATGGACGGCTGCCCTTTTTCAACACGAAAAAAGCGCCGGACACAGACTTGGACTGTATCACAATACCTGCCTGCGTCTCAACTGACTAGAAGGATAGAGGGTGGATCTTTACAAAGCGGCGCCTCGCCAGAGTGGCAGGCGCACCGGGCGTTCGTCATTCGAGGGCGGCGCTTCTGGCAGTGGTCGGGGCTCGGCTGCATTCCCACGCCAGCAGCCACGGCAGAGGAAGCCAGCTGGGATAGCTGATGAGGGGACTTGGGACGAGAGGGCGCACGGTGACATGTTGACGCACCCTGCGCTTACTGCGGTCCAATCTCCCTCCACCTCCTCATCTCGCCTCCCTCCTCCCTATTCCTCCTCCTCCGCCTCGCCACCCTTTAGACTTCCACACAGGTTGTGACCCGAATTCTGAAACTGCGTAGCCCTGGCACGGATGGACGGCTGCCCTTTTTCAACACGAAAAAAGCGCCGGACACAGACTTGGACTGTATCACAATACCAACCTGCGTCTCAACTGACTAGAAGGATAGAGGGTGGATCTTTACAAAGCGGCGCCTCGCCAGAGTGGCAGGCGCACCGGGCGTTCGTCATTCGAGGGCGGCGCTTCTGGCAGTGGTCGGGGCTCGGCTGCCTTCCCTCGCCAGCAGCCACGGCAGAGGGAGCCAGCTGGGATAGCTGATGAGGGGACTTGGGACGAGAGGGCGCACGGTGACATGTTGACGCACCCTGCGCTTCCTGCGGTCCAATCTCCCTCCACCTCCTCATCTCGCCTCCCTCCTCCCTATTCCTCCTCCTCCTCCTCGCCACCGTTCCTTCATCCTTCTCCTCATCTGCATCGCAGCTCCACCAATAACCCTGGTACTCGCAGTAACCCTCGTCTCCCCAATGAGGTTGCCAGCACTCCCCTTCATGAAATGTCCATGGCATCGCTGCTCTTCGTGTCTGTGTGTAACTTGTTCTTCGTGCCCAGTCCTCGCACTTCATGTAGAGCGTCTGGTAGTTTTCCACAGTGAGCAAGGTGGCTGTATTGACGCAGCCTTGCCGACAGTCGTCAATACCATCGCCCGCGTGAGTCATGATAAACCTAAGCGCGGTATCCCTCAACGGCAGCGCTGATGGATGCGCAGGTCCATACTTCTCTTGGGTCGCTGCTAGAGCACTCCATTGCTCTAACTGAGTGCTCGCATCGCTAAGTGCATTGGGCTTACCCGAATTCATCACATCACCAGGTCCACCCTAAGGGACAGCGTACCTACGGCAACTGCAGAGTACCAAGGCACGTGTACACGTTTGGCAGGCGTTTGAGCCTTCACCTTCGCACAGTCCCTCCACCTTCGCGCAGTCCCTCCGATTTCCCTCTGGATTCTGCGCCCTCCAGCCCTCGCCTGGTCCGTGCATGTGCTCAGTCGTGAACTCACGATCGAACTTTTCACCGCCTTCATCCTTACCCTCCTGGGAGGCCATGCCGCGGTCAGCCTGCATCAGTACTATGTTTATGTATCGTACCAAGTCGTCGTCTGGCTCTTGTACTGTCCATCCCAGGTCGCTAACTTTGCTCTAAGGTAGAGCCGAGAAAAGCTTTTCGCGTTCACACGTTGGCATGCGCGAACGCGTTAGACAGATTACCACTCCACTCTCGGAGCTTGGATCGGTCTCAAGTGAAACTGGTCGACTGCTGAACCGCGCTGAGTGGTGTTGGTATTTACTCTCGTGCTCTTCCCATTGACCCTGCCTCCACCAGACCCCCACCCTGGCGTTACCTAGAGGTTCACGTTTGTTTGTGAATGAAACTGGTGTGTACGGGGCCTCTATCAGAGGCGGCCCTCGGCATTACCCGCGCTTCCTCGGAGTTCCTTGGGCGCTGCTTGGGAATCCTCGGTCAGAAATGGCTCATAGCGTTGCCTGAGGTTCCTCTGGGCTCCTCGGGCGTTCCTCGCGCGTTGCGCGGGGTGCCTCGGGAAAGTCAGGCAATGCCAAGCAAAGCCAAGCAATGCCAACCAAAACAAATCAACGCCACCCACCGCCAAGCAATCCCAAGCAATGCCAAGCAACGCCAACCAATGCAAAGCCATACCAAGCAACACCATGCAATGCCAAGCAATGTCAAACAACGATCCCAAGCGAGGCGCAGCAGCGCGTTTCCATACCATTGCTCAGAACTGCCTTGCACGACCTTGGAAGAAAGAAGACACCCCTGACTGGGGTCGCACCAGGTTCATACATGTATAACCTGATGTGTATTAGGTTGCATGATGATGTTCAGCTCCAAAGACGCACGGATCACTGACTTGGGCGTTGACCAGATCCTGCATGCTGTCACGGCTTGCCGCAGCCTGCAACGCGTCGCAGGCACAACTGTGGCCTCCACATGGTGCACACAGCTAGGCATAACTCCCAGAAGCTGTCCGGGTCGAGTTCTCATCATGTCGCACTACCTTATGGCGCGTTGAGCTGGGCGGGGGGATGGTTCACCCAAGACGCCGCTGCTTTCCCTGTTCGCATGACAACCTCACTCCGTTACCATACAAAGATTGTAGAAAACATGTTAGCAGGAAGATCCCAAGCAAACGTGAAGTGGACTTGTATGGAACTGACCCCGCCTCACTCTGCAAAACCAGGAAACGTTGAAAATACTCCAAAAATACTCCCAGAATACATTTTGGACACTTATGTTAAAATACTCCAAAAATACTCCCAGAATTATCAAAAATCCTTTTGCAAAACTGTATTTTCTGATCGATGCACCAGGGCCGCATCTATTCATGACAGCGGTACACGGCATAGCACGGCCTAGCATAGAACAGCACAGCATGATAACGTGACCGCGCCAACACCATATAACACAACATCATACCCTGCTGTCTCCATCAGAAACATAACATAGCACACGTACAATCTTGTGATGTGTGATAACCGCTGGTTGTTTAAATGAAATAACAGGTGGTTGCGGCAATGTGAACAACGTGTTTGACCACCAGAAAAACGAAACATTGCGCTCGTATTCTAAGATTATTGCATCACCTACGCGATATCGAATTTAAGATGGGGGTGGCGGGCGGCGGGGGAAACCGTGAATCTATTAGTTCGCGTTCCCTTATACCCCTGGCGGCCCCTGGTCCCTGGTCCTTGTCATACTCCTACTCATTCCTTCCCATGGCTGGCCTGTCATAATCATGTTCCTACTCCGTCCTAAAGCTACCCGAAACGCTTGTTTTTTCCTGGCCCGACTCTGATGTATTGAGGCCAAGACTCCCATTAGATCCATGTCCATCGGGGCCGCGCGCGGCGGGGGGGGCGAAAGCCCTGCTCCTAGCCTGCCTACAGATATAAGCTAACTCGGCAGATGCCTCGATACTCCGAGGGGCCGCGCGCGGCGGCGAGGGCGAGAGCCCTACTCCCTAACTCATACGGGGCCGCGCGCGGCGGAGGAACGGGGCGACAGCCCGCAGCACCGCGGATCACGGCGGTTGCGGCGAAAGCCATAACCAAGACATGAGCCGCCGATTGCTCCAGACTTGCCCACGTTCAGACTCGTTCGCGCTTGTTTTGCTCACGGCCCGGCTCACTCGCACCCAGACCCACTCGCGCTAGGACCCACTTACACTCTGACCCACCCACACTCCGACCCAACCATATGCAGGCACCTCACCACCACGCGGCTCACACTCAGACCCGCGCACTGGATTCACGCTCAGACACACCCCAAGAGGAAGCCGCCAGGGAGGGGGGTCACTCGCCAGTTCGAGGCCAAGTGGCGGTGATGTATCGAGCGAGGCGCCCATTTGATGTTAAGCGACCGCGTCTGCATTGAAAGCATGCCGTTGGGACCTGAACGAGGGGAGAAGCACGAGTGTGAGAATGACGGCCACCAGGGAGTGGCTGCGTAGAGGTATGAACCCGCCAGCCCATTGGGCCACAGGCCGTCTAACGATGTTCCTCTTTCCTATTCCACAACCCCTTCTTCCCCGTCTGTAAGGGGTTTCCCCCTCCCCCTACACCCCCCCCTGGACCTGGACGGGGTCCCCTGGAGGGGCTGGAGCGCCCAAGATGGTCCAAGATGGCTCTAAGAGGGCCTCCGATGCTCCAATATTGCCCAAGATGGCTCAATACAGTGCAAGGTCGCTCAAGATGAGCTACATCATGCTTCAAAGATGCATCACGAGGGCCACAATACGGCTGCAGGTGCTCTTGGAGACCCCTCGGGACCTCCCCGAGATCCCGAAACCTGTCAAAAACATAAACCAACTAATGAGTTTTGGTTTCTCTCAGTTTCTCTTCCGACGCGGTTCTGATGCCTCAAGATGGCGCCACCATGGCCAAAGAATGCCCTGAGAAGGGCACAGGAAGCCCTCGAGACGGCACCAAGAGCGCCCAACAGCGCCCCAAGAGAGACCCAAGAGCGCCCCAAGAGGCTATCTCGATGGCCCCAGATGGGGGGGACACAACGGGAGGACCCCCCCCCCCCCCCATCATTTCACCTACACACTCCACGGCGGCCCCAAGAGACCCTCCAGGGCTCCCAAGAAGCCCACAAGAGAGCCCCAAGATGGCCTCAAGAGGGCCCCAATACCCCACCCCAGAAAAAACACCGATAAGGCCCCAATACAATCCAAAGGAGCTCAGAGATGACTCCAACACCCTGACCACCCTCCTCTCCTTGCCATTGTTGGTTCGCTATGTGTGCCCATTCTTGCCATTTCCCGTCAACACGTGGGCAGTGCTTCTGAATGGGCTGGCGGGGTTACGCGAAGCGTCAAGAATTACGGTTAGACAGGGGCGGTGAGATGAGAAGGATGAGGGACGAGGGATGCCGAGAGGAAAATCAGGAATATGATAAGGAGGGCGGGCACGATGAATAGGCCAGAAGAGGGGAAACGGAGGACTGTGAGTAAGGATCGAAGGACGGTGGCGCGAACGCCGATGACGGCGCGGCAGTCGTTCATTTCACATACGCGCTAGACTCCTAGCATCCCCAGGTTACCCCCTGGGCGGGTAAACCCACCAGAACTCGCTCTGGCCTTCAAACAAAACCAGCCTGCTGCACATGGGCGAGAGCTGCGTGTGTCGAGACATCCCCCCCCCCCGCTTGTCGTTGCATCCCTCATTGCGCTTCTCATTCTCGCCCTCCTACTCGTCATCCGACTCGTCCCTCCCACCCGACCTCTGGCTGGAAACGTCGCATCCGAAAGCAACGCCATCGCGTTCCGAACAGCTGCGTGAACGGCTCACGGCCTACTTCATGCGCAGTGCGTCGCGATACCGCGTGACGAGCAGCGGGTCGATGTCGTCGGGCGCGAGCTCCCACTTGCGAAGCTTGTTCTGCGTTGCCACCATCGCGCTCCTCAGTGAAATCTTGTTGCCCACGAGCGTCGGGTTGGCAAAGGACGAGCACAACTCGCATTCAATGATCAGGTTCTTGATCTGCTTGACCGCCGTCGGCGTCTCAGCAACATTCTCGTCAGCGCCTGTGTAGTCAAGCCCGAAATTTGCTGATTTCTGCTTCAAGGTCTCGAAGGCGTCCTCGAGCAATGTAAGCTTGTCCTGCCACTCGTGGGTCGGCGCGTCCTTCATGCCCTTCTCGTAGGTCACAAGCAGCTCTGGTAGCGTACCCGCCTTTGACTTATTGCTCACCCAATCCGTGTACCCGTTAGTCTCGTCGACTGCCTTACACAGGTTGTAGCCCTGGTTGACAACATCCGTGGTGTGCTTTTTGCGGATGGCCTCCCCGATGCTGCCGCAGTAGTCGTCACACTCCTGCAGCAGCGTCTTCAAGTTGTGCGAAGCGTTCTCCACGACGGCGTCCAGCGCCAGCGGCTTGAAGTGCACCTTCGCTTTACTGGCCATGCGGAAGAGGTCATTGCCCTTCTGCTCGGCGACATCGCTAGCCAGGTCGGCGCCCTCGCCAAGCTCCGCGACGATGGAGCTTTTCAGCTGCAGCACCGACCAGCAAGAGTGGATCATCGCGGCGAGCTGCGTTGAGGAATGCCAATCCTGACTCTGAACTTTCTCTGCGACCATATCCAAACACTGGAAGATGCGGCTATCGGTATCCGTGTACAGCGAAGTCGGCCCATCAGTGAATACACTACTGACAATCCTTTTGAACAGCGCAAGGCATTTAACCTTGACCTCTTCGGGAAACTCCTTGGACTGGTTCTCCTTGATCGACGTCATTAAGGAAACCGTTAAGCCTTCGTCGGCAGGGGCCCAATTGTCGATGGACGACCCGAGCTGAACGAACTTGTCATGCTCGCTCACATCTGCAATCTTCGTGGCGAGGGCGCGGCCAGCGCGCTCGACGTGCTCGTTAGTCGGGAAGAGCTTGGTGAGCTCCTTGAACAGAAACTTCCACTGATGGAGCGCCGTAATGCTAAGGCTGTCGTCATCGGTGGCGGGCGCGGACGGTTTGGCAGCCACGATTGATTCTGCCATCCTGCAGGCCTTGGCCCACAGCTCGTTCTTAGCGGCATCGCATGCGCCATCGTAGAGGTCGGCCTCGAAGTAAGGGATGTCCTTCGCGATTTTGAGCATGGTGGTTGCGTGTACCTCTTTCGGGGGGACAGTGCCGTTGGTGCCATCCAGGTCACTCAGCATCTGCTTCAGCTTCGGCCCGTGGATCTTGATCGCGTCCGAGGTGCTGATAGCCCACTTCAGCTCTGCCTCCCAATACCCGCCCGCTGACGTGAGTAAGGACTGGCCAATGACCTGCATCACCGAAGCGTTACCAGTCGTCCTCTTCGCCTCCTTGTCGAGGATGTGGGCGTCGGCGAAGACCGTCAGGTCCGTATCTTTACCGATGTACTTATGGTGCAGTGCGACCAGCAAGCGAACGACAGTAGTTGCCTCCAAGAAGCATCTGACAGCCGCCTCCCCAAGGTTCGCGTCCTCTGGCAAGGAGCTGAACACTTCGTCAGCAAGTTCGCAGAACAAGACGGCGTCCTCAGCGGACGCGGCACCTGCGGACAGCCAGTTTGAGAACGTGTCGGAGAAGACCCACTCGACGAACGTAGAGGCGACGTCGAGGTCGTGCGAGCAGCCCTGCACCATCGTCACCTTTGTTGGGTCATCCACCTTTTTGACCAAATTATCGTCGAATCCCCAGACCACGCACGCGGTCAGGAACTGCTTCAGGAGGTCTCGCTTGCGCTCGGCGGCACCACTGCCCTCCTGATGGTTGGCCTTGTGCCACAGGCCCATCACGTTGCGCTTCGCGAGGCCCCTGAAGGATTTCGGGGTCAGCACGGCCCCGGCCTTCTGGAGGTCGCTCCACGCGTCGATCAGCTCCTGGTCGTCGACGTTCGCACAGGCATCATCGGAGAACAGCTTCGACTTGTTGAATAGGTCGATATGCGTCTGGAGAGTCTTCTTATCGGTCCCGTTCAGCTTCGACAACAACTGCTTCGCCTGATGCTCAGCCCTGCCACTTTTGTAGCCATTAAACCCGCGTGAATAAGCCAACTCGTGGATCCAGTAATCCTTGGTGCCGAGGGTGTTAGGGTTCGCACTGAGCTCATCAACCACCATGGACATCGTTGTTCTCATGCTTTTGACCGACCCTGGCGAAGGATCTCCAGCCTTCCTCTTGTCACCTGGGCTGCTTCTGTTGAGCAGCGTACCGATATCACTTCCGCTCGGGCGCCGCGCCTCTGGGCCCAAGTTCTCGCCAGTTCCCGCGTTGCCGTGCTGGAGGAGCCTTTCGACCGTGAGAGGGGGGACAGGCCCGAGCGATGAGGCGGCTGGACCTCCCGCCCCCCCAGCCGCGGCGGACTCTGCAGCTGCTAACTCCTCGGCGAGGGACTCCTGCTCGCTGGAGTCCCCGTCCCGCTGGTCTGCACGAAGCAGCTTCGCACCCCTCCGCGCCTTCTCAAGCGCCTTCTCCTTGCGCTTGGTGACGTCACTGTGGCTCGGGATGGCCGCGTAGACGCCCCTGTTGAAGGTGTTGGAAGGGTCGCCCTTTGCGTCCTCGTCGTCCTTCGACTTAACGGCCCCCGCGAACATAACTTGCCCGTGCTTCTGGAACATCTCAGCTGCTGAACCCTTGAATGCGCCTGCAGCGTATCCAATCGAGGTCTTGTGGAAGATCTTCAGTACTGGGTAGTCTTCCTTGACGCCAGCAGGCAACTTCACAGGGTATATGATCAGCGGCTTCGGGCGGTGCGGAACCAAATAGGGGACCAACTTCAGCGTCTTTGGGCTCTTCTCGTATAGCCTGGTCACGTCACCCTCAGTGAGAGCCGAACATTTCGTGCACATCTCGTGCCCCACCTGGTTGTTCTCGAACAGCTGAAGGCCGCGCTCGCGCAGATGCGGCGTCGCGGTGCCCAGCACGGGGTGGCTGTCAAACAGGTCGCCCATGTCGCCTGCGTCGAGGTGTTTGACGATCTGCGCCCAGGTCAGGTTCGGCAGTTCCTTCGAAGCCCACTTCGCGCAACCATCGCACGCCTTGTCGCCCTCCACGAGGAGCCCGATGCGGATATCCGCGTTCTCGGCGGTCACATCGAGGAGCGTGATCTCCTTGGGCGCGCGAGGCGGGCAAAGCTACGACCCCCCTCTCACCATCGCTACAAGCCTAACCACAGTTGTCGTTACCACCCGATGTGTCCCTGGTGGCCCCCCGCGGGTTGGGGGTAGCAGTGGGTTGGGGTAGGCGCGCAGTGGGTAGGGGGTAGGGGTAGGGCGGTTCAGGCCCAACAATCCCTGTCGGACTTGCCGCGCAAGTCGCAGGTGCGAGCACCAGCGCCCACGCGACGGCGCTGGCCACCTCGGCCGCCGCCTCGGCCGCCTCCGCGGGCAGACTGCGCCTTGAGTGCCCTGCGAACGCCGCCCTTCTGCGCCGCGGGATGCGTCGGCACGCGCCGAGCCGACCCAGCCATGGCCGACGCGGCTAGCTGACCGATCAAAGATCGGGAATGCCCATGCACACCGTGCCAGACTGGGCACTTGCTCGTGGACTCAACCAACGCGCCTCGAACCAATCAGGCTGCGACGGAGGCGCGCCCATGGGGCCCCGCAACCCACGAGCTTGGACACCAAACCTCGCTGGCTCTCATGGCTTATGGCTTAGGAGCTTGGAATTTAGGACGCAACTGCCAAACCATGGTACCGCGCGCGGGCCACGGGCCACAGGCAACCACCCAATGTTTTAATCAAAAGCGGCTCGCCTCGGCACCGTTCCACAATGGATGTTTCGACAATGCCTGCACGTTGGCTATCAGCAATACCCGAACACAGCCCTTCAAATCACCTGGCATGTAGCCTGGGCCTGGGCGACATATCTCTAATTCGGCACAGCCCCCCAGCAACAACACCCTTAATTAGAAATACCAGAGCGCACCTCCTCATGCTAGGAAGTGTTACGCATCTAATTGCAGATAAAATGCTATAATGTGCTGGCTGCTGGCTCGAGGTCCGAATTGGCAGCTGCGCTGCGGAGGCGCCTAATGATTTTTGTTGCGCTCGAGCCCCCTCATCTGGATGAGCCTGTTCACTAGATCTTCTTTCGATCCCGATGTATCTCCGTTCATCTTAGATACCTGTTGGCGAAGGCTGTTGATGGTAAACTGACGAATCACGTTAGCATCACGTGAGTTGATTGCCTTCTTGAGGCCATTGGATACTGGTTTGACGTCCGAGTCAGAGCGCTTATCTTCGTCAAGCTTCTCCTCCGTGGCCCCCTTCACATCTGGCTCAAACAACGTTCTGAACTTCCACCCGAGAACGAATCCGATCACGAAGCTGATCGCACAACTCATGATGAAAAGTATTGTCATGAAACTCGTCATGCTCATCTCTGCGATCGTAGAGTTGTTCCCGTCCAGCTTGACGACGGCAAGCTCACACCGAGCCCACATGAACTGCATAAGAAATACGCGCACCTGCAAACGCATGGAGACACGGGCCATGGCCCGAGCTCTGGATCTCAGCTGCTTATAACAGTATGCTCCAATGTGGTCATCTCCCGCCCCCCAACCCCCCTCTCCCCCTCCACCCTCTTCTCGTGGGCGACTCTAGCGCGCAGGGCTGCTGCTGAATGACTGTGGGAGTGGCGGGGGCGCGGTGGGGGGAAAGGTGTGGAGGGTATTTGTTGGACGGACGATAACCACACTGGCGCATATAAGGAATAAGAGGGCGCCAAGATAGCGCACGCAGGTTGCACGGCAGCATTGCAGCCACAATGCTATGCGAGACGCCGATCACAGTGATTGACAAACTCAACTCTTTTCGGCCAGCCCCCCCGCTCCCCGAGACCCAGACGTCCCAGACAGGCCACGATAACTCCAGGGGCCACCGATGACTGTCGCGAGCAAGACGCCGCCCAAGACTCGCGGAAAAAGCTGTCGGTGGCAACCAAACCCGCAACCCTTGGTCACGAAATCAAACCACGGCCCAGCAAGCGCCACGCCCCCGACAGCCGATCTGACGCCGCAGGCGCCGCGCCTCCAAGGGACCCGCAACCACAGCACGCGACACAGGACCACGGAGTCGGAGCGAGAGGAGATGCCTGGGGCCCAGGGCCCAGGGGGAAATCCTATCTCTCTCTCTCTCTCTCTCTCTCTCTCTCTCTCTCTCTCTCTCTCTCTCTCTCTCTCTCTCTCTCTCTCTCTCTCTCTCTCCCCCCCCCATCTCTCTCCCTGAATCCCCTTTAATCCCCCGACTCCTCCTCCCCCGAACCGCCGCCCACGAATGTGGGCCCCCAAGTGGGGCTCAACCGCCCGCCGCCCCACAAGTGTGGGGCATCTCCCCGCGAAAGCCCACGGACGGAGGGCAGGCGGTGGTGCCAAGTGGCATGTATGTGCCTCCACCGCCTCCTCCTTTGAACTCTCTCTCTCTCTCTCTCTCTCTCTCTCTCTCTCTCTCTCTCTCTCTTTCTCTCTCTCTCTCTCTCTCTCTCTCTCTCTCTCTTTCTCTCTCTCTCTCTCTCTCTCTCTCTCTCTCTCTATCCCACCCCCCATCTCTCTCACTCTATATATCTACCCTTCTATCATCTATCATCTACCAATCCCTCTTGAAGGAGGTGGGTGAGGGGGGTGAGAATAGACGAGGGGGAAGAAACGGATAAGGGAGGATGCCATGGGAGAGGAAAGAGGAGAATGAGAAGGAGGGGAAGGAGAGGAAGAGAAAGAGAGAGGGGCCTGCTGATTGCTATGTTACAAAGGGAGTCGGAGCGAGAGGACTCGGCTATATGGCTAGGGGCTAGACGGCTAGACAACTCTTCTGGATTCGGCTCGGCTGCAGTGCTTGGGCACCAACCACGACCCCAAAGAAGCCAACTCCATACCTAGCCTAACTCAAAATCTAACCTGAGTTTACACCCAAAGCGCTGCCTAAGGAAAATAACATTTACTTGGCAGCCCACATTCCTGCTGCACAGAGCGCCACTGGCACCTCACCACGCCCTAGTGTGGCCCCTTAGACGGCGTGGCGAATACGATTCGCTGTGTGGGCAAACGCTCCTGTGCACATGGGCTTGCCAATAACGTCGCTGCCTAAGGAGCCATCCCACCCCCCGCATCCCGCACACCCTCCCCACTCTCCACCCACACCCCCACACCCACCCCGCCACCACCAGGCCACCAACCCACCTACGCCCTATAACGCACCACGAAAATCCTGGGGTGCGAGGCGGAACTGCAGTAGCAGTGATGTCTAATGTCTAATCGGAAGCCTCAACCCAATAGCCTATAACAAGAAACTCCAACCCATTGCGTCGCAAATGATGGCTAGCCTTGGCTAGCTGGACACACAATCCTCCCAGCCACTTGGCCAAATCTAAGGTTTGCATACACAGTAGGAGTATACCCCCTTATGAAGCCCTGCGGGTTTAAACGAATGAAGGATCGATGACTGAGGATTGGGGGCCGAGGGTCGATGGGGAGGGGCCGAGGGTCGAGGGTCAAGTGCGGGGAGAGGTTTAAGCTCTAAGATCTCGCTGGGGCGCGCCGAGACGACGCACAAGATCAGTTCTAGCGCTGAGCGTTGGGCGGCTCTGCTGGCGAGCCGCCGCTCGCAACTTGAGATAGGAAAGCGTCGGCGCATAACAAACGAACCCGAATGCATGCTGACCCGCCAGCCGTCATATTCCCAATTTTGGGACGACGTCCTGGAACAGCAGATGCGCGCCATCTCTTATACCTTATACAAAATCATGGTATCTGGCCGCAGCGTGTAAGCAGATATACGAGTAGTCGTAACAGTAATTGTCGATGTTGATTTAGCATATATCCATACTGTTATATAGAATATAGATGCCGTTGCTTCCGTAGAAACAACAATAGCATAGAAGCGCCGCCGACGCCGTGACAAACATATAGCGCGCCTGCAGCCAGGTGCCAGGGAGAACGTCTTGTTCTTCACAAGGTACACTCAGAGAACGGAGCAGGCCGCTCCCTACTCTGCAGCGGCCGAAAGCGAAGGTCCAGTCGCAGGTGGCTGGTGCACCAGGTTGTCGCTGGAATCCGCGCGCTGGTTGCGCGGCGGAAGCGCCCCCGTGCTGGCCGAAAGCGAAAGCCCAGGAGGCGCAGGGCGCGGGCGCCCCCTCATGCACATTCCCTGGACCACCGTATCTAGGTTCGCAAGCTGCCTTTCAATGGCCGTCTGCCCATTGATTGACTGGTTGACGCGGGTCTTGAGCTCCATGACCTCGGTTGTCAGCACCGTATTGCTTGTAATCATGGCCGCCAACGCGGACCTCAGATCCTCCATGCCTTTGGTTACGCCTTCGAGGGCATTCTTGATCAAGCCCATGTCTTGCGTGATGGCGTCGAGGTAGTGCTTAGTCCGAGTACAGCTGACGGCGTCCAAGTCCATCTCCATTGGGTCGCATGCATCGCTGGCAGCTCCATCCGCTGCGCCGCCAGCTGCGGCGCCTCCTCCGTCAGCTCCACGTGCTGAGCCATCGGCGGCACCTGCAGCACTACCTCCGTCTGAACCACGGGCTGCGCCATCATCACTACCTGCTGCGGCACGTCCGTCGGCCCCGCCTGCTGCGCCAGTAGCGTGACCGACGCTTCCACATGGCGCGCCCTTGCCGCGACCTCCCTTGCCGCGACCTCCGAGACCTTGAGCGGCCGCCCTCGCCCACTGGTCGCCGTTGTCCTGGGTTCCTTGCTCGTCGCTGGGAGGGCTGTCGTGATCCTTCCAACACCTGCCGTTGATCTCCCTGCTTTCCCAATCTGCCTTTGGGCAATGCGGCCTCGTTCTGTACCCTGGCTGATCGCACCCGTACAACCAATACCACGCTTTCTGCCTGTGGCGAGAATTGAGCAAATGCCCTGGCGACTGTACCCATGTATCGCACGGAATGCACTTCATGTGCCCTGCTACCATCTGCACGTACGGCGAGCCTCGGCGCACTCCGTTGATCAACATCGTCTCTGGCCAATTGCGTCCATCCGCCATTGCGGTCAAACGTCCGTTGAACAATATCGTCTCTGGCATAGGCGGTGCCCTGCTGAAAGCAAAGCAAGCCCCGTGCTGCAATGTGTAAGCAGCAGTCTTGCAAGCAAAATGCTTGTGCCTCAGCGCCAGCAAGAAGAGGGTGGAGGGATGGCGACAAGCGGCGGTGGGTCCGAGATCGCCCCACGACGGCCCATGAGGCTTCCAATAAGACCCCCAGACCCAAGCCAGCCCAATAAGGCCCCGAGACGGCAGCAGGGGCGCCCAAGGCGGCCCAAGACAGCCCCAATATTGCATTAAGCGGTGCCCAGAAGTCGTCGTGAGTGTTATTTGTTGGCTGTGGGCGCTCTGGTCGCCAGTTTGATCGAGCTGCGTCGAGCTGTGGCTGCTCTGGGATTCGACGGTCCTCTCCCGCAGCTGATTCGAGCCTCGGGGCCTCGATTCAAGGCCCCGAGATACATCGCAAGCGCAAGAGCCCCGAGGAATGATTCGACGAGGAGTTCCCGAAGCCACAAATCGCCCGCCAAGAAGCCTCTGAGATGCATCCCAAGAGCCTCCCATATGCATTCAAGAGGCTCCATGCTCCATGCCCCATGCCGATAATATAGCTTCCACGATGGCCGCGAGCACTCACTTATTCTGGTGGTCTGCGGAATAGCGTGAGCCATGAAATTGATTAAAGTATGCAGGCGATGTTTCTCTCTCTCTCTCTCTCTCTCTCTCTCTCTCTCTCTCTCTCTCTCTCTCTCTCTTTTCCCATTCAGGCCAACTCCGACCAGAGGCCTGTGAGAAGGTGTCCCAGGGTTGCAGTAGTGAGGCTTAGCTCGCACAACCCTCTAGTATATAATCAGTTCCTGCAACATTTCAAATGATGCTGATGCGCACGGCGGGGCGCCAGCACGGGGGCGCGGACAAGGGACACGGCGATAGCCAGCCTCACTTGGCGATGAAGTAGAGTGCGAGCAGCACGACGGTGGCCCTCCAGCGGGCTGAACTCTCATGAGACACTGCCACGATGGAAATCTAGAATCTGGAATCTAGAAATAGCATTCGGGTGGTCGGACTGGCACTCTGAGTCGGGCTGGCACTCTGAGTCGTGCTGGCGCTCTGAGTCTGGGAACTCGGGCTCTGAGTCTTGGAACTCGGGCCTGGTGTTTGCGTGCTTGGGCTCTCTGCATCTTCCTTCACTGCACACTTCAACTCGCTGTATGTACTCGTCTCAATCGTCTTTCTGAGTTCGGCAATCCCCAACAAGTGCAGCCGCCACTTGGGCGGCATCGGGAAATCAAGATTCTCAGCCTGCCACGTCTCGTACATTTTCCATTGTCCATCATTGCTCAACAACTCTTGCAGTTGCCGTCTGGCGGCACCATCAGCGGATGCCATATGCAATGATCAGTGGCGGGTTGCGGGTTGTACGTTGCATCCAACTACAGTTCACAGAAATGGAGGGCGCAAAGTTCGGCCAAAACGCCAAAACTGCAATTGCTGAGATGGTGGTTTAGGGAGTCGAAAGTGAGCCTGGTAACTCAAATAGGGCATATAGCCTGGCAAATAGCATCCATCGCTCTGCTGTGAAGGTACAGCATGAGGGGTGGATGGGTAAGATAGGATAAGATCGATGTAGTGATCTTTCCAGCACATAGCGAACACTCGCGGCGTCCGGGCAAATGGCGAATACCATCAGGTATCCGGGCAAATGGCGAATACCATCAGGTATCCGGGCAAATAGGGCGCGCGTGCCTTGAGCCCAAGGCAGCGGCGCGCGAGCTATGCTCCCGATACTATAGCATCTCCCAAAGAGCTACCCTCAAAGTCGGGAGGGGAGGAGACGGAGAGCATAGTCGCACGCAAAATTCGCGCGCACGACTGTTTGCAAAGAAATGAACACAGTGCGTACAGACTGGCCAAACGCCAGACTGTAAGGCGAGTTTCCTCGCGAAGTATTTCACGCAAATACAGAACAGCCCCTTCAAATAATGAAGGGCTATCGGCCTAGTTAGAGGTAGGCCAAAATTAGGCCATACCTCACCAAGCAAATGTGTATTAAGGCAAAGAGCCTGGGTTGTATGAAGCCGGCTCGTTGCCAGGCGTGAAATATGAGGCTCGTTTCCGAGCAACTAGAGGGGCGCCTTTATAGTAGGCGCCCGTGCTGGCAAACTGGACCACGAGGGCAACAAGGACAGACTAAAATTGATTAGACTTAGGTTTGTCTCTGTCCTCGGGACCCCGAAAGGGAACAAATTGCTTCACGTCATACTTAAATGACTGAGTGCCTGACATCACTTCCAGAAGCAGTTCCCGATCGATGCTTCCCTTTGTATGCCCATCTGCGGTCATATCCCTAGTATCACACCATTGCACGTTATGTACTATACCTATATCCATAAGCTCACGTATCCAACTGATATGTCCAAGCAGAGTCCGTTCTGTGGGTATTTTGAGATCCCTGCTTGATAAAGATTTGTAGACGGACTCAGCGTCTATGGTCAGAGAGACTTTGATAGCAAGGCCTCCAACTTCACGCATATCTCGTAGTTGTCGTGGAGTCAAGGCCCCTGCCTTAAGCTCATGGAGAGTAATGAGCGTAGGGTAACACTCATCAAGGTTATGTGCGGCTGCAAGTGCCTCCGCAGCATAACTGGACCTCACCTGTAATCGGTGTGATTTGCATAGTCCGTCACAGAGGTGAACGACGGACTTGCCTTGAGGCGAGTTTCCTCGCCGTAGTACGTTGGCCCCGCGTATGCCGTAGCCCTTGGTCTCGTCATCCTCCTCCCCGGTAAGCTTCCGATATCCCGAATCGCTATGGATGTCGACTTCATTCGTCGGCTTCATCCGAGGGAAGGTGATACGTTTCGGACTGCTGATCAGCTTTCGCGTCACAGCATTCAAACGTCTGACTTGTAAATTGGTGGGCTCTTGAATTTTCTGAAGAGAGACCACATATACCATAAGCCAGATTTGAGTAAGAAGGGCATAGGCGAGGGCTCCTCGCAGGCTGACGAACATGTCGGTAATAAGTTTCGTGGCTTTGGCGTCGGCCGCCGCTCCTGTGAGTTCTGGATGTGTGATAGGACGTAGTTGTTTGATATACTCGTCCTGGTCCATGATCACATCTCCCTGATCATTCTTAGTGTAGCGGACGGCGCAGTTCGTACATGTGTGCTTGTTGAGCTTGCATTTGCCAAAAACCTTTTCGACACGTTGTACATAGTCGTCGATATGTTTCTCTAGACCTGCCATATTAATGTCATCGACATGTTTTGCAGTCAGAAGATCTTGGCTGAATTCAAATTCAGGATCGTAACTAGTCGGTGTAAGTCCTATAGCTCGTGTGGTCGTACGAAGTTTGAGAGAGAACGCTCTTGGGGCGTCCTTAGTACCCGTTCCTGGTTTGAGGCACCTAAGACAGTGTCGACTTTCGTCGTAGGATGAGAAGCCGGGTAGGGTACGAAGTACCTGAGCGCTTCCTGGTGGAAGAGTAAAGCAGACCATGCGAGTTTCCTCGCCAGTGGCATGGGCAAGTTCCTCGTAGGTCAAACCTTTAAGGAACGCCTTATCGATATCCATGGATGCTAAGATCCACTCTGGATGACATGCCGCTTCACTTGCCAAGAGTCGTTGAGACTGCCTTCGGGCGGTTCCCGAGAATGTTTCCACATCAAAGGCCTCAGTATCCATAAATCCACGAAGGACCAATCTGAGACGAATGGTTTTAACGTTCTCGGTGCCCATCTTTACGAACTTCCACTTGTATACATATCTGGATGTCATGATGTTGGAAGCTTTGGATAAGTCGTACATCTCAAAGCATCGGTTATCAATCCAGATCTTGAGCTCAGTATATAAGGCTTCACTAACCTCCTTTGGATGTGCTGCTATGTCGGCTTTGGTCAGTAGGTCGTCTTCTTTGACAACCACAGCACGTTTAGCGGCATTGGATACATATACTCTCATCGTTGCGACCATATCGGTATCGAGCTGTGCAAGTTGGGTCTGATCCAACACTATTTTTGACATTTCTGATGTAAAGCATAGTTCAACGTAAGGACCATATTCATCACTGTCTAGGGAATAGCTCTCGTCGTTTGTGTTCGAACAAAGAGATACTAGACAAGACTCACATGATTTAGGCTCGTCTCCGAGCATATCTGATGATGAAATATCATCTTCGTCCGCAAATGCTGAAACCAAAACACATTGGTTAGGCAGCATAGTTGTTGGGACGCAATAGAGATAATCATCTGTAATCGTCGTAGGATGAAGGTCCATACGTAGTTCGTCGTACCACTCTTCCAGCATCATGGCTTCGATATTGTGTTCCTCATTTTCCTCATAGGTTGTCGACAGACGGCCTTCGCTAGGCGATGAAGCATCTGGTGTGTCTGGAGAAGGCCTGTTTCCAGGCGACTCGTGTTCTCCAGACGTGTTGCTTGGATGCTGATATTTAGCCAGGTCATCGTGAAATCCTAAGGAAGGGACACGTGAAGTCAAGCATTGAATAAGTCTGGAGTGAGTGCTACCAGTAATCTGAGAGATGTTTAGGCCGGTGCCCACACATTCGTAGTAGTGGAACGCCGGGCTAATGTCATTATCATAGTGGATCAGCGTAGACCCGGTGGCGTACTACTGCAGGTAGGCTTGACACACTCTTAGCCAATCGAACTGCTACTACATGTTCCACTCTGAAGTAATTTCGTACGAGATACTGTACTGCTAGGTGTACGCGCGGGTGAAACTTGCTATCGTCTGACAGGTTAAGGTTTCCCTTGTAGTCGGGAATATACCCGAAAACTTTGGCAGGTTTCCCTGCACTGAGATGTGCCACATAGGCAAGGACGGTTTGCATGGCCATGTTATCCATGCCAAGTTCCCGTGTGAGGAGACATTCGATGTATAGTGTGTGACGAGCATCAGGATACATCACAATTACCTCACGAGATCCTGCCTTGACAACGATATGTCCTCTTTCAGGCACATTTCGGATCACCGGGAATGGGCCATTCCAGCCTCCATGGTCGTCCTTGGTGGCAGTAGGTCGGTGATAGTCGACCAAATCACCTGATGAGTAAAGGCGAGCACCATCAGGAGTCGTCTTGGCCCTAAGAGCCCGATTTGTCTTGGCTACAGCAGTAGCCTGAGTTATAGCTTCTAGGCTGACTTCCCTTACACGACGTTCTCGTTCGTGTCCTGAAGTCTCGGGTCCCTTGGGAAAGTCAAGGGTATCGAGATCAGGAAGGAAAGAGGGCTGACGTCCTGTGTGTGCCTGATATGGCGATACTCCGTTATAAAACGTGAACGCATTAGTAACGAAGATGCCTTCCGCCAAGACTCTAGTGAATACAACAGGGATGTTGTGTCTGTTCAGTTCTTCCTCAATCATATGGAGGACACCTCTGAGGATGCCGTTTCGTGACTCAATTGAAGTCGCGTGTTGGCCAGGTGCTCGGATACGAAGTTCCGTGCCCTTATTGGCCATCATGCTTTTAGCGGCATCATTATTCAGGGCGCCTTCTCCATCTGAGTATAAAACTTTGAAGGGTCCGTGATAGGCAATCCAGCAGTAGTGGTAGGCGTCGATGATAGCGTCGCGTTCTCTGTCGGAAATTTCAAGGCCTGCTGCCAGGCGAATACAACGATCCATAATATGAAATATGGTCCGTTTCTTGTAAAACATGAGGTCCATTTCCCCTTCATCGAGCCAGCTGCCAGGGAGGCTTACTGATGGTAGTGTTGAGTTTCCTGGACGTTCCCATGCTCTGCATTCCCGACAGGTATCGCAGACTTCCTTGATCATATTTAGTCGAACGTTATCAAGCCCTACCTTTTCGAGGATTAGCCTCATTTTTGGCTCCTTCGCATGATACCATCGCAGATGCAGTTTTCGGAGTTCCTTTTTCACAACATGGGGTTCGTGACTACGGAGACTCTGTAGACTGTGTTGGATGTCAAATCTCGTCCAGTCGGGTAGTCGTGGAGCCCCAGAGCCGGTGGAGGCAAGAGGGTTCCTTGTAGCTCTACGTAGTTGATCCCCTGTGTTGACTGCGTCTGGAGGTGGTGGTACGCCTTGTAGACGTCCGCGGCGGGCCGCTACCTGTGGCGTATCGCTAGAAGACGCAGAAGGCGTGTTTCCACGCTCGGGGGCGTCTCGTAGCAGGTCGTAGCTGCTGGTACCAGATGTCGGATCGACGTTACCGAAGGAACGTGGTCGTGGTGGCCTGGCGCGTGCGCCTTGGCGGCCACCTGAAGCTGAAGCTTGGCCCTCACCAGGTTTAGGTAGGGGTTTCCACCAAGCTGGCACGGTTTTGCCTTCGGGGTCGTGGTCGTCTGGTAGTTTTGGTTCAGCAAAACGACATTTACCAGGTTCGGTATCAAGGTGATTCTTAACACCCTTGCTTCTCGTAAGATCCCTCTGACATGCTGGACATGGCCAGTATACAGAGATAGAGTCATGATATTTGCACTGCGTAGGGTCTCTGTTATGGCTAGGACTGTCCTTTCGGACGTTGTCGATGCATGCCGGGCACGTAGCCACCTTTGGGATGATACGATCACCGATGCGTCTCATACCTTCACCTGGTTCAGCTTGCTCAGGAAGGTCGGCAGGATAAGCATGTGCAGTATTTATAGGCGCGTTTCCGCGCGTGGTGTCAATGGCTTTCGCCAAGTAGACGGCTTCCACGAAGGCAGACTGCAGTCGTCGAGTGTATTTTTGTGCCAGTGAAAGCTCGGTGTTGCACGGTTGTGCGTGCACATGCTGACCGTTGCACTTGAGTCGCTCAAAGGGTTTAAGAATTGTCTTGTCGTTGCTGGTGATATTTGTCGGCTTCTTAATATAGTCGCCAGTCGTATCTTTAAGTCCAGTAGCGCATTGATCAATGCGCACGGTCGTGATGTGTGGTCGGTTGGCAAGCTTCGTCCATGGAGAGATATCGTCCACCCATGTTCCTGTCGGTTGTTCGCGTATAAACCACCTCTGAGCGTCATCTTGGGTAACAGCAATTTTACCACAATAGATTATGTGTGGTAAGTCTTCTCTGTGGTGCTGTTCCCAAGTGTTATAGTTGACTTTGTAGTTATAGTAAGATGGTGGTCCTGTGGTGCGGCAGCTGGGTTGCAGTATGGCAACTCGTACGTAGCATATCTTAAAGTAATGATCTATAACCTGCTGCACCGAGGGGTCTCCCAGGTCGACATATGTAGTCTTGTCCAAGTTGCCGCCTGAGGAAAGTCCCCTTGAGAAGGCAAGCTCTGAGATGCCACCCTCACCACCACAAAGCTCCAACATATCCACGCAATTGTTATGGCCGTAGCATAGTGTAGCAACTATGCTGTATATGTTAGCGTGTGTGTCGGGCATAGATGTGGGAAGGGTAAGGAACAGGTCATCGTCCTCGTCGGAGCTTATCAGCTCAACAGGGACGTCAGTACTCCAGGTTGCCATAAGATCCTGTCCGAGTCCTGACAAGTCATCGCCGCAATCGTCATTTCCGTCTTCGACGTGCTTTTTAATGCGGCGAGGCTTGATGCCTGCTTCCTTTTCGGCTTTGAGCCTTTCCTTCTGCTTTATACGCGATTCAGTGGGTAAAGCTTGCTCGTTTTGTTCGTCGGTCTGTGTACTCATTGTCGTGGTGGAATGGGTACATGCGTCAATCGCCAGAGTCGGGAGGGGGAGAGAACAGTCATCTATGATGACGCGTCTATGTTTCTGTGGTGATTGAGTAGGCTCGTTTCCGAGCAAGACCGGTTCCTCGGGTTGCCAATACAACCGAGTACTGATGTTGGCAACCCCTGCAGGTAATGGTGCATGCCAATCATACCCTGTTGGTTGATCGGTAACTGAGATATCTTGAATAACCGCGTTGGTATCCAAGTTGATTGTTACACGTCGGATGACTTCAGACCATTTTGGTCCTCCCTTATGAGTCGTCACGTAATGACGGGTATTATGGTCTGTACGTGTATACGTATTTAAGTATACGGGCACGTTTCCGTGCGTGGTGGTACTCCCCAGGATTTTGTCGTTTAAGTAACGGATGAGTGTAGTACGTGTCTGAGCCCGCCATTCAGCATGTCGTACCGTATGGCCGTACCAGTCCAACACATGTTGTGGTATGGCCTGCTTACAGGTACATGTCCACAGCTTCGAGCTAATCGGTATCGATGATGCTACCTGCATATATGTACCACTTGGTGTATTGTCTTGCATATTGAACCGAATACCGAAATGACACAAACGCATCCGTATTACTGACAACTTTAGATCTTCCAGAGTATCACGTACTGGAGATAACTTCCAAACATATCCTGGGGGACCAAATATGATGATTTTCATGCGGAGTTTCTTGGCTTTTATCAACAGGTTCTGGATACGTGACCAGTGTGGGGCCACTCTCTTTCCTGGAGTTCGTATATACCAGTCACCCGGAGTACTGATCCATATGAGAGTGTAATCTCCACTGATCACCGCACCTAGATAGTTTGTGCCCACGCTTGTCATAAGTTCGTTGTGGGAAATACGGTCACAAATATAACCTCGTGTGCGGAGGTCGGCACATGCCTCCCTCGTATCTTCAATGACAAAAGCCCTCTTACTAAGGCAGGTTGCCCCGCTGTCCTTGTTACCCCCCGGCTTTTCAGCCATCAGGCAAGACGACGAGGGGGCGACGTCGCCCTGCCATCTTCAAGATGAAGAAGATGTGCCTACAATATCTGCCAACATCTGGGCTTCCCTCAGATGCTGGAGCTCAGCACTGCAGCGCGCCGTGGCCTCAGAGGCGGATTGCTCCGCAAATGCTGTCAGCATCGATGGATTATCCATCAGCTGTTTCAGCACGCCTTTGGACCTAGCGTCGCTGACCGTATGCAATTCACGATTAGTGTATCCCATCACTATTTTACGGCGGGACTGTACAGCGTCCATGGGTACACTACCACCATGCAGGGCCAGTGTCCTGGCAACAAAACAATCGAACGTCTCGAGATCGTCGATGTTGTCGCCTCGCATGGTGGCCTTGGCGAGCGTCTCCATCAACCCCTGGGGCAGGTTTCCCTGCAATTGATTGCGCTCCTGCGCTGGGGTCGGCTCGCCTGTCAGCACTGTCTGGAAGGACGTGCTGCTTGAGCTCGAGGCGGGTTGCCCCGCAGCTCCAAAACAATCACACCTGATCGACAGATGCCCTGACGGCAACTTTGTCGTCGGCATGATTTTGGAGCCTTCTGGGAGCTCCATTTTGACCTGCCCCTTACCAGGGAATATCAGCTTTTCCTGGCCTCGTTCAAGCACGATGATCGTGCGTTTGTCCTGCATACTGTCGAGACCTAGGATGGCTGGCAGATCCTTTCCACAGCCTGACACAATGTTCGTCTTGTATGAATCGTGTTGGGCTGACCCCTGGTACTCGCAGGCAATGCTAAATGTGCCTACGGTATCCGCTGGGGCCGACCCTCTCCCACTCCGTTGATATGCAAACGAGAGCGGGGCTCGAACGTACAAGCACGACCATGTGACTCAGCAGCCTGGACGAACTTACGGCTCGTGTTCTCGCCCATGATGTTGATCTTCGAACCGACGTCGATGAGTATGGAATTTCCACCGTCATCCAAGAACGTCTTACTCGGCTGCTTGATGTGCACAGTTTCTGAAGTGTCGGCTGTGTCGGTAGGCGGGTTTCCCCGCGGCACATTCGTACTCCCTGGCGGGTTACCCCGCACGACACTGGCATGCGACTCGCTCTCGGCCATGCGTGCCAGGTCAATGTACTGGAAGTACGACACGTGCTGGGCGTGATCACCACGCTCCTCCCGCCAGTTGGCATACTCATCACGTATGCTCATATACTGCTCGCGGGTAGTGCGCCTTATCAGCGTTAGGTACGAGTGAAGGGCGATGTCTTGCAGCCCCTCGTTCGTGACGTGATCCCGGTACCGCAGCCACTCCTCGAACTCCTCATTCGTCGCTGAGATGTTGACGGCCCTGGCTGCTGTTGCTGCTGACGCCGCTGAGGATTCTGATAGGTCTAACGACGGACTATCAGTTTCAGGATTATTGGCATCTAGCATAAACGTTGTGTGCGTATTATCCATCTGATTCTGGAAATGTCGTACACGCAACTCGCGCAGCTGATCAGGGCCCAGTGACATCTCAGCCTCGCCTCCACTCTGGGGAGACATCTGAGGAGTATCATGCAGGTTTCCCTGCTGAGGCGCCGTCATCGGGATAAGCTGATCGAAATATCCCGTTGCCATAGGCGGCCTTACCTCTTCAGGCAGGTGTCCCTGCTGGTGTGACGAAACTGTCTGCATAGCTAGCATCCTGGACGTCATCTCCTCCACCATGCTCCTCAGCTCCCGCAGCTCCCTCGCTGACTGCTCGGGAGTCTGACTAAGGGAGCCAGTCCATGGGAAGGACGATGTTATAATGCCAGGTGCACGACAGATCGCACATGGTGGCTGCTGGGGATCTCCCTCACGCTGGTTTGTCACGTGGCCCACCACGTTAGAATTCCAGCATCCCTCGTGGAATAGGTGATTGCACCTCAGGCGGTACACAATATCCCTGGGCTGAAATTCTTCGAGGCATACAGCACAGGTGTCCTCCATCCCGGTAAAGACTTCTACGTCTGCTACCCTGGGATATACCCGCCGCTGCCTCTCCAATACCGTCTCGGAGGGCATGAAGGCTGATGGGGGTGTCCCCGCTGGGTTCAGCACTTCCTGCACTTCGACATTTGGCATGGAAGTGGTAGGAGTCACGGCAGGCGAGTTTCCTCGCAAAGGTGAGCCCCTATTCCGCACCACGTCGAGTGCAGCTGCACGTGACTGGTCCCGTACACTTTGCACCGCCTGCCTCCTCCTGAAACATGCCTGCTGAGTGTGGTGCGTCTGCCTGATGTAGTCAGGCACGCCCCTACTGCCAGACGATATTGAATGGGCAGTGGGTTGCACAACCACCTCTGGTGATGTTGGAGAAGGCATGAAGGCCATGTGCGGGTACATGGAGTGGTCACTGCAGCGCACATTGGTGAGGTTATGCATCTGATCCGCCAATTCCCGAACAAATTTGTTCGGGACCCTTGTACCGTCAGGGTATAATGGCGGATTCATCTGCGTGGGTGGTGGCCTCTGGCCCTGAGACATGCTCGGATGGGCGTTGAACGCCGGGATAAAGGCTCGTTGCCGAGCGGGGTCCCGTGGGTTGGGACCCTCCGGTTCCCAGGACCAGGCTGGCCTCCACCTCTGCCCACTTGGGTGAGGCAGATTATGGTTCTGCACCTGCTGTACCGCGGCCGCCACTCTTGAGCGATAGTCGTCGGGTATACCCGCCCTGTGGTGGCTTGGTGTACCAGGCAGGTTTCCCTGCTGACTCGTTGGCGTGCCGGGCGGCATCATGTTGAGGAGGGCTGTGCTGTGATCAGCCCTAGCCGCAGCTAACCTCTCCATGAGTGTGCCGTTTACGGCAGGGCGGACAGGTGTCCCAAATGGGGATTGTGCTGGCGGAGTGCCCGATGGAGTCATGCCCCTTGGAGTGTGCATGCTCTGTGTGGGGCTTGCGTGCATTGGCTCGAACCGAGCAGGTCCGCTTGTAGGCAGGTTTCCCTGCATGGCTTGACGATTTCTCGTGGCCATAGCGGACATTGCTCCCTGGCCTGCGGCCCAGGGATCCTGCTGGTACAGCCTGTCCGCCAGCTGTTCTACCTGGTCAGGGTTCAGCGAAGCTGCAATCTGATCCAGGTCTGAAGTACTTATGGCCTGCCAAGACACGGCGCTCGGCCCTTGGCTTGGGGCACGGCTTGGAGCCGCGCTCCCGGCCTCACTCTCGGTGATCATAAAGATCCGAAAGATCTCAGGCTGGTTTCCCAGCTGGGTGGGGCTGTAGTGGTCCCCAACGTCCCTGTGGAGGTAGACCATGGCTGGATCAACGCCCTCTTGGTCTCGGGACCACTGGTACTTAATGCTGGAAGTACCAACATCAGCCCACCTATCTGAGGCAGTCATCGTACTGACAGGGACTCGCGCACGGCGGCTCCCCAAATACTCTGGGTTGCGCCATTGCCTTCCAGTGGTCAGGTCCTCTACATGAGAAATGTAATACGGTTCAATGATACCGTTATCTCCCTCGGACAAGAGGACTCCGTTATCGGACCAACAGAACTTCATACCATCTTGCATGGCCTTGCGCCAATCTACAAAGATGATGAGGTCTGAATCTGGGCCCCACCCACTGTTCACGGCACGGCGGCGCACTGTCGGCACGAAATGGATGTGTGAACGGCCTGTCCCCCTTTTCTTTGTGTTGTGCTCAGGTCTACAGGACAGGCCGTGCCACATAATGCCTTCGAAAGCGTGCCATCGAGTGCCATGCATGGCGACTTCAGGGTATGGGGCCGGTCTCCCGGCGGGTTCGTCGCACAGTACAATGTAGCTGTACAGCGACCATGGAGCTTTCAATGTCCATGAATGCCCCTGAGAAGCGCGGATGAAGATAGCGGGCTCGCCGGAGTCCCGCATTAGCACCTTGAATTGAAGGCGCTGTTTTTCTTCTCCGTCTGGTTCACGAACATGAACAACTTCCATCATGATGGCTGCGAGTTGGTCAACCGAGCGACCATACAACTGCTCGCTAATGACTTTAGCCTCGTCATATTCTGGGTTATGTTCAGCGTGCCTCGAGTGACCTGTGTTCCACGGAAATTCAGCCACGAGTTCCACGAGGTTAAACCAACCATCATGATCATCAAAGGATCTCAGGCGCCACACAGGATTATGTGGCTTATCTGGCGCATGTCTACATATCCTGCTGAGAGCTTTGCTTAACTTTTTGAGAGTATCATTGGATGTGGGAAGAATTCCGGCCTTCCTGCATTCCTTCATGAATGACTCATCCACCGAACGTATCGGTGGGAGCTTCCGAAGTGCCAGTCTATCCCTAATCAGATCTGGAGTCCCACTAGTAAAGGATGTGTCTCCTGGGTGGTGCAGCTGAACTACTGGCGGGTTTCCCCGCATCGGAGCCTCTGTTGCCGAAGAGGCTGCGGCTCCAGAAGAGGAGGAAGCTGCGGCAGCAGCGCCTGGCGGGTTTCCCCGCGGAGATGCGCGACTGGCGCTGCCCCTGATCTTCGGCACCCAGGTACCCCTCGACATAGCACCTTCATCGGACCTCCTGGAGCGAGCCGCCACAGGCGAAGCCGGCGCAGGTGCATACCCACTGCGCTCGAAAGCTGCCGCCCTTTTCGCAATGGATTTACTGCGGCTAAGCGGACGTCTTCGTTCCTCAGTAGGGTCCTGAGGTTGCTGCTTGGGCACAGATGCTGGTGTAGGAGCTGTGCTAATCGGCGGCCTCGGCGTCGCAGATCGAGACACCTCCATATGCACGTCTGGCCCAGGGCTCTGAGAGCTCGCCTTCGGTTTCGGCACCGGAGACGGCTTAGGTGTCGGGGGTTCACTCTTGGCCTTCGAAGTTAGTGGGAGCGGGGGCTTTCTAGCCCCCTTCATGTAGAGCTTGCTGGAATCCTCCAGCATCTTGCGAGTTGCCTCGCGTGTGCGTTCTTCTACTGTCCGAATACGCTCCTCGTCCTCCGCCACAGGTTGAGCCTTTTTCACGTCCTTGATTATCGGCTCTGGTTGTTGGGACTGGCTAGAGACGCCAGGCGAGTTTCCTCGCATACCAGGAAGACTAAAGAGCGCGTCTTTCTCTTCCTGGGTCATGGCTACCATTCCCCTTGGAGCCGGAGTAGGTTTCTCTTCTTCTTTCGGATCCAAGTGGCCCAAGATCCCGAGACGACTATTCACTACTGCGATCTCTTCCGGTGTCATCGGGTCAAGTGGCGGATGGCCCTCTTTAGGAGGGGTTTTGCCCCTGTTGGGGCTCAGGCCTTCGTTGTTTCCAACGGGGCATCCTGGCCTGTGATTCTGGAACGGCTGGGAACAAGGACCGCACGCAGCGTGAGGCCTATACTGCTTGCGAGCCGCGATAATATCTCGCAACTGGGTCCGCGCTTCTTGAATTTCAGGGCGGCGGATGTTTGTTGCAAGCTGATAGCCTCCACGGATGGGCCTGCCATCGCCGTCCCTATAGGCAGGATTGCCCTGGCCGAAGGCCGAGTGTTCCCCTTTTCGGCGTCGTCGGTCGTTGTACGGAAGTAGCTGGCCACCTCTTCTGAGAGCGTGTTCCTTTGGGCCAGCCTGTCTCCACTCACGAGGAAGTCGAGCCTGGGGATGTGGCTCTTCTCTGACGCGCGTATGGGAACGAGATCTTCTGGTGTTCTCATCAGAAGAAGCTGCCGATGCAGCAGGAGCGGCACCCGTTGGAGGTGCTTGAGGAGGCTCCTCTGCGATCCCAGATGGATCGCTCGATGGAGGCAGGTCTCCCTGCTGGGTGGAGCTCGGCGCAAGTGGCTCTTGTGCCGATGGTGATGATGATTCAGACTCATCAGGGTCGAAATCGACCTCTTCCTCACCAGTCACGTCCATCATGAGGATGGTGACGTCATCCTCATCTAACCCACAACCATCGCCTTCTACTTCTTCTGATGTCGAACCACCAATTATGATGGCCATTGGCGCATCTGGTAAAGGCAGGTTTCTCTGCATGGCCGGCGTCTGGGCGTCGCTCGGCTGTCCTGGAGTAGGAGGCACAGTCGTCGGCTCAGAGTCATCGACGAGCATAGGCTGCCTAGCAATGTTACGCATGGCCGTATGGTTTGGCCTCATCCCCAGCTCCTGGAGATTCCATCCTGGCGGGGGAAGATCATGACCACGCATAGCCATTGCCATTTCCAGGGCACGACGCCATCTACCATGGGAGTATATCAAGTGTCTCTGCACTTCCTGAGGATTTATACTGTCAATGAGAGTCAAAGCTGCCAAGAGTAGCTCTGAGCTACCGCAAGCATCATTATCCTGTTCTGTCATAATACCAGCTTCGATTTGTTCTTGACTCTCAGGATATGCAATTGCAAGTATCTCATGCATCCACATGAGGGTCTGCAAAAGTGTACGCGGTCCATATTCGCCTGGAGCAAGCGAACCAGGAGGTATGAACGGAGAACCTGGTTCGCCTGCAATGAAGGCCTGAACAAATGCTTGAGACTCCATTTCAATTAGGTCTTCAATAGTATGGGGATATTCTCCCAGCAGAAAAGGCCTGTGTCCAGGCGGGATTTCGGGCGGAGGTTCGAGGTTCCGTTGAACCTCGGAAGGCGAAGCCTCTATAGTGGTGTCCTCGTCGTCGCTCTCGTAGGCCATGATGTTGCCTGGGTTCCCGAACATCCAGTCGAAGAAGGAAAGAGGCTCGTTTCCGAGCGTACCGTGTTCCACGGGAGTGAGTTCATTACTGCCCGTGACGAACCGGCGGACGTACTCGAGGTAATACGCGTATAATCCATGACCATACCCCTCGAGCTCGTCAATGTTGTCCATGCCAACGACCCATGTGAAAAATATCTGTTCCATAGCCTCAAAGTCCTGGAGGCTCAGATACTCAATGGATGGTGTGCTCGAGCCGAAATGGACTTCGGACGACATGCCCTTTCCATTTCCCTTCGCTGGACAATCTCGCACAAGATGGTCGGAACTACCACATTCATGGCATTTGAGAACCTGGCCGTCTCTACCTCGCGGGTTTCCCCGCCTACCTTTACCTTTACCTGAGGTCTCTCTACGGCCTTTACCGCGGCCTTTTCCCCCAAAGAATATCTCATCATGTTGTTCATCTGAGAGCCTCTGGAGAAATGCCGCGATACCTCGCCCGTTCAACCTCCGACGACCACGCTTGCCTTTACCCTTTCCTTTAAAACTTCTGCGTATCCTCCTTCTAACACGACGCACTGGTTTTCGTGTGAACCTCCTCCACCTTCGTTTAGCCTGTTGTAACAGCCAGAATAAATGCTCAGCACGCTGATTGTCGTTATCCATATTCATGATATCTGACCAATCTAGAGCTTCAACACCATCTGATGATATAGTGTCTGTATCGGTGCCGGAGTCGAAGTCTTCGTCTCCTAAATAGGTGGATACACAGTCGGTTAGGGGATTTGATTCCCCCCATAACGAGCGGTGTGGTTGTGCTTATCTAGAAGGAGGGATGGTTGCCCAGCTTGGTTGTGATCGATCCCCTGCTAATAAAGCAGTGGATTCTCCTGGGTCATCGGCCCATATGCTTGAGGGCCGGTTTCCAGGCTGGGCTTCAGTGGTCAAGGTAATGTAGAAATTTCCACTACCAGATCCCCTTCCCCTTCCAAACACAGATCCTATGTTACCAGGAGACCGTTCGGATAGGTGGCCTATCGAACGCATCCTCTCCAGCAACTCATCATACTGTTGTTGTGTTCGAGGCATTTGGTGGTTGAGTGGCTGTAAGGAGTTGCATGGCCTTCTGGTTGCCGACGCCTCGGGCGCGGAATAGGATAGTAGTTAACAGTTGGAAGTTGGGAAGGTCGAATCCCACCGACTGTGCCTCAAGTCGGGCCATTTCGAATCGGGTGAGAGTAACATCGATTCGTTCCCCGTGAGGCACATGGAAGTCAATAAGTTGTGTGCCGGAAGTGAGCTGTCGCTCATCTTCCAGGCGTTCGAATTTCATGCTGAGGAGAAACATGATATAAGTTACTGGGTCTGTGTGGACCCCGTCGATATCAGCACCATAGTTTATGATGTCAGGCGGTGCCCTCATGGCGAGTGTCCTCGCTAGGCCTCCCAGGCCGCGTTGTATTGCGGCCGCTTGGGCCTGTGGCGTCATACGTCCGCTTGTAACGTTGAGCCACGCGTTGACCTCGTAAATGTACTCACGAAAAGGTACATTACCCTGAGGGTCCCAATATGGGCCATGTGTTTGCCCATCGGTGCTGTTATCTCCCCGACGCATGTGTGCGATTGCTGCCCCCAGCGCGAACCATATGATAGCGAAAACGATTAACCCAAGAATGTGTAACGAAGGACGGTTATGATGAGCGGTGTCGCGCTGGGGTAGCGCCTTGTCGAGTCTTCGAGGCGCTCTGTCTGGCGGGTTTCCCCGCCCTTGCTTCAGGTATTGCGTTATTGGCTCGTTGCCGAGCGGTTGATAGTAACGCAATGATGAAGCGTATATGGTACCCATCTGGTCGTCTAGACGTCGTACCTCTCGTGTAGCTTCTTGCTTTTGAATAGATCCTCGTAAATGTACTGGGAGTGGTGGCGCAGGGTAGTAGGTGGTCACGAAGATCGTGCCGAAGAATGTGAGGCTGAGAAGAGCAAGAGCTGACCACACGAGAGTGCGGCCAGCTCCGCTACCAAGTCGAAAGTGAGCCTGGTAACTCAAATAGGGCATATAGCCTGGCAAATAGCATCCATCGCTCTGCTGTGAAGGTACAGTATGAGGGGTGGATGGGTAAGATAGGATAAGATCGATGTAATGATCTTTCCAGCACATAGCGAACACTCGCGGTGTCCGGGCAAATGGCGAATACCATCAGGTATCCGGGCAAATGGCGAATACCATCAGGTATCCGGGCAAATAGGGCGCGCGTGCCTTGAGCCCAAGGCAGCGGCGCGCGAGCTATGCCCCCGATACTATAACATCTCCCAAAGAGCTACCCTCAAAGTTAGGGTTGAGGGCGCCCCATCTTCCAACCTTATTCCCCTTTGGGGAGGGGGTTATCGGTTACCCCTCCCCCACCCCTACCCTGGAACTGGACGGGAGGCGCGGCGAGGGGTTGGAGCGTCTAAGATGGCCCACGACCCAAGACGGCTCCAAGAGCGCATGGGAGACACCAAGATGGGTTCCATATTGCTCGGTATAGCTTAGTATGCCCCAAGATGGACCCGATGGTGCTCCAAGGTGCCTCAATACCGCCACCAGACGTCTCGAAGATGCCAAAGAGCGTCCCAAAGAGGCACCCAATACGCCAAACCCTTCCAACAACCTGCAGAAACCCATTGACGTTTGCCGTCTCGCCTTTTCGCTTCCGATGGCCATCCAGCCATCCGAGGCATCAAGATGGCCCCAAGACCCAAGACGGCCCAAGAGGGCCCCAAGACGGGCCCAATATAGCCCCAGGACGGCCACAAGAGCGCCCAGGAACGCTCCAAGAGCGCCCCAAAAACGCCCCATGATGCGATTTGGTGGTCTTCCGAGGGGCAGGCAATGATGCAAGGCTGCCAATGGTCCTGTTTTGGGAGCGGCCGATCGCCTACAACAGCCCCTCGGGCTCGCTGTCTGAGTCTGCGCTCTTCTGGCGCTCGCACGCAAGAATTGCTTGACAGTGGGCCGGCTGCTTTGCCTCGGACCTGGCCAAAACTCGTGATACCTTATCTGGATCGTGAATCATATGTTGGTCTCGCGAGAGGTGCGGTCCAGCCTTCAACCACGCAATCAGCTCACCGACGCAACGGCCCTGACCTGGATTAGATATCAATCGGGCACCCGTTGGCGCTGCCGCTGTCCTCGAGCGGCGGCATAGGCCTTCATGAAAATAGCACACTGCCTCAAAACGACCTCCACGACTTGAATAGTAAGTGATCTTGCCTGGCGCACTTGCTCTCCCAACGTCGACATTGAACGAGGTACTCACCGTCGATGGCGCGGCTGGCGCTGGTGCTGGCGCGGCGGCTGCTGCCGCCGATGCTGCCGCCGATGAGGCCGATGCTGTGGTTGATGCTGCGGCTGATGGTGCCGCCGACGCCGAAGATGTCGGTGCTGCGGCTGACGCCGCCGATGCTGCCGCCGATGAGGTCGATGCTATAGTTGATGCTGCTGTCGCCGACGCCGAAGATGTCGGTGCTGCGGCTGATGGCGCCGCCGACGGCCCTGGCGGGCTGTCTGACATGTCGTCGCTGTCGCTGTCGTCGGTGCTGCTGTCGTCGCTGCTGTTCATTCTGGCCGCCTTCAAGGCCCGATGGTGCATCAGTATCTGTTTCTTTGTGTCCTCAGGCCACGGTTTCCAGTAACCACTGTTTGTCCAATATCCGCCTTTCGCTGTCACGCTGAGCTCGCCGCTGTGACCAAGCAACGCAATCTCGTCGGCCAACTTGCCCGAATCACGATCAGCGGCAGGGTGCCGATTCATTCGATGAGGATCGGTTCCGTACACGGATCGCCCGTCATGACGGGCGTTGGGGACGGCCGTCGGGAAGGGCCGTCTGGAATGGCCCGTCGGGAAGGGCCGTCGGGAAGGGTTCGGTCCAAAACAGCAAATGACGGGAAAGGCCGTCGGAACAGGCCGTCGGGGAGGGCGACAGGGGACTGTCTGACTCCCCTGGCGGCTCCCCCCTGGGGATGCTGGAACCAGCGCATCGCTCGAGACATCCTCACAATCAGTTGGGCGCGGTCATAGGGTAGGTGGCTAGCCTTAGGTATTGGGTTTAGGTCTTGAGCTCCGTGGCCTCCTGGCCTCGCCGCCTTATGGCCTGGGGCAGGGGCGCGTCGACTTAGAGGTTCCCAGATCCCAGCTCCTAGCTCCTAGCACCTAGCAGGCTTTGTAACACCGATACATAAGTAGGATTAGGCACCGTACCTTTCATGCAGGGCCCTCTGTAGGTCCAATACACCGCACCACCCCTACGGAGTTCCCAGTTGGCCCTGTACCATCCATGTAAAGCTTCCAGTAAATCCCGCCCCACCCATAAAGAGTTCCGGAAAGCTCCAGTACCGCCCGTATACAGATCCCAGCTGGTCCTGCACCATCACCAAAGAGTTACCAGTTACCAGTAGGTAGTAGGTAGTAGGTCCTTTGCCATCCCGATAAAATTCGTTGTAAGCCCTGGGCGCTAGACGCTTGACAATACTTGTAGAGTTCCCAGTATGGCTTGTACCATCCCGAAAAATTCCCAGCGGGTCCCCCACCATCCCTAAAGAGTTCCCAGGATTGTATGAAACAAAGACGCCTCACACTGCAAAACCAGGAAACGTTAGCAGTAGTAGTAAGAGTAGTAGTAGTCAGTGTGTGGTATGCCATGGTATGGGATTGTGTTGTGGTATTGTGTTATGGTATGGCATGTGTTGTGGTATGCCATGGTATGGTATTGTGTTGTGGTGTTGTGGTATGTGTTATGGTATGCCATGGTATGCTACATCGTTATGCGGTTTTATGCAACGCTATGCTACATCATTATATGGTGAGCGGTGTGCTGGTGATATGATGTACTACTGCAGGCTTTGCGCATCGCGCTGGTCTTTTCACCTGCGGCCCAAGGCCTAAGGACCAACGGCCCTTGGGCCACATGACTTCAAGGCCCTGGGGCCCTGGGCCCATGCAACATTACGAGCCTGAGGCCCCCGATCCGAAGGCCCCGAGACCACGACGTCTGAAACAATACACGCCCAGGTGCCCTAAGACCATGGCGGATGGCAAGTAAATCCCCCGCAACGGCAAGTGGCCACATGCCTCGCCGACATGGCGCCGACTGGAGCAACTCCATGTCGGGTGGCCGAGCAAGCTCCCGCTATGACGGGTGACCGACTAGAGACTAGAGGCTCGGGGCTCAGGGCTCGGGGCTAGGCGGCTAGGCGAGGCGCCAAGCGATTGGGAGCTGCTGGATTTAGTACTAAGCGGCTAAGTCTTATGTAGTAGCTATTAGGTTGCCACCTGCGGGCTGTTGAATGTTATGCGTGAGCTTACGGCTCACGTGTTCGACCATATTGTCAAAGCGCATTGGTTCGCGCACTTAATATTTTTTTTTAAAAAAAAAAATGCATCCGCCTTGGGCGGGTGCTGCGGCAAATTCGAAGCGCTGACGTCTGACACCGTTGATGCCGCGCCTCTGATATCGCCACCCCCGATTGCAGATAGCGCGGAACAGCGAGCGCGACGACGGTCTCAGGCGCGGGCGGGGTAACGGGCTTTTGCCCTCTCACCCCCTTCCGCAATGCGCAGCCCTGCGTTTCGGGTCCTGGCTCCCAGGCACCTGGCCCCATGGCGCAACCTTGCGCGACTGCTCGCCAGCGGCCAGCGCTGACTACAAGCTACAGGCAGCAAGATACAAACATGATTGTGCTTAACACCAAGCGTTCACAGCAAGTGCAACGCGCGTCGCGCCGCGCTGGCGGGTGCGCGGCTCTTCGTTTACCCTGACGTTTGGCATGTGGCTTCCAGCTCCAGCATCCAGCATCCAGCATCTAGCAATCTAGCAGTGAGCGTCTAGCGCCTAGCGGTCTAGCGTCTAGCTATCTAGCTTGGCGCCCACTGGATTGCAGCCGATAGGCCCACAGGGTCGCAGTGATATCTGCGAAGCAGACGACCCGAGGGCCTCGAGTTTTCGGGCCCGCGGTCATGGTCTGGGGTCTACGATCCAAGGTCTAAGGGACAAGTGTCTAGGACCTAAAACCGAAGAGGCGCATGGCTTATAACGGGCGCTGGTGGCTCATGAACCGATGTTCACCTTGCCAGAAGGTCCGATGACCTGTGGGCCGAGAACCATTGGTCGGGGTGGCCAAGCGCCATGCGCGCGTCGCTTGAGGGCGCGGGGCAATTGCCCGAGTGCCTCGGCGCGCAATTATGTAGCGCCTGCGGACCCAAATGCCAGCGCGCACTGGTCTCTGAGTATAGACTATCCGACTATCCGACAACAGTGCTGTCAACGGCCAACGGTCACCAGATAAGGTTTGGCGGTTTGGCCGTCCGTGTTTGTATCGCGTTCTGTTTAATTGCATTTGTTTTTTTTCTCAAATGCGCATTATGGGGCTCGCATGGGCCCTAGCCCCAGACCGTCTGGCGCACGCAAATGCAAACACATTGTTTAATGAAAAAAACAAGCGGCTACATTTTTCCCGAACGGGGGGGGGTACTTAGCGCGCGCGGCGACGCTCGCTGCATGCGTACATGTAAACATGTTAACATGCAAGTTGGAGTAGTTTTGGATTATTTTTGGACTATTGTTGGACTATGTTTGGACTATGTTGGACTATTTTGGGGCTATTTTTGGACTATGTTTGGATTATTTTTGGACTATTTTTGGACTATGTTTTGAATATTGTTTGATCATTGTAAACGTGTTCGTTATTTCATTCGGGCGGCCCGCGCGCATTGGTCGTTGCCGCATTCGTGCATTGGCTTGCGCCCATCGCGCATTTGTTTGCGCGATGCCCCGACGGTGTCGACGCGCGGAGCGTTGCGGCATCAACGATTGTGCCCGAAAGCGCGGGGCCGACGCGATGCGCGTCATGCCTTTCACGGACGCGGCGCGAGCGGAGGATGAGGGGTCGCGTCCCCACTCCAAGAAAGTTTTGGGGGCGGATCGGGGAACTGTTTTTGGCGGAGTATTGTTGGACTATTTTTGGACTATTTTTGGACTATTTAAATAATCCAAAAACAATCCAAAAATCGTCGGAGCAAAAACGGCGGTGGCGCACAATGGTCACGACCCCCAACCCGCGGGCTCGCACCGCGGACCAGATGGTCACGAACACCATTCCCGCACTCCCCTTTCCTCCTCCTCATCCTCCCCCGCACCCCCTCCCCCCACTCCTCCTTGTCCCGCCCCCCACCCCCTCCTCCGCCTTCTCACCTCTCACCCCCAGGGTGAGTGGGCCCGCAGGGTGCCCTCAGGATTCAGGATGCCCCCTGAGGATGCCCTCAGGAGGCCCTCAGGATGCTCCCAGGATGCCTTCAGGATGCCACCTGAGGAGACTCTCAGGATGCACTCAGGATGCCCTCAGGAAGCTCTCAGGAAGCCCTCAGGGTGCACCCCTGAGGAGGCCCTCAGGAGGCCCTCAGGAAGCCCTCAGGAAGCATTCAGAATGCACACTGAGGGTGCCCTCAGGAGGCCCTCAGGATGCCCTCAGGAAGCTCTCAGGAAGCCCTCAGGGCGCCCCCCAGAGGAGGCCCTCAGGAGGCCCTCAGGAGGCCCTCAGGATGCTCCCAGGATGCCTTCAGGATGCAACCTGAGGAGACTCTCAGGAGGCACTCAGGATGCCCTCAGGAAGCTCCCAGGAAGCCCTCAGGGTGCCCCCCTGAGGAGGCCCTCAGGAGGCCCTCAGGAAGCATTCAGAATGCACCCTGAGGGTGCCCTCAGGAGGCCCTCAGGATGCCCTCAGGAAGCTCTCAGGAAGCCCTCAGGGTGCCCCCCTGAGGAGGCCATCAGGAGGCCCTCAGGAGGCCCTCAGGTGGCTCTCAGGAAGCCCTCAGGATGCCCCCTCTGGAAGCCCTCAGCGTGCCCTGATGTGCTAAGTGATATGGTGGGATCTGTGATGTGACTGAGCACTAGGCACTAGGCACTAGGCCAGGCGTATCGCGAAGCGGTGGCAACGAATCGGCCATGCGTATCGCAAAGCGATGGCAAGTAATGAGAGCATGAAGCATGAGGCCTCACGGCGCATGGCATCCGACCGATGCGTGCCCGACTGTCCTTAGTTAGATGCACCGGCGTTCCCCTGGCGCCCCGACTGGCCTCGCGCTCCTAAGCGCCGACTTTGGGCTTGCAGTTGGCACTGCAGTAGCGTTTTTTTTTATCGATGGGACACGCCGTTCATAGCATATCAATGCATATCATACCACATAGCATCGCATAGCGTTGCATAGCATAGAACTTGGATATATCGCTTAGCATTTATCACATGGCATGACATAGCACCACACAGCATAGCACACACAGCTTGGTCTTACATTTCTGTTCTGCCGCCAATCGCCGAGCTGCTGCTGCACAAGGTCACTATGGAATTTGCATGATACGCTGGAAACGATAACAAGCATATGTACACGTGCCTTTCTGATGATTAGAACAACATCGATGGTCCGCTCGGCGGCGGGCGCTTGAAATATGCGCAAACCTGACGCTATACACTATAAGCTCCCCTGGTCAGTGCAGGCCGCCAGGCTTGTGATCGATGTAGTCGTGCGGGGAGAAACTGTGGTTCAGATCAGTCTGGGCTCTGGGCGTCGTCGGCAGCGAGTATCTTCGGACCCGTCCACAACTTCTGCAACCTCCCAAGGGGCGTCGGCTTGGTCTGGACCCCAATGGACTTGGTTTTCGCGAGCCTCTTCTTCCTCACCTTCTCGCGCGCCTGGATGACCGCGCTGGATGTGCTACCGTCCACCAGCTCGACGACAGAGTCCAGGAACTCTCCAAGCTGTTTGTTTGTCTTCCGTTCATTTCTAATATCCTTGCGAAGCCATTGGCAATGCTCGGCGAGTTCGGGCTTCTTCATTCTGGACAGACTCGAGTTTAATGACGTCGTGCCCATCGCTGCTAGAGCTCGATGGCAAATCGAAGAAAGAGCTTCCAGCGTGCTGGGTAATGAAAACAGAGATTCTGTAAACGGAAGATGTGCCACAACAAAGGAGCGAACCGTCAATCAGATTGACGGTCTGAGCGAAACCGTTTACAGCACTTGCAAATGGGACCTTACCTCGTTTCCAAATTCACGGCCCTTTGGAGGGCCCAGGGTAAGGACAAACGCTTGCAATGTTTAAACCCTGCATTGCTTGAAACCCACCACCCGCCAGGCCGATGCGTTAAATAAGCACGCGTGTTTGCAGTATTGAATTTTGCAGCGATGTTCAATCCGCCACCCACAAGGGCAAACACAGGCGTTTGCAACACTACACCGCCTAATCTCCCACCACCCTGTAAGGCAAACACATGCGTTTGGAATCTCACCATCTCGCCTTGTGCAAAATGGATTCTGCACCCGCTGGGGGCTTGGGGCTAGGGCGCTGGATTAAGCACATGCGTTTGCCATCTGGACCCGCTAGAGCCAACCGCCCGAAATGGTAAACACAATCGCTTGCCATACCGTCTCGTCCTAGGACCCACATACCGACACGGGCACTCGCAGCAGGACGCAGTTCACAGCTCCGCATTTGTCGAACACAGCGAATAGCATATTGCATTGAGGAGTGGGAAACGCATACGCGGCAACATACAAACATGTTGCATCGACTCATAGCCTTCGCGCTGGGCTGAACGTAACATCGCATAGCAGCATAGCACATAGCACTGCCGTGGCGCGGGGGAACGCCATGGCAGAGCATGGCATAGCGCCTAACGCTTACCACATGTAACATAACGCACCACACACAATGCACGTACCAATCTATCAGATACCAGTCACCAGACTGCCAAAATATTGTTTTGCGTTCCAGTTTCCAGTCTCCAGTTGGAACGTAACATGTTAAGCAGCAAGTTCGCACGGCTGAGCGAGCGGGCACACTGTAGCTTCATATGGGCGAATTGGGCTCGCTGTCAGGGTCTGCGCCCTTCGGGCGTTCCTGCGCGAGCACCTGCCGCCCTGAAACAGACAGTTTAGCAAGGGCCCTGCCATCTAACCTGGCAGGGCGCGGCGGATCGTGACCCTTATGAACGGCTGGGTGTGTCGCACCGTGCAAGAGCCAAGCAACAAGATCGCCGACGGGGCGGCCCTGTCCAGGGTGAGTCACAATCCTCCCCCTTTTAGGGGGATAAGACGTTTTTGTGCGACGGCACAACCCTGTACAATTTTTGCAAACAGCCTCAAAATTCCCGCTCTTACAATCCGCGCGTGCCTCCAGACGAGGCCAAAGGTACATGGCGCGTCCTTTGGGCCAGCTTTCCTGTCGTCGTCGCCGCCCTCTTCTTCGCTTTTGTACCAGGTAGTGGGTAGTGTTTGTTGTCGCCCTCGCCATTGCCAATTGCCCCCCTAATTCTCCTCATCCTCCAAACTCCCGTTCCAGCTACGCCGCCCCCTGTCTAAAAAGTGAAACCTAGAACATAAAACCCAGATGCGATCCCTCATTGGCAAAAGGGTACCGATTAGTATCCACGCGGGAATCGCAAGGCCGCAATATACCATGTGACCTTGCCAGGCTTCTTGCCTGGACCGCAATCGACAAAGAACACTACGTCTGCTTTCACCCGTTCCACTGGGCCCGCGGGTGGCGGGGGTGGTGGCCCAGACCCAGACGAAGAAGATGTGGCCGCTCCCGTCGGCGGCGGGGTTGGAAGGGGAACGGGACCAGGCCCGCGTGCCTTGCAAAGCAAAGCACAAGGCATGTAAGCACCGACGCGGGCACCCTGCTGCAATGCAAATGCAATGTTGGTGCAATGCCCCACAATTCAGTGTTCATATGTAATCTAGATGTTGTACGCAATACACTGCGCGGCCACCAAACCCTGACATCCAACCTCGAACACAGGTTATTCAAATTACATACCAAGCGCGCCGCAACGCCAATGCAACGCAAATGCAACGGGCACCCACTTCTTTGCAACGCGAATACAACGCCTCAGAATTCAATAATATATGGCGGCGCGATACCCCGCGCTGCAGTCTGCCATGCGCCGCGTGGAAGTATATCGGCATGCAATGCGCTCCCGCGCGCGGGCGAGGGGCGGTCGGGCGCGGGGCAGAGGGGGCGGTGCACGTTGCAAGACTGCGACATCGGCGCGCGGTAAAAGCCAAGCGCTAAGCGCTCAGCGCTAAGCGCTACGCGCTATGCGCTGCAAGTGTTCTTTATCCCGTTCGGTTGCACACCTAATGTTCAATGCCATTTGTCAAGGTTGCAAACATTCCCATGAAGGCGCGCAGATCTCCGCGCGCGCGTCGCGCGTCGCGCGACGCGGCGGGCGCGCGAGCAACGCGTGCCGAGCTGGAGACTCGACAGGCGCGCGCAAGAGCGCTAAGCGTTCTAGCGTATAGCGCTCTAGCGCCCCACGCCCAGGCGTGACTCCATAGATCAGCCATGAACCCTTAACCGTCAATGCCGACATGGCAATTGCAGTTCGCCGTACTGCCTGCTCCAGCCCCCGTTTGCCTTACGCGCGCGCATGGTCGCGCCGCGCGTTGTCGCGCGCGCTGGATGTCGCGCGCCGTGGCCGCGTGCACGCGCTCCGCGAAAGGGCCAAGCGTTAAGTTGAAGGCGCAGCTGCAATGCCCAAGCCCGAGGCAAACGCTGCGACGCTGCTGATTGGCAACCAAGAACTCAGACGCCCCGCGCGCTTGGCGCGCGTTGCACCATGCGCCGCGCGCGTGAAAGCCGCATTGCAAAGTGCAGTACCCAGCGGGCGCGCACTGGGCACCAGGCACTAGGCACTAGGAGGCATCAGGGCACCAGGGGCTGCGGATTAATGGCGAAGGATGGCTAATGCAAATGTCACTTCGACGCCTACAACATACAAGGCGGTCTCTGCGGCGTGTCTGCGGAGCGCCCCGCGCGCGCTCGCCTCGACTGGCGCGCGGCGCCATGGGCGCGTGAAGCCGCGTGGCGAAGACCACGGTGAAGTAGACAAATAAGCATCTTGGACCTCGGGGCCATATGCGTGGGCGCCCAGGAGTCACATCAATGTCTAAGCTTGGGGTAAGGCTTGGGGCTTAGACCTTAGGCCCCAGGCCAAAGCGGCAGCCTTTCAACTGGGAGGTTGCAAACTGCCGGGCCGCCCGCTGGCGCGCGCAGGCGATCCAAGCGCGCGCTGCACGTTGCACGGCGGGCAGGCGGGCGAGCACCGCGCGACGCGTTGAGAGCCATGTCGGCGCGCGATGCGCTGGGCCGCTCGGAGATGCCCGCTAGGCGCCAGGCGCTGGGCGCCATGGGGCCAGGCGCTATGGGCCAACCTTAAGCCCAAGACTCCATATCGCGGAGCCTCAACCAGCATGGCTATTCCTATGCGGCGGGAATGCGCACCTCCCCGCGCGCGCACGCGGGCGGTTTGCACGCCCGCTGCGCGCTGCCGCGCTTTTTGAGCCGACAGCGCAATGGCACGGGCCGCTAGCACTTCGCAGCGAGCAGCTAGCGGCGATCAGCTAGCATGCTAGCAGCTGGTCGCTGACGAACCATCAGCGATCAGCGAGCAGCTAGCAGCCAGCGAGCGAGCGTCTAACAGCTGCCAGCTACCAAATTTAAAGTTACCAACTAGCAACTCGTACCAAGCTCCTAGCTGCCAGCTACCATCTCTCAATAATCCGCCCACCGGCCAAGCGGCCATGCGACGCGGGCAACCCGAATTCGCTGTGGCGCGCGCCACATCTTCTCTCGCATTTCCACGCAGTCAGCAAGCGTCGCTGTGGACTTGCTCTGCGACTTGCGACTTGCGCGCGCGTGACGTCTGCTCTGTGCTTATGGAAGCTGGGCGCGTAGACCGTAGACGAAATCATCGCCCGCGCGTCGCGCTCGCGCTGACCAGGCGCGCGCTGGCACGCGCGCGAGCCGCGCGCTGCACCGAACTGTTCAGATGCGTAGGAACTCGGCACACAAAGGGCACACATACCATCGGTAACTGAGCACCTGGCAACGCTTAAGCAGGGAGGAGTTGGAACGTTGGCCGTTTGAACATGTATTCTAGCTGCCCAGGGCGCTGCTGTAGCTTGAAGCCCGACCTTCAACGCGTAAGCCTGGAACAGTGCACCTTAGAGATTTAAACATGAGGGGCTTAGAGCTTAGACCTTAGCCGCTTAGGCGCTTGGAAGTGGGAGCACGGAAAACAGCAGAGCGCCCGGAAATAACGAAAATGCAATGGTACGACAAACGCAACAACAGCTCTCACGGCAATCGCGCGCCCATACCGCCCGCCGAATGCGACGCGGCAGGTGCAAAAGCGCGCGGCCCCGAAATGGCGAGCCCGCACATGCCCGCCCATCGAATCTATAACCAAATCACCTCTGACCTCGGGCCTGCCGCGACTGCAGGGCAGCCGAGGACCAAGAACCCGCGCTTCGATAATGCCCGAAGCCAATGGCGCCACTCATAACTCAGGCCGCGGTCGGGCAAGTAAACGATCGCCAACGCCATCATGCTCAACATTGACAGCTGAACCATGAACAGACGCGCAGGCCACGCTGCAAACAACGCGCCTGGGCGCAAACACAAACCGATCGAGACGCCCAAACCATAG
>CAUYUJ010003899.1:0-27500 GCA_963575745.1 Prorocentrum cordatum
TGGTCGTGCTGGGGTTCGTGTCGTGCTGGGGGGTGGTCGTGCTGGGGAGTGGTCGTGCTGGGGGGGTGGTCGTGCTGGGAGGTGGTCCTCAGAATTCAGGTCCCCAGGAGAGGACAATCTATAACACAAAACAAGCGTTTCGCTCGAGACATCCTCACCATTTTCTGAAAAACAAGCGTTTCGCTCGAGACATCCTCAAATTTTAATTCGCCGGCTCGTTATTTATAATGGAAAAAATTCGCCGGCAATTCGCCGGCTCGTTATTTACCAGGGAAAAAATTCGCCGGCATTTCGCCGGCTCGTTATTTATCAGGGAAAAAATTCGCCGGCCTCCTTCAAGCAGGCACCGGGGGACAGGTTTACCTAGTACAAAGAGAACCCTGGGCTCTTGCCCTTTCCGGGAACAAAGGAATTAGTCGAGACATCATCGAAATTCCTTCGCGCGGGGCGCTTTTCCGCGTCGCGGTCGGCTCTGCAAAACAAGCGTTTCGCTCGAGACATCCTCGGCAAACTCTGCGGAGCAAGCGTTTCGCTCGAGACATCCTCAACACACGAAAAAGTGGCCCGCACCCTGTGATTTATCGATCGGGAATTCAAAAACAAGCGTTTCGCTCGAGACATCCTCAAATTTTAATCCGCCGGCCTCCTTCGACCTCGATATTTATCAGGGAAAAAATCCGCCGGCCTCCTTCAAGTTGGCACCGGGGGACAGGTTTACCAACTAAAAGAGAACCCTGGGCCCCAGCCCTTTCCGGGAAAAACATGATGGACCCACGAACCCGGAAAGGGATATAGACATGTGGAGCATGGACACGTTCTCATGATACCCAACGGGGCAACACCTCACGAAACATCCCACGAGACACCTCACGAAACATCCCACGAGACACCTCACGAACACCCACGAGACACCTCACGAAACATTCCACGGAGCCCCGGTGAAACTCCACGAGACACCCCACGAACAGCACCACTCAACCGAACACCCACGAAACATTCCACGTGGTGCACTGGGTGTGGTCGTGCTGGGGCGTGGTCGTGCTGGGGCGTGGTCGTGCTGGGGTGTGGTCGTGCTGTGGTGTGGTCGTGCTGGGGTGTGGTCGTGCTGTGGTGTGGTCTTGCTGGGGTAGGGTCGTGCTGGGGTCGGGTCGTGCTGGGGTGTGGTCGTGCTGGGGTATGGTCGTGCTGGGGTGGGGTCGTGCTGGGGTGGGGTCGTGCTGGGGTCTGGTCGTGCTGGGGTGTGGTCGTGCGGGGGTATGGTCGTGCTCGGTGGTGGGTCGGGGGGGGGTGGTGGGTCGTTCTGGGGTGTTCGTGATGGGGTTGTGGTCGTGCTGGTGTGTGGTCGTGTTGGGGTGTGGTCGTGTTGGGGTGTGGTCGTGCTGGGGTGTGGTCGTGCTGGGGTGGGGTCGTGCTGGAGTGGGGTCGTGCTGGGGTGTGGTCGTGCTGGGGTGGTCCGAACCCTGTGACTTATCGATCGGGTCGTGCTGGGGGGTGGTCGTGCTGGTGCTGGGGTGTGGTCGTGCTGGGGTGTGGTCGTGCTGGGGTCCTGCTGGGGTGTGGTCGTGCTGGGGTGTCGTGCTAGGGGGTAGAAAAAACAAATTCTGAAAAACAATCGTTTCGCTCGAGACATCCTCGACAAATTCTGAAAAACAAGCGTTTCGCTCGAGACATCCTCAAATTTTAATTCGCGGGCGCTCAAAAACAAGCGTTTCGCTCGAGACATCCTCAAATTTTAATTCGCGGGCTCGTTATTTATCACGGAAAAATTCGCCGGCCTCCTTCGACCTCGTTATTTATCAGGGAAAAAATTCGCCGGCCTCCTTCAAGCAGGCACCGGGGGACAGGTTTACCTACTAAAAGAGAACCCTGGGCTTAAGCCCTTTCCGGAAAAACATGATCGCGGGAAAAACATGATGGACCCACGAACCCGGAAAGGGATATAGACATGTGGAGCATGGGCACGTTTTCACGATACCAAACGGGGCAACACCTCACGAAACATCCCACGAGACACCTCACGAAACATCCCACGAGACACCTCACGAAACATTCCGCGAGACACCTCACGAAACATTCCACGAGACACCCCGCGAAACATTCCACGAGACACCCCACGAAACATTCCACGCCGACAGGCAACCACTCAACCCAGGCGGTGTGGTCGTGCTGGGGAGTGGTCGTGCTGGGGTGTGGTCGTGCTGGGGGGTGGTCGTGCTGGGGTGTGGTCGTGCTGGGGGGGTGGTCGTGCTGGGGGGTGGTTGTGCTGGGGCTTGGTCGTGCTGGGGCGTGGTCGTGCTGGGGCGTGGTCGTGCTGGGGTGTGGTCGTGCTGTGGTGAGGTCGTGCTGGGGTGTGGTCGTGCTGGGGTGTGGTCTTGCTAGGGTGGGGTCGTGCTGGGGTGGGGTCGTGCTGGGGTGGGGTCGTGCTGGGGTGTGGTCGTGCTGTGGTGTGGTCGTGCTGGGGTGTGGTCGTGCTGGGGTGTGGTCGTGCTGGGGAGTGGTCGTGCTGGGGTGTGGTCGTGCTGGGGGGTGGTCGTGCTGGGGGGTGGTCGTGCTGGGGGTGTGGTCGAGCTGGGTGGTGGTCGTGCTGGGGCGTGGTCGTGCTGGGGCGTGGTCGTGCTGGGGCGTGGTCGTGCTGGGGTGTGGTCGTGCTGTGGTGAGGTCGTGCTGGGGTGTGGTCGTGCTGGGGTGTGGTCTTGCTGGGGTAGGGTCGTGCTGGGGTCGGGTCGTGCTGGGGTGTGGTCGTGCTGGGGTATGGTCGTGCTGGGGTGGGGTCGTGCTGGGGTGGGGTCGTGCTGGGGTCTGGTCGTGCTGGGGTGTGGTCGTGCTGGGGTATGGTCGTGCATGAAAACAGCGTTTCGCTCAAGACGCTCAGACTCCTCAAATTTTAATTCGCCGGCTCGTTATTTATCATGGAAAAAATTCGCCGGCAATTCGCCGGCTCGTTATTTACCAGGGAAAAAATTCGCCGGCAATTCGCCGGCTCGTTATTTATCAGGGAAAAAATTCGCCGGCCTCCTTCAAGCAGGCACCGGGGGACAGGTTTACCTAGTACAAAGAGAACCCTGGGCCGGAGCCCTTTCCGGGAAAAATCAGGAATTGTGGGATGCCCATTTTTTCTAGTTCCTCGGCGCTGTTCGGCGCTGTTTTTTGTTTGTGCCTAGCGGGTTTTGTTAGCCGGGCCCCTCAGGGGTGTGGCTTCCGGACCCCCTGGGGGTTCTGGAGGCCTCCTGGAGGCCTGGAGAGCCGTCGGAAGGGTGTCTGGAGGCCTCCTGGAGGCCTGGAGAGCCGTCGGAAGGATGTCTCAGGCTGCGCGGGAGCGTGTTGGGCCGTTCTTTGCGTTCTGGGGGATCCTTGGGGTCATCTTGGGTTGTCCTTGGGCGTCTTGGGGGCCCCCTCGGAAGCCGGGAGACGCGGTACCGGCCAGATGTCAGGGGATGTGGGGGATCTCCGAGTCGGAGTCCACTTTGAAAGACAGGGGAATTCTGGGAATTCCTTTTTCCCAACCCTCCTTGGTTAGGTATTCGTTTTGAATAGAGCACTGTGGTCGCGTCCCTCCTCATCCTCCTCCACCTCCTCCTCCCGCCTCCCGCCTCCTCCTGCCTCTCTTCGCCGACGATGGGGGCTGCGATCTGCGACACTGTCGCCACTTTCGAGGGCTGCTGGTAGCTCCTGCGGAGTGAGGCACCGCGCAGATCTGAGCGAGACCTCGCCGTCCCTGGGGGGCTGCGATCTGCGAAACTGTCGCCACTTTCGAGGGCTGCTGGTGGGTCCTGCGGAGTGAGGCACCGCGCAGATCTGAGCGAGACCTCGCCGTCCCTGGAGGCTGCGATCTGCGAAACTGTCGCCTCTTTCGAGGGCTGCTGGTGGGTCCTGCGGAGTGAGGCCCCGCGCAGATCTGAGCGAGACCTCGCCGTCCCTGGGGGGCCGCGATCTGCGAAACTGTCGCCACTTTCGGGGGCTGCTGGTGGGTCCTGCGGAGTGAGGCACCGCGCAGATCTGAGCGATACCTCGCCGTCCCTGGGGGGCTGCGATCTGCGAAACTGTCGCCACTTTCGAGAGCTGCTGCTGAGTCCTGCGGAGTGAGGCACCGCGCAGATCTGAGCGAGACCTCGCCGTCCCTGGAGGGCTGCGATCTGCGAAACTGTCGCCGCTTTCGAGGGCTGCTGGGGGGTCGTGCAGAGTGAGGCACCGCGCAGATCTGAGCGAGACCTCGCCGTCCCTGGGGGGGCTGCGATCTGCGAAACTGTCGCCACTTTCGAATGCTGCTGGTGGGTCCTCGAGTGAGGCCCTTGTGGCTCTGAGCGGACCTTCGGCCGACACTGGGGGGCTTTCGATCTGGCGAAACTGTCGCCTCTTTCGAGGGCTGCTTGTGGTCCTGCGGAGTGATGAGGCACCGCGCAGATCTTGAACGGGTCCTCGGAGGCCGTCCCTGGAGGGCGTGCGATCTCGAAACTGTCGCCACTTTCGAGGGCTGCTGGTGGGTCCTGCGGAGTGAAGCACCGCGCAGATCTGAGCGAGACCTCGCCGCCCTTTGGGGGCTGCGATCTGCGAAACTGTCGCTACTTTCGAGGGCTGCTGGTGGGTCCTGCGGAGTGAGGCACCGCGCAGATCTGAGCGAAACCTCGCCGTCCCTGGGGAGCTGCGATCTGCGAAACAGTCGCCACTTTCGAGGGCTGCTGGTTGGTACCGCGGAATGAGGCACAGCGCAGATCTGAGCGAGACCTCGCCGTCCCTGGGGGGCTGCGATCTGCGAAACTGTCGCCACTTTCGAAGGCTGCTGGTGGGTCCTGCGGAGTGAGGCACCGCGCACATCTGAGCGGGACCTCGCTGTCCCTGGGGGGTTGCGATCTGCGAAACTGTCGCCTCTTTCGAAGGCTGCTGGTGGGTCCTGCGGAGTGAGGCACCGCGCAGATCTGAGCGAGACCTCGCCGTCCCTGGGGGGCTGCGATCTGCGAAACTGTCGCCTCTTTCGAAGGCTGCTAGTGGGTCCTGCGGAGTGAGGCACCGCGCAGATCTGAGCGGGACCTCGCCGTCCCTGGGGGGCTGCGATCTGCGAAACGGTCGCCACGTTCGAAGACTGCTGGTGGGTCCTGCGGAGTGAGGCACCGCGCAAATCTGAGCGAGACCTCGCCGTCCCTGGGGGGCTGCGATCTGCGAAACTGTCACCACTTTCGAGGGCTGCTGGTGGGCCCAGCGGAGTGAGGCACCGCGCAGCTCTGAGCGGGACTTCGCCGTCCTTTGGGGGCTGCGATCTGCGAGACCGTCGCAACTTTCGAGGGGTGCTTTGGGGGCCAGCATGGCGATCTGCGGAACTGTCGCCACCTTCGAAGACTGCTGGCGGGTCCAGCGGAGTGAGGCACTGCGCAAATCTGAGCGGGACCTCGCCGTCCCCGGGGGGCTGCGATCTGCGAAACTGTCGCCGCTTTCGAGGGCTGCTGGTGGGTCCAGCGGAGTGAGGCACCGCGCACATCTGAGCGAGACCTCGCCGTGGGGCTGCGATCTGAGACACTGTCGCCACTTTCGAGGGCTGCTGGTGGGTCCTGCTGAGTGAGGCACCGCGCAGATCTGAGCGAGACCTCGCCGTCCCTGGGGGGGGGCTGCGATCTGCGAAACTGCCGCCACTTTCGAGGGCTGCTGGGGGGTCCTGCGGACTGAGGCACCGCGGGGACCTGAGCGAGACCTCGCCGTCCCTGGGGGGCTGCGATCTGCGACACTGTCGCCACTTTCGAGGGCTGCTGGTGGGTCCTGCGGACTGAGGCACCGCGGGGACCTGAGCGAGACCTCGCCGTCTCTGGGGGGCTGCGATCTGCGACACTGTCGCCACTTTCGAGGGCTGCTGGTGGGTCCTGCGGACTGAGGCACCGCGGGGACCTGAGCGAGACCTCGCCCCTGGGGGTGGGGGCTGCGTTAGTAACCACAACGGCGCCCTTCTATCTTGATCGGGGGCCTGCGAGCCTTCCGATTGCTGCCCGCAAAATCACAGGCGTCCATGTTACGTCATCACACCCGTTGTAGCAATCCTGATGTATTTGCGCCCCGCATTGCGCAAGGGTTGGGTACGTCGCCAAGGTAATTCCCCAACATGATGGACCCACGAACCCGGAAAGGGATATAGACATGCGCAGCATGGTCACGTTTTCACGATACCCAACTGGGCGACATCTCACAAAACATCCCACGAGACACTCCGCGAAACATCCCACGAGACACCTCGCGAAACATTCCACGAGACACCTCGCGAAACGTTCCACGAGACATCCCGCGAAACATTCCACGAGACACCCCACGAAACATTCCACGAGACACCCCACGAAACATTCCACGAGACACCCCACGAAACATTCCACGGGGGTGCGACTGGGTGTGGTCGTGCTGGGGTGTGGTCGTGCTGGGGTGTGGTCGTGCTGGGGTGTGGTCGTGCTGGGGGGTGGTCGTGCTGGGGGGTGGTCGTGCTGGGGGGGTGGTCGTGCTGGGAGGTGGTCGTGCTGGGGAGTGGTCGTGCTGGGGCGTGGACGTGCTGGGGCGTGATCGTGCTGGGGAGTGGTCGTGCTGTGGTGAGGTCGTGCTGGAGTGTGGTCGTGCTGGGGTGTGGTCTTGCTGGGGTGGGGCCGTGCTGGGGTGGGGTCGTGCTGGGGTGGGGTCCTGCTGGGGTGTGGTCGTGCTGGGGTGTGGTCGTGCTGGGGTGGGGTCGTGCTGGGGTGGGGTCGTGCTGGGGTGTGGTCGTTCTGGGGTGTGATCGTGCGGGGGTGTGGTCGTGCTAGGGTGGGGTCGTGCTGGGGTGGGGTCGTGCTGGGGTGTGGTCGTGCTAGGGAGTGGTCGTGCTGGGGTGTGGTCGTGCTGGGGGGTGGTCGTGCTGGGGTGTGGTCGTGCTGGGGGGGTGGTCGTGCTGGGGGGTGGTTGTGCTGGGGCGTGGTCGTGCGTGCTGGGGTGTGGTGAGGTCGGGATTTCAAAAACATGATGGACCCACGAACCCGGAAAGGGATATAGACATGTGGAGCATGGACACGTTTTCATGATACCCAACTGGGCGACATCTCACAAAACATCCCACGAGACACCCCGCGAAACATCCCACGAGACACCCCGCGAAACATCCCACGAGACACCTCGCGAAACATTCCACGAGACACCTCGCGAAACGTTCCACGAGACACCCCGCGAAACATTCCACGAGACACCCCACGAAACTTTCCACGAGACACCCCACGAAACATTCCACGAGACACCCCACGAAACATTCCACGGGGGTGCGACTGGGTGTGGTCGTGCTGGGGTGTGGTCGTGCTGGGGTGTGGTCGTGCTGGGGGGGTGGTCGTGCTGGGGGGGTGGTCGTGCTGGGGCGTGATCGTGCTGGGGCATGGTCGTGCTGGGGCGTGGTCGTGCTGGGGTGTGGTCGTGCTGTGGTGAGGTCGTGCTGGGGTGTGGTCGTGCTGGGGGGTGGTCGTGCTGGGGGGTGGTCGTGCTGGGGGGGTGGTCGTGCTGGGGGGTGGTCGTGCTGGGGCGTGGTCGTGCTGGGGCGTGGTCGTGCTGGGGCGTGGTCGTGCTGGGGAGTGGTCGTGCTGTGGTGAGGTCGTGCTGGGGTGTGGTCGTGCTGGGGTGTGGTCTTGCTGGGGTAGGGTCGTGCTGGGGTCGGGTCGTGCTGGGGGGGGGTGGGGTCCTGCGGGGTGTGGGTGGTCTGGTGTGTGGTCTGCTGGTTGTGTGGTGTTCGTGCTTGGGGTGGGGTCGTGCTGTGGTGTGTCGTTCTCGGGGTGTGATCGTGCTTGGGGTGTGGTCTGCTAGGGTGGGGTCGTGCTGGGGGTGGGGTCCGTGCTGGGGTGTGGTCGTGCTTGGGGTGTGGTCGTGCTGGGTGTGGTCCGTGCTGGGGGGTGGTCGTGCTGGGGGGTGGTCGTGCTGGGGGGTGGTCGTGCTGGGAGTGGTCGTGCTGGGGGGTGGTCGTGCTGGGGCGTGGTCGTGCTGGGGCGTGATCGTGCTGGGGTGTGGTCGTGCTGTGGTGAGGTCGTGCTGGGGTGTGGTCGTGCTGGGGTGTGGTCTTGCTGGTGTGGGGCCGTGCTGGGGTGGGGTCGTGCTGGGGTGGGGTCCTGCTGGGAGGTGGTCGTGCTGGGGAGTGGTCGTGCTGGGGCGTGGTCGTGCTGGGGCGTGATCGAGCTGGGGAGTGGTCGTGCTGTGGTGAGGTCGTGCTGGAGTGTGGTCGTGCTGGGGTGTGGTCTTGCTGGGGTGGGGCCGTGCTGGGGCGTGGTCGTGCTGGGGCGTGGTCGTGCTGGGGTGTGGCCGTGCTGTGGTGAGGTCGTGCTGGGGTGTGGTCGTGCTGGGGTGTGGTGAGGTCGGGATTTCAAAAACAAGCGTTTCGCTCGAGACATCCTCAAATTTTAATTCGCCGGCCTCAAAAACAAGCGTTTCGCTCGAGACATCCTCAAATTTTAATTCGCGGGCGCTCAAAAACAAGCGTTTCGCTCGAGACATCCTCAAATTTTAATTCGCGGGCTCGTTATTTATCAGGGAAAAATTCTCCGGCCTCCTTCGACCTCGTTATTTATCAGGGAAAAAATTCGCCGGCCTCCTTCAAGCAGGCACCGGGGGACTAGGTTTACCTACTAAAAGAGAACCCTGGGCCGGAGCCCTTTCCGGGAACAAGCGTTTCGCTCGAGACATCCTCAAATTTTAATTCGCCGGCCTCAAAAACAAGCGTTTCGCTCGAGACATCCTCAAATTTTAATTCGCCGGCTCGTTTTTTATCATGGAAAAAATTCGCCGGCAATTCGCCGGCTCGTTATTTATCAGGGAAAAAATTCGCCGGCAATTCGCCGGCTCGTTATTTATCAGGGAAAAAATTCGCCGGCCTCCTTCAAGCAGGCACCGGGGAACAGGTTTACCACTAAAAGAGAACCCTGGGCTCGAGCCCTTTCCGGGAAAAAAAACATGATGGACCCACGAACCCGGAAAGGGATAAAGACATGTGCAGCATGGTCACGTTTTCACGATACCCAACTGGGCGACATCTCACGAAACATCCCACGAGACACCCCGCGAAACATCCAACGAGACACCTCACGAAACATTCCACGAGACACCTCACGAAACATTCCACGAGACACCCTTTGAAACATTCCACGAGACACCCCACGAACAGGCAACCACTCAACCAGACACGCCACGAAACATTCCACGGGGGTGCGACTGGGTGTGGTCGTGCTGTGGTGTGGTCGTGCTGGGGTGTGGTCGTGCTGGGGAGTGGTCGTGCTGGGGTGTGGTCGTGCTGGGGGGTGGTCGGCTGGGGGGGGTCGTGCTGGGGGGTGGTCGTGCTGGGGGGTGGTCGTGCTTGGGGCGTGGTCGTGCTGGGGCGTGGTCGTGCTGGGGCGTGGTCGTGCTGGGGTGTGGTCGTGCTGTGGTGAGGTCGTGCTGGGGTGTGGTCGTGCTGGGGTGTGGTCTTGCTGGGGTAGGGTCGTGCTGGGGTCGGGTCGTGCTGGGGTGTGGTCGTGCTGGGGTATGGTCGTGCTGGGGTGGGGTCGTGCTGGGGTGGGGTCGTGCTGGGGTCTGGTCGTGCTGGGGTGTGGTCGTGCTGGGGTATGGTCGTGCTAGGGTGGGGTCGTGCATTTCGCTCGAGACATCCTGCCAAAATTCCAGGAAATCGTACAAAAACAAAGGAATTAGTCGAGACATCATCGAAATTCCTTCGCGCGGGGCGCTTTTCCGCGTCGCGGTCGGCTCTGCAAAACAAGCGTTTCGCTCGAGACATCCTCGGCAAACTCTGCGGAGCAAGCGTTTCGCTCGAGACATCCTCAACACACGAAAAAGTGGCCCGCACCCTGTGATTTATCGATCGGGATTTCAAAAACAAGCGTTTCGCTCGAGACATCCTCAAATTTTAATCTGCCGGCCTCCTTCGGCCTCGATATTTATCAGGGAAAAAATCCGCCGGCCTCCTTCAAGTTGGCACCGGGGGACATGTTTACATAGTAAAAGAGAACCCTGGGCCCCCGCCCTTTCCGGGAACATCAATCTTCGAGGGTTGGAAGTGGGAAAACGTCAGAAGGCGAACAACGATGAAAATGGCATGGGAAATCAACGATTTTACCCTCGGGACGGCTCTCGCAGCTCTCTTGGGCTGTTTGGGGCCTCGTTGGGGTCTTTTTGGGGCCTCTCAGGGATCGGGGGTGTGTTGGGAGCCTCTGGGGGGTCCCAGAGGCCTCTCGGAGGTCGCTGGAAGCCTCCTGCTCCCGCTCTTGGGCCCATTTTGGGCATGTGTTCTGGGGTAGTCTGGGGCTGTCCTGGGCGCCTCTTCGGCAGTCTTGGAGCCTTCTTGGCTCGTCTTGGGGCCGTCCTGAGGGTCTCATGGGTGGTCTTGGGGCGGTCTTGGGAGCCTCTTCGGCGCTCTTGGACCATTGGAAGCTCGAAAACGCGAGAAGCCAAAAACATTGCAAAAAACAAATGGAAATCTACGATTTGGGCCTCTTCCTCTCGGACCTCTCTTGGGGTCTGTTGGAAGCCACCTGGGAGCCTCGAGAGCCGTCCGAAGGCTGACTTGGGCTGCTTGGGAACGTCTTGGACCATCTTTTCACATTCTGGGTGCTCCTGGGAGGCGTCTTGGGCCCTCCTGGGGCGCTGTGGAGGCTCACCGGAAAAGCCTCTTGGGCTCCTGGGGGCGTTCTTGGGCGGTTTGGGCGCCTCGTGGGCCGTCTTGGCCCCCTCGTGGGCCGTCTTGTGGCCCTCTTGGGGGCATCCTCGACCGGCTTGGGTGCCTCTTGGGCCGTCTTGGATGCAGTGGACGCCCGAAAGGCAAACACGCCAAAAATATCAGTTTTCCCATGGGACATCGGCGATGTTTGCTTATTGGGCCACTCTCGGGGTGCCTCTTGGGGCGTCTTCGGAACCTCTTTTGCTGTTTTGTCGGGTCTCATGGGAGCCTCTTGGGGCTTCTGGGCTCCTTCTTGGAGCGTCTTGGGGTCTCCTAGGGTCTCTTGGGCCAAAAAGCCCGAATTTCTGGTTCCTCGCCCCCGTCTTGGGCGCCGCCTTGGGGCGTTCTTGTGCGGTTTGGGCGCCTCGTGGGCCGTCTTGGCCCCCTCGTGGACCGTCTTGGGGCTCTCTTGGGGGCATCCTCGACCGGCTTGGGTGCCTCTTGGGCCGTCTTGGACGCAGTGGACGCCCGAAAGGCAAACACGCCCAAAGTATCAGTTTTCCTTTAGGAAATCGGCGATGTTTGCTTATTGGGCCACTCTCGGTGTGCCTCTTGGGGCGTCTTCGGAGCCTTCGGGGGCCTTCTTGGCGTCATGGGAGTAGTCTTGAAAAGCGTCTGGAGCCATTGCTGCGGCCTCCTGGGGCCTCCCTGCAGCCTCTTGGGGCCCTGTTGACCCCGGGACGCCGAAACCCCGTAAAAAAAACACAAGGAAAACGACGCCTGGCACCCCCATGCCCTGTCGAGGTCGCGTTCCCGGGCACCCAGGCCTCATGTATGTGTGCATGCATATATGTGTGTTTGTGTGCATGTATGTATGTATGTATGTATGTATGTATGTATGCATGCATGTATGTATGTATGTATGTGTGTATGTATGTATGTATGTATGTATGTATGTATGTATGTATGTATGTATATGTATATGTATATGTATATGTATATGTATATGTATATGTATATGTATATGTATATGTATATGTATATGTATATGTATACGTATATGTATATGTATCTGTATCTGTATCTGTATCTGTATCTGTATCTGTATCTGTATATGTATATGTATATGTATATGTATATGTATATGTATATGGATATGTATGTATGTATGTATGTATGTATGTATGTATGTATGTATGTATGTATGTATGTATGTATGTATGTATACATGTATACATGTATGCATGTATGTGTATGCATGCATGTGCGCATATATGTAGATAAGTAGGTAGGTAGGTAGGAATGCACGTATGAAACTATGTAGGTAGGTAGATCGGTATGCGTGTGTGTGCATATGTATGTGTATGCTTATGTGTATGTGTAGGGGTGTGTGTGCATGTGTGCATGCGTGTATGTATATGTATATGTATGTGTGTATGTGTGTATGTGTGTATGTGTGTCTGTCTGTCTGTCTGTCTGTCTGTCTGTCTGTCTGTCTGTCTGTCTGTTTGTCTGTGTGTCTTCGTCTGTCTGTCTGTCTGTCTGTCTGTCTGTCTGTCTGTCTGTCTGTCTGTCTGTGTGTATGCGTGTATGCGTGTGTATGTCTTATGTAAGCATGTGTGAATGTATGCCTGTATGTATGCATGCATGCATGCATGTATGTATGTATTATATGTAATGTGTGCCTATGCCCGCCACCGTGCGCCTGGCGCGTTGTGGAGTTCCCGGAGGCTTACAGCCGTGCCGCTGCTGCTGCGGCCAGGCTCCCCGGGCGCTGCTGGACGCTGCCGGGGTGCTCCGCGTGGGCCCTCCGGGGGTCGTGCGCCTGCCCCAAAACGACCAGGCCCCGCAAGGTCCCCGTAAGTGTCAGAAAGAGTGTCGAAACAGTGTCAAAGCAGTGTCGGGCGAGTGTCTCCCAGGGCCCGACACGTGAAAACCCTTGAGATTCGGTACTTTGTTTGGCGCTCGAAATTCTTTCTGGTAATCAAGGCTAAAGTAGGTTGGAGCATCATAAGACTATGGCTCGATCCATCCCCGCGTGAGCGACGGGGATGGGCTGGGGTATAAGACGAAGCCAGGACGAAGATGACATCGGGCGAGGATGAATCTAGAATCTCCGAGATCCAGCCGTTCTGGAGGATGTCTCGGGCGCCGCGGCCTTCTCAGAGCGTTCTGGAACGCTCTGAGAGCGCTCCGGAACGCGGCACGGTGGGCGCAGCCGTGGGCGCCGAGGTGGGCGCTGGAGTCCGAGTCGGGACCGCTGTGGGCATCGGCGTGGGCGCCAACGTGGGGGCCATCGCGGGATGCAGGCTGGCAGAACCTTGCGTGGGTGGCATCGTGCTATCCCCACAATTCCAAGACTGCTCCCCGCTGCCATGATGCTCATTCGGCCCGCTGAAGCGGAGCAGCTGCCGCCGAACGCGGTCCACAAAGGTGCCTTCGAACCCACCCAACACCCGTTTCAATGCATAACGTCCATGCAGCAGCCATAGTCCCAAGGGATGGCAGCTGTTCGCAGACCACCTGTGCCACTGCAGTGGATCGTACACCCATCGCACTACAGGCCAACAGGCACCTTGAAGTGACGTCGACGAGCCGCCGAGATGGTCGCGCGAGGCGGGCACCGTGAGCATGCCGTGCGCCGAGTCCTGTTGCAGGCGCAGCGTCCCGATCAACACGAGCACCACGGCTGCGAGCTTGCCTGCCGTCGCTGGCCGCTTCGTGACTGGTGTCTCCCCTTGGAGGTTGCGCGGATAGGGGCTGTGCGGGTTCGGGGCGGTGCCCCTCTCGCGAGTACTATTGGGCCCGAGCGGCCTGAGGCAAATAGGCACGAGCGAGTTGCAGACCGGTCTGTCTTACTCTTGCTGGTCGATGGTCGTTCAAATCTATACTTACGCAACCCCGAACCCGCGGTGCCCGCCCACCTTCATCTTCGAAAGTACCCTTTTTTGAATGCATCATCGTGCGGATCCGATTATGAGCTGGCACCGCATGGCAATGCTGCTCAATATTGCAGTCGCCTAGGGCACTTCGTATAATATGGCCCCGAACACCACCCAGATAGCAATAGGTCGCGATAGCCTCCACGATGGGCCCACCTGTCCCCAAACTCCCACCAACCCTTTAGGGCGTGAGTGGTTTCACAAGTTTTGTCTTCTCTCCCCATGCTTCCCCTGCTAGGGGAAGGGTTTAATGTTCCATATTAATAAACACCCCCTCCCACAGGCGACCGGCAGCCAACGAGGACCAACGACCCCCCCTTACCATCTCAGTCAGAAAACAATGCAAATTACATTTTGAGGCACAACCTTGGATCATAATCGTGGGCCCCGCGAGCACTTCATACTGTTTTTTGACTGGGACGGCGGGGGCGGGCTCATATTGCCTTCTGTGCGCAAGGCCACCACCTTTGTCAAAAAACACTACAAAATACAATTCGCGGCTAAATCTGGATCACGTGCCCCCGCAATCACTGTCCATTCGTTTTTGGCAAGGACGGCGGGGGTGCTGGCATATTGCCTGCTGTGCACAGGCCCAGCAGACACCATGATGGCCTTCCCGTCGCGATTGTGGATTGGTCTTCGACAGTGTGGGGGCCGACGTGTTTTCCGATGTGTGCTGTCACATGCGTGGACGCACCTGGCACACACTGCGCGTGCCCCAAACGTGGCGCACCTGGCGCGGAAGGACCATGCGGCACACATGGCGCACGTGGCGCATCTGGCGCGCCAGGCGTGCCTGGAACGCTTGGGCCCCAAGAGTGCCTGGCGCACTTGGCGCTCGTGGCGCGCCTGACACGCGTGACACAACTCGCCCCCGCGTCGCGCACATGGGATCTGTGTTGGTTGCCAGTGGCTGTCCATCCATAGATGACCGGTGAACATGCTGAGGATCGGGTGCTTGTGAGGTGTTGGGAGGGTGGGTGGGAGTGAGCGGCACAGCTTGCGGGCAGGGAGGGTCTTGATCACTGTTCCTTAGAAAAAAAATGCACCCCATCCTCCTGGCGACCAGCAGCCAACCAGGATCAATGCCGACCCTATGATCCCCACCCCCAACGCTCCCTCTCGAAAGCCATACAGACCACCCCCCGCCTCCAAATTCGAAGCATGCGCACTCAACCCGATGCGGTCCCTCCCAACCATCCCCGTCAAAAAACAATACAAAGTACACTGTGGGGCAACGTCTTGAATCATGTTCAATAAGGCCCACGAGCACTTTGTATTGCTTTCTGACAGGGACGGCGGGGTGTCAACATATTACCTGCTGTGCGCACGCTCACCATCCCTGTCAACAAAATTAGCCTGACGAAGGACCCAACCATATGCAGCTGCGACTGCCGCGAGGGAGATGAGACGAAGGAAGGGGCGCGCAAACTCCGAGTAGCGCGCGTGGTATAACCTTCTGTCACGAAACGTGTGAAGGGTGTGCCGACAGGAGTCGGACAGATTCCTACGAACCTTGCCATTGGGGCCTTCCGTGGAGCTCCGTATGGGGGCCACGAAACGTGTGAAGGGTGTGCCGAAGTGGGGCGGCAGTGCCATGCGAACTTTCCCACTGGGGCCTTCAGTGGAGCTTGCTATGGAGCAACGAAACGTGCCAAGGGTGTGCCGAAATGGGGCCTTCGGTGGAGCTCCCTCTGGGGCCACGAACCGTGTGAGGGGTGCGCCGAAATGGGGCAGCGGTGCCATGCGGACGCCCCACTGGGGCCTTCGGTTGAGCTCCGTATTGGGGCCACGAAACGTGTGAGATGTGTGCCGAAGTGGGGCGGCGGTGCCATGCGAACTTTCCCACTGGGGCCTTCGGTGGAACTTGCTATGTGGCAACGAAACGTGCCAAGGGTGTGCCGAAATGGGGCCTTCGGTGGAGCTCCCTCTGGGGCCACGAACCGTGTGAGGGGTGCGCCGAAATGGGGCAGCGGTGCCATGCGGACGCCCCACTGGGGCCTTCGGTTGAGCTCCGTATTGGGGCCACGAAACGTGTGAGATGTGTGCCGAAGTGGGGCGGCGGTGCCATGCGAACTTTCCCACTGGGGCCTTCGGTGGAACTTGCTATGTGGCAACGAAACGTGCCAAGGGTGTGCCGAAATGGGGCCTTCGGTGGAGCTCCCTCTGGGGCCACGAACCGTGTGAGGGGTGCGCCGAAATGGGGCAGCGGTGCCATCCGGACGCCACCAGTGGGGCCTTCAGTTGAGCTCCGTATGGAGGCCACGAAACGTGTGAGGGGTGCGCCGAAATGGGGCGGCAATGCCATGCGGACACTCCCGCTGGGGCCTTCGGCGGAACTCCCTCTGGGGCCACGAACCGTGTGAGGGGTGCGCCGAAATGGGGCGGCGTTGCCATGCGGACGCTCCCGCTGGGGCCTTCGGTGGAGCTCCCTATGGGGCCACGAACCGTGTGAGAGGTGCGCCGAGAGGGCCTACGATGGCCCTCGGGGCGCAGCCCTCACGGGCCCACGATGGTTCAAAGAGGGCCCTCGGCAGCCAAAGACGGCCTCCAAGATGGCTCGAGATAGTCGAAGATGTTTCTATGTATAGCCTACGTAGCATCCCGCAGTTGCGGATAAGAGTGAGGGGGCGGCGGGGACGTCGGCAGTCTGAGAGGCTCTGAAGAAACCCGCCGCAGGCGCCCAATTTTACTTGTACAACGAGCTCGCCGCAGACACTGATTATTTCGTTCAAACAATGTGGGTGGGTCGCGGGCTGGGTCGCGGGTGGATAGCCGGTGGATCGCGGGTCGGTCGCGGGTGGGTCGCAGGCAAAGTCGCGGGTGGGTCGCGGGTGGGTCGCGGATGGGTCGCGGATGGGTCGCGGGCCGGGTCGCGGGTGGGTCGCAGGTGGGTCGCAGGTGGGTCGTGGGTGGGTCGCGGGTGGGTCGCCGGCGGGTCGCGGGTTGGGTCGCGGGTTGGTCGCGGGTGGTTCGCGGGTGGGTCGCGGGTGTGTGGCGGGTGGTCGCCGGCCAGGTCGCGGGGGGACGACGACAATCAACAACAAACAAAGAACAACAACCAACAACTAACAACCAACAACCAACAGCCAATAGCCAACAACAACAACAACAACAGCAACAATCATTTTACCCGAACGCTCAGTGTTCTCACCAGTGCCAGGGTTTTCATGCGACGCGAGACAATACCCCCACTTCGTGGGGGGGCAGTTCAAGCTCTACCAAATATCCAAACGACTCTTCGCGACCACCCAAACCCAGCTTCCCGCCCTATGACGTTGGGACACTTCACTTCGTGGCGTGCGGACGACCGTGGCTACTACACTGGCGTGGGGTACACACCCACAGAACTTGGTCACTTATTCGGGGCGCGCGTGTGCCCAGCATCCTGCAATTGTGACATACAATACATGACACAGACAGACAGAGAGAGAGACAGAGAGCAGACAGAGAGAGAGACAGAGAGAGCGGAGTTGGTCACATTTTTGGGGCAAGTTCCTGAGATCGTCGTGTTTTTTGTTGGTCTTGCGCGCGCGAATGTCCACTTTACTTTTTTTTTGCAAGGGAGTATTGAAATTTGATTATGTTAGAACAAGAAAAAGTAGCTCGCGCGAGCTCATGTAACATAAATGTTGAAAAACCATTGGTTTTGTGGGAGTCGGACAGCGCGCGCGGGATGAAATTTGGACATTTTTTTTTTGAAAAACCATTGGCTTTTTGATGTTTTTATGTTGAAATCGTTACGAAACCTAAGGTTCTGGAAGGATTTCGTCTTGCGCGCGCGAATGTCCACTTTACCTTATTTTTTGCAAGGGATTATTGAAATTTGATTATGTTAGAACAAGAAAAAGTAGCTCGCGCGAGCTCATGTAACATAAATGTTGAAAAACCATTGGTTTTGTGGGATTCGGACAGCGCGCGCGGAAGGACATTTTGACAATTTTTTCTTAAAAAACCATTGGGTTTTTGATGTTTTTATGTTAAAATCGTTACGAAACCTAAGGTTTTGGAAGGATTTCGTCTTGCGCGCACGAATGTCCACTTTACCTTATTTTTTGCAAGGGATTCTTGCAATTTGATCAACTAAGAACAAGAATTTTCATTTTCTATTGTTTTTTGCAAGGGAAAACGAGCGTCAACAAAAAACCGGATCCGGTACCAATCGTTTTGCCTGAGACTTCCTCACGAAAATGATGAAAATGTGGCTGCGGCCTAGGCGCGGCGCAGAGGTCGCGCACCAGGGGTCCCAACAATAATTATTCTTAAGAAGAAATAATGTTCAACAACAACAACAACAACACCACCAACAGCACCAACAACAACAACAACAACAGCAACAGCAACAACAACAACAGCAACCAACAACCACAACCACAACCACAACACCAACACCACCACCACCATCACCAGCATCAACACTATAACCACAACTTCAACACCAACACCAACAACAATCACAACACCAATACTAATAGCACCAATACTAACAACACCAACACCAACCACAACGGAAACAATAATTTTAAGCCTGTTCGCTCTTCTCTGCTCGCGTGCCATTCTTTCAGCACGTATATCCCACACCCTCGATACCTGCCCTCTTCGTCTTGTAGCCCCTAAGGCAGGGGAGAAGAGGACGGTTGGAAGAAAGGGAAAGGGGCAGGCGGGTTGGTTGAGCGTGCGTTATGCATGAATCGCGAAACAAATCTCGAGCGACAACGCGATTCCCAATTAAATGGTGAGGATATCCGCAGCGACAGCGTGATTCCTGAGTGTCCAGGGCGCGGCGTCGGAATCATTTGCGAAGAAGTCTCACGCGAGAGCCCGATTCGTGTGCAAACCGTGAGGAACCCCTCGCGAGAGCGCGATTCGAGAATCAATTGTAAGGAAGCATCAGGCGGGAGCCGCTGCTGTTGTAAACGGGGGGACAGAGACACAACTTGGTGACCCCGCGCTTTCCCCGTTAGAACCAAAAACACGATGCGAGCCGCGGGAGGAGCACTTGAATCGAAAAACATTCAAGGGTTACCGGAAACGGGGATGATAATGAGGAGGAGGAGGTCAATCTGCACCACAGAGCAACACCTCACTTCAGCCAGGCGCCCAGGGATAGTGAATGACCGTGCTGCCCCCCGTTCTGACAACATACCTCCAAGAGGCCTGGATTCATCACCAAAGCGGTTCTGAGTGTTCTTGCAGTCTTCCTAGGCGGCCTCCAAGAGGCCGACCATTCCCAAACAACTGAAGCAAATCCGCTGACCCCTCGTGCTTAGATGCTGGAGCTTCGTGTGCTACTTGAGGACTAGTTGTGGCTGGGCTGAAATTACTTCTAGTTACTTCTGTTATGGTGTAAATGGCGCAAGTTGTGTAAGCTTGGTGTAAGTGATGTAAGTGGTTGCTTGGCTTTGTAACTACGCTTGTGCTGCTCATAAATATGTGTCTTCTTTCGGACAGCCAGCTAAGGTACTTATTCAATCGCACTAAGCAACTTAGTTGTTCTTGGTAGAAAGCCACTCAGCCCTACTTGCTAGCACTTCTGCAGAACTTACGCCCATGCTCCACTCAGCCCCCTCCGCGACTCGCGCGCCTGGACTCGCTTCCCCTACCTAGTTCGTTCGCGGGTCGCCGCCGTGGCAAGTGAACGCCTGACGGGGCTGACGCAGGTTCACTTTCACCACCTATCGTCCTTAGGGGGAGGAGGAGAATGATCGAACACGAGGATCGAGAGAAAGAGAGTGTTTGTTGCTGCAGACCCGTGCAGGCACGCCAGCACGCATAGTCAAGTACATTGACCATCGCCGCTCAAACCTCCCTTGGCCCCTCCCCTTGTTTTGCCTCCACCTCGTCCTGCTCCTCTCCTCCAGAGCATGGGGGAGATAGCGATAACGATCGCTTGAGGAAGGTTGTGGGATGATGGAGGGTACCGATTGCGATCGCTTGGGGGAGGAAGAGGTGAGGGAAGTTTGTGGAGGAGAAAGCGATCGCGATCGCTTGGGGAAGGTTGTGGGATGATGGAGGGTAGCGATTGCGATCGCTTGAGGGAGGAAGAATGGAGGGAACCTGGTGAGGGAGATCGCGATAGCTCTCGCTTGACGAAAGTTGTGGGATGATAGAGGCTAGCGACTGCGAACGCTTGAGGGAGGGAAAATGAAAGGGAAGTTTATGGAGGAGATAGCGATAACGATCGCTTGGGGAAGGTTGTGGGATGATGGCGGGTACCGATTGCGATCGCTTGAGGAAGGAAAAGGAGAGGGAAGTGGACGAGGGAGATAGCCATACCGATCGCTTGAGGACGCCTGTGAGATGATGGAGGGTAACGATTACGATCGCTGAAGGGAAGGAAGAGGTGATGGGAGTTGATGCGGGAGATACCGATAGCGGTCGCTTGAGGAAGGTTGTGGGGTGATGGAGGGTGCCGGTTGCGATCGCTTGAGGGAGGAAGAGGAGAGGGAAGTTGGTGAGGGAGATAGCTATAGCGGTCGCTTGAGGAAAGATGAGATATGATGGAGGCTTAGCGCTTGCGACCGCTTGAGGGGGGAACAGGAGGGGGAAGTCGACGAGGGAGATAACGATAGCGGTCGCTTGAGGAAGGTTGTGGGATGATTGAGGGTAGCCATTGCGACCGTTTGGGGAAGGAAGAGGTAAGACAAGCCGATGGGGGAGATAGCGATCGCGATCGCTTGAGGAAGAGGGTGGGATGATGGAGCGTAACGATTGCGATCGCTTGGGGAAGGTAGTGAGGTGATTGAGGGTAGCGGTTGCGATCGCTTGAGGGAAGGAAGAGGTGAGGGGAGCTGTTGGGGGAGACAGCAATAGCGATCGCTTGAGGAAATTTGTGGGATGATGGAGTGTATCGATTGCCAACGCTTGAGGGATGAAGGGGGAACGAACGTTGATGAGGGAGGTAGCGGTAGCGCTCGCTTGATGAAGGTTGTGGTGATGGAGGGTAGCGATTGCGATTGCCTGAGGGAGGAAGAGGAGAGGGGGGGTGATGAGGGAGATAGCGATAGCCGTCGCCTGAGGAAGGTTGTGGGCTGATTGAGGGTAGCGATTGCGATCGCCTGAGGGAGGAAGAGGAGAGTGGGGGTGGATGAGGGAGATAGCGATGGCGATCGCCTGAGGGAGGTAGCGGGATGTCGCGTTGTGCGCGCACGTCAGCGCGGCAGCCGTTTTTGGCTGCGCGCGCGGTGTCGCGCGTGCCGCGAGCCGCGCGCACGGCGCGCATCGGCGCCGCGGGAGCAGCCTGCCGCGGAGCGCGGCGCGCCCTCCCCTCCAGGCGCCCTGCGACGCAGGAGCTGCCGCGGCGCAGCCCAGGGGGGGCCTGGCGCAGCTCAGGGCCGCGAGGGCTCTGGGGCTGCAGGCGCCGCTCACGATGTCGGCCGCCCAGGAGTTGTTGGCGCAGCTCAGGGCCGCCACCAGCTTCCCCGCGGAGCGAGACGTGGCAGGAGCTCCTGAACGTCCAGGCCACCGTGGCGTTGTCCATGATGCAGTCGTGGGCGTTCATTGCCGCCGAGGACTCCGCCGAGCTTGTGGTGGCGATCGCCGAGCTGCCTTCCCGCGCGAAGAAGCGGGGTGAGCTCCTCGCGTTGACCACCTCGCTCGCGACGGCCTCGGCGAGGGTGCTGCAGGCCAGCGCGGCGGCGAGCCAGCAGCTGCTCAGCTCGTCGCGCACGCCCCAGCAGGATTTCACTGCCATCACTGCCTGCCTGACGGCGAAGCAGCGGGAGGTCATCCTGCATGAGGGAAACGACTTCCTGGGCCGCGTTGGGGTCGTGCTCCGGCACTGCAAGGCCCTCGGGTGGCGCGCCGTAAGCGAGCCGACGGCCCAGACGGCGACCTGCATCGCCTTGCAGGTGCAGGGCGTCGATAGGGCGCTGCGCCAGTGCCCCTTGGTCCTCTGGGGCTTCTCCAAGAGGGCGGAGACTTCCGCCGGGAAGCTCATCCCGTGGAAGGCGTGCAAGCAGCTGGCCGCTGCCGAGTCGTCTTTCGTGGCGGCGCTCCCCGCGAGCCCGACAGATTTCGCCAGGGCCCACGGCGAGGTCTACAGTCAAAAACACTAATAAGGACGCGCGGTAAGGACGCAAGACCCGTGGAAGCCGAAGTTGGGATTTTTTGGGCGGCGGACGACGAAAACCTCAAGGACGCAAGAGCAAGGAAGAGCAAGGACGCAAGGGTACCCTGAGCAAAGTCGCGCGTCCTTATTAGGGTTTTTGACTGTACACTCGGGTGCTCAGCAGAGCTGGCCCCGTGGGCTTCCCGCTCGACGTGGCACAGCTCCTCGCGCTGGCGGACGGCGTCCCCGTGCGCGAGAGCAGAGCGAGGCTCAAAGGCGATGCCTGCGTCGCCGTCGGTGGACCTCGCGAGGCAGCTCGCCGAAGGGGAGCGGCCGTGGCGGCGCCCGGGCCATGAGGCTGCAGGCGATGCCGGCCGTCGACGCAAGCAGCCCTTCCGATCGGCGGCGTCAGTGCCCCCCAAACACACCTGGGGCGTCAAAGGTGCGGGGGGAAGGGCCGAGGATTTGGACGCCCGAAACGGGTACGGAAATAATGGGTACGATGCCCAACAGCAGCTCCTGTTCATTTTGAACAGGACTCGCTGTCCGCGCCGCCGCGGCCTGTATCCATTCGAGACAGAATGCCGCCTGCCCAACAGCGGCCGCTGTTGGTTTGGGACAACATTTGTTGTTGGGCATCGTTCCCCTTCTTTCCGTACCCATTTCGGGCGTCCAAAGTGGACATACAGTCTGACCTCACAAGAATTACCCCGGCACGCGAAGCCATGTAGGCAGTGCACCCAGAGAGGGAAGCAAAGAGGGCAGGGCTGTTTGGTAGACGCCCAGGGCCGTTCAGTACACGCCGATTGTCAGGTCGGGGGGGGATCATATCCTTGCTCGAATTCCATCCTCGCCAGTCCATTGATACGAGCGCTCGGATATGCTTTCGTGGAGAGTGGGCGGGGATGGAGACGAGGACGTTGTGAAGGAGGAGGACGACACGGACGACGGTCGAGGACAACGAGGAGAAGAGGGCGAGGACGAAGGAGGATGTATGTAACACGAAACCGACGAACGCCCTCGGGGCCGCGGCGGCGGCCTGCGTCGGCTGCCCGGAAACGTACCGTTCGTCCGCGAGCTTGGCAAGCATCGGCCTGGGCTTATTCCCCTTCAAGGCGCAGTCCCACGTGCTCCTGTCGCGAAAGCGGTGGCGGCGGCGGCGCTGCTGCTGCTGCTGCTGCTGCTGCTGCTTCTCCTCCTCCAGTTTCGACCTGCGCATCATCGGCGACGGCACGGCTGCACGCAACTCGAAGAGTTGAGCACGAGGTCCCTCCTCCTGTGCGCTGTCCTCTTCTTCCTCCTCCTCCTCCTCCTCCTCCTGCTCCTCCTCCTCTTCCTCCTCCCCCCCTCCACCGCCTCTTCCTCTTCCCGCGCTAAAGTAACAAAACCCAAGCAAACTACTCGAGCACAATGCGATCAGTGCGGCGCACATGATACAATTAATTCTCAATGCCCAGCATGGCTGTAGTCGCCTTTTTGGGGCCTGTTCCGGATCTTGAACGGCCATTGCGCTCGATGAGACCTGGGAAAGGATCGGAACACAAGGCGACTCACGACAAGCAGAAAATGAACTCCTCCTCCTCCTCCTCCTCCTCCTCCTCCTCCTCCTCCTCCTCCTCCTCCCCTTGCTCCTCCTCCTCCTCCTCCTCCTCCTCCTCCTCCTCCTCCTCCTCCCCTTGCTCCTCCTCCTCCTCCTCCTCCTCCCCTTGCTCCTCCTCCACCCTCTTCCTCCTCTGTTTCCTCCTCCTCCTCGTCCTCCTCTTCTTTTTCTTATTATTCTTATTATTATTATTCCTCTTCCGCTTCCTCTTCCTCTTCCTCTTGCTCCTCTTGTTCTTTTTCTTACGCCTCCTCCTCCTCCTCTTCTTCTTCTTCTTCTTCTTTTTCTTATTCTTCTTCTTCGTCTTCTTCTTCTTCTTATTCGTCTTCTTCTTCTTCTTCTTCCTCTTCTTCTTCCTCTTCTTCATCTTCTTCTTCTTCTTCTTCCTCCTCTTCCTCCTCTTCTTCCTCCTCCTCTTCCTCCTCCTCTTCCTCCTCCTCGTCCTCCTCCTCGTCCTCCTCCTCGTCCTCCTCCTCGTCCTCCTCCTCGTCCTCCTCCTCGTCCTCCTCCTCGTCCTCCTCCTCGTCCTCCTCTCTCGTCCTCCTCCTCGTCCTCCTCGTCCTCCTCCTCGTCCTCCTCCTCGTCCTCCTCCCTCGTCCTCCTCCTCGTCCTCCTCCTCGTCCTCCTCCTCGTCCCCTCCTCGTCCCCTCTCCTCGTCCTCCTCCTCGTCCTCCTCCTCGTCCTCCTCGTCCTCCTCCTCGTCGTCCTCCTCCTCGTCCTCCTCTCCTCCTCGTCCTCCTCCTCGTCCTCCTCCTCGTCCCTCCTCCCTCGTCCTCTCCTCTCCTCCTCCTCGTCCTCCTCCTCGTCCTCCTCCTCGTCCTCCTCCTCCTCCTCGTCCTCTCCTCGTCTCCTCCTCGTCCCTCCTCCTCGTCCTCCTCCTCTCCTCCTCCTCGTCCTCCTCCTCGTCCTCCTCCTCGTCCTCCTCCTCGTCTCCTCCTCGTCCTCCTCCTCGTCCTCCTCCTCGTCCTCCTCCTCGTCCTCCTCCTCGTCCTCCTCCTCGTCCTCCTCGTCTCGTCCTCCTCCCTCCTCCTCCTCCTCCTCCTCCTCCTCCTCCTCGTCCTCCTCCGCCTCCGCCTCCGCCTCCGCCTCCGCCTCCGCCTCCGCCTCCTCCTCCGCCTCCTCCTCCTCCTCCTCCTCCTCCTCCTCCTCCTCCTCCTCCTCCTCCTCCTCCTCTCCCTCCTCCTCCTCCTCCTCCTCCTCCTCCTCCTCCTCCTCCTCCTCCTCCTCCTCCTCCTCCTCCTTCCTCCTCCTCCTCCTCCTCCTCCTCCCCTCCTCCTCCTCCTCCTCCTCCTCCTCCTCCCCCTCCTCCTTCCTCCTCCTCCTCCCCTCCCTCCTCCTCCTCCTCCTCCTCCCTCCTCCTCCTCCTCCTCCTCCTCCTCCTCCTCCTCCTCCTCCTCCTCCTCCTCCTCGTCATTCCTGCCCTTTCCCTCTCCCCTTTCCTCTTCCCGTCGCCCTCCCCCCTTCTCCTCCGCGCCCGCCTCCGCCTCCGCGCTTCCGCCTTCCCCCTCCCCGTGCTCCTGCCCCTGCGGCCGCGAGCCCGGCCGGCCCGGCGCCCCGCATAGAAGGGAGACGAAACGTCCAGCGCGTATAGTCGGGCTGCTGAAATAAGGAACGCCAAATAAGGAACGAAGCCCCTCTGTGGCTTCGAAAAATCTGGGTACACGAGAAAGGCTAGAGGAACAACCACGGAATGACGTGGGGAACCTCGGGCCCCTTCCGTGCCCAAACTGGTCTTTATTTCAACGTCTTGGCTGTGCCCTGGCGGACCCCGACAAAACGCCCCCCGAGAGCCCCGAACGAAATGGCGGAGGAGCCCTCACGGGCCCTCCGCAAATCCTGCCCTCTTCTCTTCTGGGCCAGCGCGCGGGTCTTTCAAAGCAGCGTGTGTTCCTCTGGCTCCTCCGCGGCCTCCCCCACCTCGGCCGCGCCTTCTCGCCGTCGTCACTATTAGGCGCTTTCGTCGCCCCATCTGCACACAGGCCTCCGTCGGTTCGCTTGTTCCGCCACCTCCTCGCCCTCCTCGGCCGTTGCCGCCCCCTCTTCCTGCGCCCCCTCTGTCCTCTGGCTGGCCTCTGCCCCCAGGTCGGCGGCGCCAAGGTGCGGCGACATAGTCGCCTCCTCGGCGCCCTCGCAGCCCCCTCCGCTCCGCGGCCTCTTCGTGCCCGGCCGCCGCTGCCGCCGCCGCCTTATCCTCCTCCGCCGCCTGGTTCTCTTCCTCGATGCTCGCCGCCATCAGGCCAGCCGCCTCCACCACGGGGCCTCGCCTGCGCCATGCCGGCGCAAGGGGATCCTGCAGACACGGGAGCACAAAGTGCGCTTGGCGACCCACGCCTGCGCGCGCGATTCGCCGCCGCCCATGACGACCAGCATGCGGGCGGGCGCCTGCGCGCCCTCGCCCGCGCGGCCCGCCAGCTCAAGCACGCACAAGAGGATGGTCAGCCAAACGCAGCGCCGCCGCTTGGCCATCTTCTCCTCCGCTGCCGCGGCTCCGTCCCTGCCAGCCGCTGCTCGGGTCCGTGGCAAATCGAAGCGGGCGCCCGCTGCGGCGACGTCCATGGCCGCGCGATGGCCGTCGTAACTGAGGACGACGTCCCACGCGTACCCAGCCTGGTCGTTCACCGTCGCGTCCACCAATGCCTGCGCCCACAAGCACTCGAGCCGCTATTCGCGGATCGCACGAGGATCGATATGCGCTTTTGTGAGGCGCCACAACATGTCTGGGATCTCGTTGTGTCCTCCATTAACTTCGCCGCCGATCTTGCACCTCTGTGCGTGCGCGAAACTCCCGAGGCCATCCTGCTGCGCACCGCAAGCACCCCGAATATCGGAGTGATGGCGCTGCGTTTCCGCGCGCGCGCGCTGGACAATCTACCTTTTCTAGTGTGCACAGAGCCATGCGCCGGGTTCCGTTCGCGACGGCCTGGTTGCCGGGCTGGTCCGCGCACGAGCGGCTGCTTGCTCCAGCGCCGCCTGCTTGCCGCAGCCGCGCTCGGTAAGGTTCCTGGGTGCCGTCGGGGGGTCTCGCGTGCACGGAAGTCCACGGCGTGCGCTTGTTTGGTTTGGCCGTGACGCCCAGTTTCGCGTCGCCGACCAGCGCCGGTACTCGGGCCATCTGGTCAGCTTTCGCCTTATCCGGCTCCGCCGCGGGCCCAGGGCAAGCTGCGCGCAAGCCCTGCTGCGCGCGGCGCGCTGCTGCCAGAGGTGGTGGCACCAGCCCCCGTGGAAAGCAGCAACCGCCCGCGGCGTGGCCAACCCGAAAGCAGCGCCGCCGTCACGAATCGGGCCCAACGGATGGGGGATTCAGGCGATCGCAAACATGGATCAAAGGGGCGTGGGTTAGCGACGGATCCCGCTTCCGTGGGGCATCGCAGATTTCCGCGACCGAACGAAGCGGCGCGGGCCGCATACGATTTCCGTCCGCGCGGATCTGATTTCAGATTTTCTGGATCCGCGCCCGCTCTGATTTTTTACGGCGGATCCGTTTTCAACCCCATTCTGAATTCATTCGTATCTGATTAAAAAAACGAAAAGCTGGACGACATCGGATCCGCGAACCCCGAACCCCACCCGCGTTAAGATTCTGCGGGGAAAAGGGGTTCGGTCATCAACGTTCCAAACTGGGTCCTGTGCTGTCTCGCGCAATCCCATCAACTTTCCGCGCGCGAGGGCCCCACCCAACATGAATGCATCTCTCTCCTCCTGGACCTGCACGCAACTCGTCCAGACGCCGTCCGTTCGGCGGCGCCGATGTTATCCGTCGAACTCATCATCGCCATTTTCATCCCAAGAAGAAAATCGCTCGTCCTGCGTAAGTATTATAGCACCTCCTCTTCCTGTTTTCGTCCTCCACATTTCCCCCTCCTCCCTCCCGCCTCCTTCCATCCTTCCTTCCTTCCACCCTGCTTCCTCCCTCCTCCTTCCTCCCTCCTCCAAATCCTCCTCCTCCTTCTCCTCCTCCCTCCCCTTCCTCCACCTTCTTCCCTCCTCATTCCCTCCCTGCTCCTCTCCCCCCTTCCTCCCTCTATCTCTCTCCATTCCTCCGCTCCCTCCCTCCCTCCCCCCCTCCTCTTCACCCCTTTTTCCTCCTTCCCCTCTCCCCTCCGCCCTTCCTCCTTCCTCCCCTCCTCTTCCCTCCTCTTCCCTCCCTGGGAACGCCTGGGGGCGGCGCTGCGCGAGGGGCCACGGGGAGGCAGGCGGGCGCGCCGCTCCTCTCCCAGCTCCAGCCCACGCACTCCGAGTTCTGGGCACACTGGGCGCAGCACTCCTCGGCCCCGCCGCGGCGACGACGACGACGAC
>CAUYUJ010003899.1:32500-35000 GCA_963575745.1 Prorocentrum cordatum
TACAGCACGCGGACAGAGAAGCCACGGGTCCCATGTAACGAAAGAGCTGATGATATCCAGCCCGACCATCATATCAGTTGGCACCAACGACACCGATATTCTTCGCAATCGGCTCCGAAATGCACGCCGCACATAGCCATCTAACAACCAGGAGCGTCACGAAAAAGAGCGACATGGGATCGAGTTGTGTGAGTGTCAAATGGGGTCCAGAACCGGGCACGCACACATCTCTCGTTCTCGCATCTGGTAGTTACCGACCGGGTCCCTATCCATTGCGTGCCTGGGGGGGCAGCTCTTTCCGGGGATAGACAGACCCCCCTTTAGCAAAACGTGGTTTAGTGAAAACGACCTGAGGCCCAAACCTGGCGGGCGCAAGCCTGGAAAATGACGGCCACGGCGCCCTCTCGAGAACCGAAAACGGACAATTCACTAATCGACGTGTCACTGTTGGGGGTTCTGTCCAGCCCCGATCTTTCAGGACACCGGCGCGTCAACAACGATCGGCACCGACACTCGGCACCGACACTCCGCACCGACACTCGGCGCCGACGCTCGGCGCCGACGCTCGGCGCCGGCTCTCGGCACGCGCACGCACCAGAGCGCAAATCTCCCCCGAGGGGGGTCCTCAAAAAGAGGGAGGCGCTCCCTCTGCCACCCTGACGCGCACAACTTCTCCAGGTTCCAGTGTGGAGGGGCCCCTGGGACACACAAAGAAGGAAGCACAAATACCAGGATCCCCCCGTCTGTGCCCCCAGTTCTGGGTTCTTTTGTCGCCCCCCCCTCACTGCCCACATCTTCCCGGACTTTCGGGGGAATCGAGGATTCATGGTGCCTGTGTGTGTGTGTTCTTTTTTGTCCTCCCGACAGCAGGTCCCCGGGCGCGGCACACACCGCCCCCCCCCAAAAGCTCCTGGGCCCCTGTGGGCCTCGGCTCCTGGGCATCTGCTCGGGCCCCCACGCGGGGCCGCGCAGTGCCGTGCTCGTGGCATGCCGTGCCGTGCCGTGCGGTGGTGCATGCGATGCTGCGCAGTGCAGTGCGAAAAAGGCAGGGCCACAGCCGTGCCATGCTATTCCCATGGCATCCCGCCCGGACACATGCAGCACAATGCGATGCCGAGACTACCTGCACTACTGGGTTATACACGATGCGGCTTGCCATCCCCACCACGCCACTCCTCACGACTTGTTCCTCCTCGTTTAATGCCAGCCTCCTCCTCCTCCTCCTCCGCCCCCGTCATCTCTCCATCACTCCCATCCCGCCTCCTCCCTCATCCCGCGGCTCTCAATCTTTCCTCCTCCATGCTCCTCATCCTCCTCCCTCCTCCCTCCTCCTCCTGTTTCTCCACCGTCCTTTCTCCTGTTTCCCCCCTCCTTCCTGGCAACCCCCCTTTCCCCCCAACTGCCCCTCATTCCTGGCAACCACCCCACCCTCCTCCCTCTCTTCACCCTCCTCCTCCTCCTCCTTCTCCTCCTCCTCCTCCTCCTGGCTTTGCCCCTCCCGTCTCCTCCTCCACCTCCGCCTCCTCCTCCTCCTCCTCCGCCTCCTCCTCCTCGTCATGTTCCTTCCTCCTCCTCCTCCTCCTCCTCCTCCTCCTCCTCCTCCCCTCCTCCCCCTCATCACCTGCCTCCTCCTCGTCCTCCTCCGCCTACGCCTCCGCCTCCGCCTCCGCCTCCTCCTCCTCCTGGCTCTGCCCACGGCGCGGGGCAGAGGAGCCGCGCGCGGTGCAGGGCGCGCGCGCGAGCGATGGGGCGACCCAGCCGCACGGCGCGGCAGTGGTCGTCCTGCCCTCCAGCTCGCCGCCGAGGAGGAGGGAGTGGAATGCGGAAGGAAGAGGGAGGGGAAGGAGGAAGGATGAGGTCGAGGACGAGGACGAGGAGGAGGAGGAGGAGGAGGAGGAGGAGGGAGGAGGAGGAGGAGGAGGCGGAGGAGGAGGAGGAAGAGAAGGAGGAGGAGGAGGAGGACGATGACGAGGGGGAGGATCTCTGTGGCCGAAAAGCTAACGCCGTCGGTGGAACAACAGAGGGCCTCAGACCGACAGGGGGGGCTCTCGGGGGCTGCGGGAGCCCCTCGCGCGCCCGCGGAACGCCGAGCGCCCCCCCCACCCCCAGGGGAGAAGGAGGGGGAGGAGGGGAGGCAGAGGAGGTGCGAGTACAGGCGACGGGGGGGGGGCCACGTTCATCGAGCCGCCGCCCGTCCTCGAGATGTGGGCGGCGAAAGGAACAACAGGGGCACCTGGGCCACCGAGCTTCAGCAACCGGTCCACTATCCCAGGTGGGGCAGCCGGAGCAGCTGGCACAGCGCAGAGGGACCGCATGAGGCCAAGACAGAGGGAGCCCCCTGGACGCGCGGATCGCGCGACGTCGGCCCCTCGCGCCCTGGGGCCCTCTCGCCACCCCAGTGGCAGAGGAGGCAGCCGCCCTGCACCAGATCGCGACGAGCGACGCGCGGTTACCAAGGGCTCCCAACTTCGCGCTTCGCGCTCCGCGAAGCGCGAATAAC
>CAUYUJ010003899.1:42500-74672 GCA_963575745.1 Prorocentrum cordatum
GGCGCGGCTCGTCTCAAATCGCCATGATCAGCTCGATGGCACAAGTATGTCGGGAGCGGCCACAAGGGGGGTGTCCAAGAGGGGGGGGGCAAATCATGACCGTCGGCATGTGCGCGGCCTAGCGGGGGGGCCAGGGACGTAACGAAATAAGAAAAAGCGCCATGAAATCTGGGGAAATATCATGGCCCACGCCATGAAATCCACCACCCCCCTAGTCACCCCCCCCTCTTTTCCACCCCCGACATGTTGGCCCCCCAAAGGTGGATCCGCCAGGGGACATTGCACGGGCCCGGGCGCAGTCAGACTGCCGGGACCATATTCTAGTAGTGGCGGCAGAAACGCCTGTTTTCAGAGCCCCATGATCACCAGAGGAGGAGGAGGAGGAGGAGGAGGAGGAGGAGGAGGAGGAGGAGGAGGAGGAGGAGGAGGAGGTGGGGAGGAGGAGGAGGAGGAGGAGGAGGAGGAGGAGGAGGAGGAGGAGGAGGAGGAGGAGGAGGAGGAGGAGGAGGAGGAGGGGCGGAGGAGGAGGAGGAGGAGGAGGAGGAGGGAGGAGGAGGAGGAGGGGAGGAGGGAGGAGGAGGAGGAGGAGGAGGCGGAGGAGGAGGAGGAGGAGAGGCGGGGGAGGAGGAGGAGGAGGAGGAGGAGGAGGAGGAGGAGGAGGAGGAGGAGGGAGTGGAAGCGGACGACAAAGGGAGGAAGAGGAGGAAGAGGAGGAGGAGGAGGAGGAGGAAGAGGAGGAGGAAAAGGAGGAGGAGGAGGATTTTCACTCACTCTGCGCCGTTTCCTTGTGGTGGCTGATGGGAGTTCCTGCGAATCTTGTGCCTAGGAATCGATATACAAACACTCCGGTGCACAAAGACTCACAGACGGGAGGCGGCGCGCGGTGACTTGGATCGAGACGACCAGCGAAATACAGGGCCAGAGGGCCGAACCTATGGCCGACAGTGGCCCCGCGGCTGACCCAGCCGGCCGACTCGAGAGTTGCGGCCGACTGGAGGAATGAGAATGTTATCTCGTGCGTTTCAACGTCGAATGCAGCCCATCACTTGTCATAGAGTGTTCCAGCGGGTGCTTCCCCGTTCGTTCCCGAAAGACGCCAAACGGAACTGGTATCGAAGGGCCCCTCAAGGGCTACTGCGGCATTGGTGGGTTGCGCCGAAGTACCCTGGGCCCCCGTCACACTCGAAGAGGAGGAAAGAGGAGGGGTCCACGGAACCGCGGCGAGACACGTCTCGACACTGGCCAGAGCTCCAAGGGCCCCCGAGGTTCGAGCGGAGGAGGAGGATATGCTACTATTCTCACGCGAAACAGTCGGCTTCACGGCGGGGGTGCCGACGGGCAGAACAGCCGCGGGAGCGCCCGCGGCGGCGGGCTCGCGTGCCCGCTCAAGCACAGCAGCAGCACGTGCACGCCTCCGCACGTGCCCCGCTGCATGTTCAGTACTTGCTCTGTTACTGCAACAGCTGGCCCACGTACTCCTGCAGCTGCAGCTCCATGAACGATGCTGTAGCATTGCCCTGCTCGCGGCTCGTCCCCGCCTGAACGCCTGCTTGTCTGTGTCGTTCGTCTTGACGGCGCATTCTGGTCTTCTCCATCTTCTCTTCAGCGTTGCGTGAGTCGAGCCAATCCCATGTGTCCATGGTGCCCTTGGCGTTCGCGCCGCCCGCCTCGATGCCCCTCTCCTTCGGCGCCTCGATCGGCCCCGCGAACGCCCAGATGCGCGGTGCTCCGTGTGGGTGCCATTTCCCGCCCTTCTTCGCCGCGCGTCTGATCGGAGATCTTCGTCGCTTCGAGTCCGTCGGCAGGGCGAAGAAACGCGCCGAGTAGGCGCCCGCCGAGCTCGCGCATCCCCAGTGAACGCCTCAGGAGCTGCTTGACCATCGCGAGCAGGAGCCGACGAAGCCCTTGCTCGCCGACGCACTGGATCCGCCTGTCTTGAGCAGGGGGCGACCGCCCTGGCATTCCTATATTCCTACCACGAAATGTTCTCAGAACCCAACAGTGTTCTAAGAGCGAAAACGATGTTCTTAGAACATGAACCCGACGCGTGAAAGCAAGACAGGCTGAGCCAAGAATGTTCCGATAACATTTCGTGCAAACCACATGAGATTCTTAGAACATTGTATGGTAGGGCTATAGGTAAGCCGGGGCGCTTCGCCACTGCTCGATTATCCTTGCTGCCTCCCTCGTCCTCGGTACGGGGCTTGACGCGGCGGCCTGCGCCCTCCTCTCCAGCGGCCCTCTCTGTCGCCAGAACGGCGGCGGGAATGGCGCCCCGCGAGGAGCGGTGCAGGGCGAGGCAAGTGTTCTTCGCGAGCGTGCGCGCAGTATCCTGCAAGGTTAGCAAACTCGACCCCTAGCATTTTACAAATAAGCTCAGAGGGGGCGTGCAGCTCCCACGCTTGGTGGCCCCCCTAAGGCCGGCAGCGCCCGAGGCCCCAGGAAGCTCGGACAAGTTGGCGCTGTCTCACGAGGCAAACGCGCTCCCACAGTTCACGCGCTGGTTCGTGGGCGCGCAGCACCTAAGCAGGCGCAGAACGCCATGGCCCCCACCGCGAACCTTCGCCACGTGCGTCGCCGGCTTCTTCAGCGAGTCGAAGCACAGGCCGCGAACGACGCCTTGCACGTCCAGCGAGTCGCGTGTGCACTCGCCCCGAGCATCCTCCGTCGCGCGAGCCTTGGGCGCCAACTTCTCCCACGGCCGATCCCTCCTCGTCAGCGACGCCTCGAGCCGCTTCGCATCCGCCTTCGGGAAAGCCTTGGGCGCCTCCTCGAAGCTCCGCAAGTCCAACCGCGCTCGACCGACTATCGCCCGCTCCGCGAAGAAGTCCTCGGCGCCGCTGATGCCCCCCAGCAGCGCGGGATCTCGCGCGAACTGCCTGGCGAAGAGGCTCGCGGACACCGCCGGCCCCCCTTCCCCGTGGACGGTGGGCGGGGCCCCCAGATGGCCCCGCGCCGCGGCGATCGCCTGCCGATATGCCAGAAGATGTCGCGCCATATCTCGCGGCCAGCGCGCGCGCGTTGCATCGCCGGGGCCGCGCGCGCAGAGTAAGAACTCCCCAGCGCGTCATCAGCCCCGCGTTGGTGAGAACCTTGGCGCGCATGTCGCGCGCCACCTGCGCCCCGCCTTCGAGGCCCCTCGACTTATCGCTGATCCGCGCGCCCGGGCGGTGGAGCTGAGATTCCGAGGGTCAACGGCTGAGCGTGCCAGAGAGGGCAGCCCCCACAACTTTGCCATGAAATTATAATCGTCGCAGCTTGTGGGGGCTCTTCGCGAACCAGAGCCTGCCCATCTCAATCCAGCCCTGCTGCAGCGCGTCGATGCGATAAACCGACATCGGCATTCGCGGTGTGGTTCCAAACGCACCGCCCGCCAAGATGGCGAGCGCGCGGATGAATGCGACCAGGGCGATTCGCCGACTGTGTCTTGCAGTGGCGGTTCTCAGTCGGCTTGAGCTCCGTGGCCAGCTCGCGCTTCTTCGCGTTCTGCTTGAAGCCCCCCTTCTCGAGCTCGTTGATCAGGGCGGGCTGGCTCTCGTCGGTGATCGCATGGGCGTCCGACGCCAGGCCGGTCAGTGCAATGTGCCTCTTCATCAAGTCGTCGGCGAACTGCGCCGCCGCGCGCGACGCGGGCAACTCCAGGATGGGGGGTCTTCAACATGGGCAGGTCGCCCTGGGCCGCACATTGGGCGCGCCGTCGCCGCGCGGGTCCGCTGAGGGCCACCGCGAACTCCCTTGGGGCCTCGCAAGTGCAGATGAGATCGACAAGGCCGAGGGCAACGTGCATCGCCTCGCCGCGCGCCTGTCCGCGACGCGGCGATGGGCGTAATCGCGCAGGAGCGCCCAGTCCACAGCGTCTGCCATCCCCTGCGCCGCTTCGTCGTGCCACTCCATCGGTGCGCAGGCGAACGCGTTGGACATGTCGACCAGCTCCGACGCGCTCACGACCGCGCTGCCTTAGCGCGTAGCCGGCGCAGAGCGTGGCCAACATCGCGCCCTCTCGCCTCCCGCGCGCCAAATAGCCGTGGCACGTCGGGCCGAAGTTCAGCTCGAACTCGCAACAGTTCGGCCCCTTCAAGAGGCCCGGGGGAAAATCCCAGGGCGCGCGGGCCAGGTGGATGGGCCTCTTGCCGCCCGAACCCCCCGAGCCATCGCGTTTGTCGATAGAGAAGCCAAAGGGCCAGTTAGCTGCGGCGGGCGCTCGATCCACTGGAGGCGCGCGCAGCAGAAACTCCAGCACCTCATCCCGACAGCGGCGGCATGACCGCGCGACCTACTCGACGGCAGGTTGTCCGAGTCCGCGCTGCGGGCGCCTCGCAGTCGCGCAGTGTTCAGGTTCGAGACATTGCAAGATCAGTTCGACAGGAGCGCCCCACTGCGCCGATCCTCTGCGCTTCCCACTTTTTCCGCATTGCACGCATCGCACGTCTTGAATCGCGTCCAGCCAATTATGCTAGGCACGTGCTTCCTCCGAGAGCTGTGGTGGTAGTTCCTCGGCGTCGTCGAAGCTCCGCGCAGTCCACTCGAACGTCAGACATGCCCCCCGCCGCGCTCGGCGTCGCCATGTGGGCCGCGACCGCCTTCGCAAACGGGCGCGGCTCAGGTGTTGTAAGATACCGTCGGCGTCGAGTGCCGCGGGGTCGCTCGGCAAGGAGATGGGCGACGCGATGCTGCTCAAAGGTGCGCCCAAACCAGCGATGCACGTCTCTCAGCTCGTCTTCGTCTTGCCCGCCGCCGAAACTGCTCGCTGGCCTCTTGGCGGGTTCCAGCTGCCCGTCGTCACCGTTGGAGTCGGGCCCTCGGGGTCCCAGTTCAGCCGCCCGCTCTCGCTCCTCAACGCGCGGGGCACCCAACCGACGCCTCTCAACTTGCAAACGTGCTTATGCCGTATTACTCAGTTCAGGAATGTTTTTTTGAAACGTATCTGCCCAGCGCCTTGTATCAGCTGCATGGCCGAACTCCAATGCCCATCGACTCGTCGCTCTTCGCGCAAGGATTTGAACTCATATTCATGTTGTCTGAAGGCCCCTTCCAACTGTGCCAGAAAAGCGTCGTACCTTGCCCGCCTGCAACGCCTCTGACAACCTCCGAAGATCCCAAGCGAGTAATCTCTTCTCGGCTGCGCCTGGAATCCCGACTTGCATCTCCAGTATGTAGCTCAGCACCAGCAAGAAAAGTCGATGATCCCTAAGCTCCCTACCAGGGATGAGTTGTAGCCGTCGCCCGTGGTAGTAGCTTACCTTGCACTCGAGGACGTTCCCCAGCGCGGCATCTGGGATGAACCAATGGTCGATCGTAGATCCCGTCCCATTGGCACCGAAGAAAGTAGGGTTACCCTCGCGATACCAAGTGCTAGGTGAGCATAAGGATCTCGTATAACACAACTGCTCCGCCAAATCGCCTGGTAGGTTCTGTCGTGCTCTGTGGTGCTCACCAGCATGTTCCTCACCCACAGGAGCTCCGTCACTGCGCTCGCCGAAGCCACTGTTCACGTCCACGCCTGTTGCCAACAACGATCGAGATCGCGAACGATGGCATCGATCCACTGATGCGTCTCTCTCACCACCACCTCGTATACACTGATATTCTTGCCCGTGGTCCCTGTCGGGAGTGGATATCCGGCTATCCACTTCACGTCTAAATTGGCACTCTTCACTCGCACCGCTCCGGCTCTGCCCTGGTGACCTTCGTGTGTGTGTGTGCGTGTGTGAAAATACCCACCACATCTTTGACTCGAAATTGTCGTCCGAGTACGACCGTGCAACTCGCAGAACGAGTGGGCCAACGCGGCCCAACCGAACTGAATAGCAAAGCGCCCGAAACCCAACTTCTCCACCTGGTCCCGCCCTCCTGCCCAGCTCCCGGTACGAGCGCCCAGGAGCCGCACTGCGTCAGCGCCGAGCTCGTGCGCCACCTCGCGGCAGCGGCCCGCGGAAATCAGCGACAGCGGGCTGAACAAGAACAGTCGGAGGGGCCCCCGAGCTCGCATGCTCCAGCCATGCGCCGCGCGCCCTCGAGGCGGCCGCACTCAGCTGGGCGCCTCGAGGGGAGGTCCGCGCCCGTGAAGGAAGGTCGGGGGGAGCTGCCACAAGGGGGCATGGCGCGCGGGCAGGAGGGCCCAGCAGCGGATCGACGAGGCGGGAGAAGCCGGATCGGCGGGAATCGGCAGGCTGGTATCGGGGAGACGTGGGGGCGCGGGTTGGCCCAGCGGGTTCATCATTCAGATGACGCGACCCAACCTGAGATTTGACGCGGGCTCCCGCTGCAGACATCCCACGAAAACGGGACCGTCAAAACTCAAGACGGGCTCGTCAGAAAGCGCAGGCGAACCCGAGGTTCGGCGCACTCGAGTCTTACGCCTCCCTGATGGCAGGCCTCCTTTGAGAAATCGGAGCCCGAATCGAATCTGAAGGGGCCCTGGGGTATGCAAATAAATACACACAAATAAAACGATCCTCCACATTTCCATATTTTCGAGGTTTTTGTCTTCCCCCCACTTCCCATATTTTCCCATATCTTCCTGGGAGTCGACGATTCATCGTGTCCCTGTGTTTTTCCCCCCCTGAGAGTCGGAACCCGAAGTCGAAGCGGATCGGCAGCGGCAGCCGTCGACATCGGATCGGATCGAGGGGGGGCAGCGCAACGCAGCAGTTGGCGGCGCGCAGAGGGAGGCAGGCGGAAGAGGAGGAGGAGGAGGAGGCAGGCGGAGGAGGAGGGGGAGGAGGAGGAGAAGGAGGAGGAGGAGGAGGAGGAGGAGGAGGAGGAGGAGGAGGAGGAGGAGGAGGAGGAGGAGGAGGAGGGGGGGAAGGCTCCTTGGAAACACCCCTGCTACTGGGCAGGCGCCAGCCTCACGCCTGCAGGGAAGGCCCCTGCCTCCTCAGGAGCAGGGGTGCTGGAAAAGAAGCCTTCCCCACTCCCCCTTCCCACCATCTGCGCGTGGCCGAAGGTCGTGGGGACCTCTCGAGTCGACTGGCCGCTCCGGGGGGCAGCGTGACGTAGCAGGCACGGCGGGTGGGCGTCCCAGGACGGGCTCCGAGACTCGGGGCTCGGAGAACGGGTCAGGACACGCATCGATAGAGGTCTCCTGGATGGTCCGAATCGGTGGGGTCGGAGGATCGCGCCGCATCGCTGATACATCGGCGATGCATCGGGGCTGCATGGGCGATGCCTCGGCGACGTCGGCGATGCACCGGCGACGTCTGCGAGAAGAACCTCGGGCTCCACATCGAGACGCGTCGCCGAGGGGGGATGCGGCGCGATCCTCCGACCCCATCTGGGAGGCCAAGCGCCGAGGCGCGCACCCACGATGCACGCGCCTCCACGCTGCTCCTGGGCAGGCCCTGCTGCCAGGGCGGAGAGGGGAGCAAAGGAAAAGGGGAGAGGCAGGCAGACGGCGACGAGGGCGCAGGAGGGAGGCCTGGGCCGCTGGGACGGCCGGGGCTCTGAGAAGCTGCCCGTCCTTCCTTCCAAGAAGGCCGCCCCCTCGCCGCACCTCCCTATGCGCGACGCCGAACGCACGCACTCGGACCTCCGACGGCCCGGTCCTTCCGGGCCGCAGCCCATCCTCGAGATCCTCGACCCCTTCCCCGGATGGGCCCGTTTTCCACCACCACCACCATAAGTTGGAGGGGGAGGGGGTCCTCTTTCTCCTCCCCCTCCTCCACCTCATTTTCCTCCTCCTCCTCGTCCTCCTCCTCGTCGTCCTCCTCCTTCCCCCCTACAACTTCTGGCGGTGGTGGTGGAAACCAGGCCCATCATCCCCGGCCCCGCGGCCAGCCTTTCATCCCGAGCTGTGCCTGAACAGCCCCGGAGCCTGGAGACCGCCAGCAGTCGGCAGAAATACCAGACAGCTCCCCGCTGCGGGGCTCGCAGCCGCGGGGCGCACCGATCGGCGGGCCTCGGGGAGGGCATCGAGCTTCGAGGATCGAAGATCGAGTTTCGAGGATCGAAGATCGAGTTTCGAGGATCGAAGCTTCGAGCTTCGAGGATCGAAGCTTCGAGGATCGAAGATCGAGCTTCGAGGATAGAAGCTTCGAGGATCGAAGGCCGAGGCTTCTTGGGCCTCCTTGGCGCCCCCGGGGGCGCATCTGCGTTGCCAGGGCCAGCTGGCACCCCCCGGTCCCCGCCTCTCCACGCTGGTGGTCCACTCGGGCGCGAGCTGGCTCCAGTCGTATCTCTCGTCGCCGAAGTCCAGCCTCGCTTCTCCTCTTCCTCCTCCTCCTCCTCCTCCCTTCTCCCCCTCCTCCTCCTCCCCCTCCTCCTCCTCCTCCTCCTCCTCCTCCTCTTCCTCCTTCTCCTCCTCCTCCTCCTCCTAAGCTGGCGACATCCGAATGTACACCCGCCAACCATCGATTCTGCTGAATCGATGGGAGGCGGGGGGGGTTCGGATTTCGCCACGAGTCCCACGAATTCCGAACCCGACCCCCGCCGCCCATCGAGGTGCCTGAATCGCTGATCGGCGAGAGTTGGGTTCGGATTTCGCCGCCGATCTCTCTCTCTCTCTCTCCCTCTCTGATGTTTATGTTTATATATCTGATGTTTATGTTTATATATGTTTTGTTTGTTTGTTTCTCTCTGTTTCTCTTTCTCCCTCTCGGGAAAGCGGCGGCAGCGGCGCGCTGGAGGGCCCTCCTGGAGTTGCTATTGTTCGTCGTCGTCCTCCTGAGCCTTCCTGCTCTTGCCCCCACCCCCTCCTCCCCCCCTCTTTTCGCTGCGAGCGCCCGCGATCAGGAAACAGCGTGTGCCACGCTCGACGCGGTCTCTACTGCCAACGGCTCCACTTCAAACGATGACGTCGCTCTCACCCTATACGCACAATGATAACTTTTCGTGTGCCGTTTCGTTTGTGTCTTCCGGATGAGACGCCGACGGCTGCACGCAAGCTGCTCCGCCAACGCCCTCCGCGATGCCTCTGCCCGAAAAAAGACTTGCAAAAGCTTGGCTGCTCTGGGCAGAGCGGTGCACGCTCTCGCCCGAGAGGGCGCCGCCCTTCCGACGAGGGGTCAGACGAGAACCTGCCAAGAGTACCGTTGACACCTGGTCGGTAGAGCGCTTGAAGCTTGAAGCTCGGCGCTGTTCATAAGCGCTTGGATCCACCAGGGCCGCGCACTGCCTCTTGAAGCAATTAGATGGGGAAGGGTCCGTTGCGAAGGGTTTTAAGCATCCGACGTCTCCTGGACGTGGGTACCAAGGCACACTGCAAGCGTAGCATTGCCAAGTTAGATAGATGGTACAATTGTTGTTCCTCCGAGCCTACTCGCACGGTTGTTCTAAGGAGCGTATGTCGTGGATTCTGGTGTGGAAAAGGGCGCGGGCGGATTGCAGCGGCCAGTCGCCGAGATAGTGACGCTGCATGATGGCAGAGCATCAGGGGAATAGCTGCGCGGAAGCGGAAGCGAGAAAACGAGTTTCTAGTACACCAGAGGCCGGGGCCGCAAGTGAGCGCCGACGCCTGATGGTGAGGATCTGGGGGCGAATTTCACAGGAGGTCCAGGGTGGGCGCGTCCAGCAGCAGCAGCAACGAGTGAAAAAGCAGGGGATCCGGGCTTTCATCGGCCGCGCGCGCGGTGCTCACTGTTCCTAGGCCGCCGGAAGTCTTCATTTCACGTCCAGTTGTCGTGGGTCGTCGGCCAGAAGAAGGCGCGGCGCACAGAGAGAAAGAGTTGAAGGCAGCACCGCTGCCGGGCACAATGTGCCGGGGCGTGCTCTTTGAGTGCCCGTGCGAGCGACGGCAGTGGGACTTTGTAGTGGGCAATTCGGCCGTGGTTGGACTTACGAATTCAACAAGTGCAATCCACAATGGGTTTTAACAGTTCTATGGAAGCGCAGGGCGCCGTATCCGCCACACGCTCAGCAAAGACTATCGCTCGCAGGGGGCGCAAGACATCCTTCCGGGGATGGACTACAGTGGAGACCCATGCCAAGAAACACCCTGCTTGCCTCCAGGGTGCCCAGGGTTTCTTGGCTTTCGATGGCTTTGCGATGGCAAGCATGGCGCCCCCACGCCGAAAAGCAATGGGCGCCCCGGGGTCTCAGGGTTGGTTCCTTGTGGTCGGGCCTCCAGTGCCCCAGAGCTGACCTTGTGAAAACAAGCATCCCTGAATGTCGAACAAGGTCGTCACGTACTCTCGTTTGGGTTGTCTGCGGACAGACAACCACCAAGAACACGTATGATGTTTTTCGCTGTTTTCAGCCCATCCCTTTTCACAGAACAAACAAAGTGTCCAAGAACAGGAGTGCCCATTCTCACCGCCAACATATCGAGGGACGTCGGTTTCAACCTGTAGCTGTACTTGTGCTCCAGTGCCTGGGCGAGGCTACCCGCCATGAAAGCATGCTCGTCCAGGCTGCGCGCCAAGATGGGGTCGTCATGTGGCCACGCCGCAAAAGGTATCTGCATTCACGAATCGGGCAAAAAGAAACCCGAGGCATGAATCTCTCCATTCTGAATCCAACGCGTCTAAAATCACATCCACATGCGGGAAAATAAAAGAGGCTCGCACCGTCCGAAAATGGTTCAACGCCTTGGCCACAACAGTTGGAGTCACAGTCGTAATGCGAACCACATGTGGCTGAACTGATTCAGCCTTCATCTCCAGGGCGATTGCCAACACTTGGTGCCAAGTCGCTCTGGAAGTCCGCAACACCCGCCGGGCGTCAACGCGCTCCACGGAGCCGAAGGCAATTTCCACCCTCCTCGCTCCCATCAAGAATTGCACAGCCTACTTCACCGCAAAACGCAACGAGTCGAAACACACGCTAAAACAATCATCCACCGAATCATTCTTAAGAGATCCGTAACTTCTGGCTCGGGTTAGCGGTTCTAGCACAGGGGCCATGGCCCCGTATACCGTCGCACAATACAGCTGAATGATTGGTCCATCATGTTGCCTGACCATCGCAAGCGCTTGTGTAATTCTCAGGGTCTCGTGGCTTTGGGGCGCCAAGAAGTTCGAATGTATTCCAAGATGCTGGATCCACCTGCTACCAGAACATGTCTTTGAAGCGCTGCACAGAAACATCGTGCAACTAGATTTTCGCATTGTGCGGCGCATTCCTCCAGGCGACTCCTGGGATACCGTCTGGCCAAGGCTTGGATCGATCGGCAATCATATCCTGGCAAGTAGCTCCAAAAACGGTTCGACAGTAGGAACGCCGAGCGGCGCCCCGTCCAAGGCGCGATCGGAAGCATCACGAAGCAACACTTCCACGTGCACGTCGAAATCGCGCTGATGCGTTGCATCCGCGGTGAACTGGTTGATGCCCACTTGCGTGAGCCCTTCTTTCCATTAGCTGCACTCTGAAGTGATATTCCTGCCGATGCTCAAACAAACTTGTGGCTGGTTGCCGAGCAACTTGCTGATCTGAAAAACCTTGTTCAAGATGTCTGTTGCGGCGGCGTTTTCTTACTATCCACGCTCCCCCGTCAAATTATCCTGCTGCTTGTGTGGAGAGACGTCTGCGCTTACGCCGATCTCAAACAATCTTCACGTGCCCGGAACCGATGCAAATTCTGACCGAAGACCTTCCCTGCTGGCGGCGCGCAGAGGGGGGCAAAGTGGAGGCCCGTCCACAAGAACCCCCCCACAAGAAACCCGCCCCACCTCCCCCTGCCCCCCCCCTTCTGCGCGTGTCTGACTCTGTCCCCAGGGCCACATCGCTCGAGCGCCACTCTTCCAGCCGCCGACGCGGCGCGCAGGACTGGCGAGCGCGCCGGCTGCGGCCAGGAACTTCTTGCGGGGGGGCGCGGCGGCGGCGACTCGCTCCGCCCTGTGAGACCACATGAGTTTCCGCCTCTCATTTCGGCACGCCCCCCACCCGCCTCGCGGCGGCCCCGTAGGGAGCACCAAATAGGCAATGTCAGAGTTCGCACGGGCTCCCGCTCTTATCATGGCACGCACCCCGCACGCCTCGTGGCCCCGCAGCGAGCCCGAAGGCCTAAATGCAGAAGTTCACATGAGCCCTCGCCTCCCATTTCGGCACACCCCTCGCGGGCTTCGTAACCCCATGAAGAGCCCCAGCTGAAGCCCACATGCGAAAGTTCACATGAGTTCCCGCCTCTCATTTCGGCGCACAGCTCGCATGTTTCGCGGCCCCACAGGGAGCCCCCAAAAAAACCCAACTGCCAATGTTAGCATGAGCTCCCGCCTGTTCTGCTGTCACATCCCTCGCAAATTTTGTGGCACCATAAGGTGCTCCAACTAAGCCGCACATGCTAGGGTTCGCATGAACTCCCGCCTCCCATGTTGGCACGCCACTCACACGCGTCGTGGCCTCAGATGGAGCTCCAACTAAGGCCCAAATGCGTTCGCATGATCTCCTACCTTTCATTTCGACACACCCCTTTAACGCTACGTGGCGCCATAGGGAACTCCAACCAAGGCTCAACTGCCAGGGCTCGCATGAGTTCTTTGGGGATCTTGCGGGCCCTGGCTCTGGGTCATTCGGTAGAGCTCCCTGTGGTACCACGAAGCGTGCGAGCGGTGTGCCGAAATGGCGCAGGGCTGCCATGCGAACTTTGCCACTGGGGCCTTCGGTAGAGCTCCGTGGGGCCGCGAAGCGTATAAGGATTGTGCCGGAATAGGGCGGGGCCGCTGTGACGACTTTCGCCACTGGGGCCCTCGGTGTAGCCCCGCACGGGGCCACGAGACGTGTGAGGGGTGACCGGCATGGGGCGGGGCCGCCAAGCGAAGTTTGCCACTGGTTCCTGTGGTGGGACTCCCTATGGGGCCACGAGACGTGTGAGGGGTGTGCCGAAACTGGGCGGGGCCGCCGTGCGGGGCTTGCCACTCGCGCCTTCGGTGGAGCCCCCCCTGCGGGGCCAGGAAGCGTGCGAGGGGCGTGCCGAAGTGGGGCTGGGGTTCTCTGCCACTGAGGCCTTCGGTGGAGCCCCCTGTTGGGCCACGGAGCGTGCGAGAGGTGTGCATAAGAAGGGCGAGGCCGCCATGCTGACTTGGCCACCGGGGCCCTCGGCGGAGGCTCCCCATGGGGCCACGAAGCGCGCGCGTGGCGCGCCGGAATGCAGGAGGGCTGGGGAATGCGACTTAGAGCCCCTCGGCGCACTGGTCCGTCTGGGCCAAAACCCTGAACGGGACGACGAAGATGCGAGAGATGCAAGACATAGAGACGCCATCAAGTTACCCGCAAGCGCCCTGTAATAAAGAGAGAGAGAGAGAGAGAGAGAGAGAGAGAGAGAGAGAGAGAGAGAGAGAGAGAGAGAGAGAGAGAGAGACCCCATCCACCCACCCGACCGCGCGTCGGTGCCTGGACCTCCAGCACCGTCAGCGCGCCGTAAAAGAAGACGCACGCGGCGGGGGGGAAGGCGACCCGACGACGACGGGGGGGACGGGGCCAACAAAACTACCTGGGGGACATCCCCAGAGAGATTCAAACCAGACTTCGGGTGCAGGCCCTCGCGGATATTCGCCAGAGGACTTCCTCACCCAGCCAGGCAGCACACCCGAGCTCGGGGGCTTACACACCGAACGTAGCTTTGGCCCCAACCTCTGAGCACAATACGACCCGCACGCCGTGCAGAAGATATATGGGCCAGCACGCTCCATCACGTGCCCAAGAGAGGTGAAAATCTGAAACTCACACTCCCCAACCCCCACCCCCCCAGGCCTGGGCTCCGAGACCGATCCAGACCCAGGCCCAACAGAGCCAGACGCAGGCTCGGCCCCAGGAACCTGGGGCCCCAGGACCACACGAGCACCAGACATCGCGGACTGGACCGCCTCTGGCCTGGCAAGGGGGGTCGCAGCGGCATACAATCCACCTTTGGAGAACGCAAGGCGGGCACGCTCACGCTGCAAAGGGGAGGGGTTACATTCTCGCCCACTGCCTTGAGTGAGCCATTTACGCGAGGCCTCCGTTTTCGCCCTGGCCAGGCATGAGCGACAGACCAGGAACTCACCGACACACCATAATTCATGCTCCTGGAAACGGAGGAGGGGGGGCGCGCGGAGGAACCGTGGCCTAGGGATGTCCATCTCCTGAAGGGCCTCCAGCTGTCCACCCACGACCTCCTTATGCGCAGCATGCTGGGCCGCAGCCCATCCAAAAAAACTGGCGTTGTTCCTGCCAATAGCAAGCTGATCAGGCCAGTAATCAACGAAGGCATCAGCGACCTTATGCGAGCAGGCCCCCAACTTGGCGATCAAGTCCGCCCACATGTTGCCAAGCCACCAAGACGCGGGCCATTGTCCCCGCTCGAGAAACTCCTCAAGAGAGAGATGAGCAGGCACCCACTCATACATGGGAGCCTTCGGGTGATCCCTTCCCTGAGCGACTCTAAAAATTTGCCTCCAGATGTCAGCATGGGCGGCCGTGGCAGACGCATGCTCAGAAGACCATTCAACCCCCTCACGCACAGCCCCAAGGAGGTCCGAGACAGACAGCACTAAACGCGGCAACAACTGGAGCCCCCGCAAGAGCGCGTGTCTTTCAGCTCGGCCAACCGACTGGATGGGGCCTGGGAGCGGACCATAGGCCGCGCGAACTGGGAGTCCAAACTCTCCCATCTGAACAGCCGACCATCCGCAACGCCTGAATTCTGGCCAGGCGCTGTGCATCCCAGAACCATCAAAGAAGGCAGTTGGGCCCCATCCCTCAGGCTTCGACCCCCAGTCCCCACAGAAGAAGGTGGGAGGCACAGAGGACGGAGGGGGGAGATCAGGAGGAGCCTGGGGGAGCCCAATACAAAACTTCAGCAGGTGAAAGCTGTCCTGTCCCAAGACATTGACTCCCTCCTCAGACAGACGATCACGCGTTTTTTCCATCTCCTCGGACCAGGCTGGCAGACCGCCAGCATCATTCTGCTCAAGCAAATTCGGGCATGCGTACCACAGATGACCAAGGTCCCCGACAGCACGTTGTCTGCGACATTCGGGATGTGGGCAGTGTGGCGTAGGCAACCATCCACGTTGATGCCGCTTCTGCACCGTCATGAAGCCACCAGCCCACAGGCAACGAAGAGCTCCCGCAACCTGTGCATTCTTGATAGTGGCTGCCTTACCACCAACGGTGAGGTGCACCGCTCTCATCCACAGCGACTCGCCACCCTCCAAGTGTTCGGCATGATGCTCCAGAATCCTCCGACCTTGCCACCGTTGAACTCCGAGGCGCAACAACTTTCGAACATCTTTGGGAGGCGTCTTTAACAGCGAAATCACCGTGCCCGTGTCACTGACAATCAGCGTGCTACTAGCCATCTCCCAGCCTACTCCTCGCAAAGACAGCCAGGTCGCAGCTATCGGTCCTCGAACCCCCTGCCAGCCTGGAGCACGCCCCTGCCACAGGTCTAGGAGTACACGCCATGCCCTCTCGAGCTTGCCCATGTCCATCCTCATGTCGAACACGAAACAACTGTACGTATACACCATATTGAGCGTCGCGTCGAAGATCGGGTCCATGTACGGGTCCCGCTGAGACACGAAGTCGGCCGTGACGCTGACCCCTTTGGCGTGAACCCCAGCGATGACTCCAGCCGTCTGCCTGAGCTGCCTCAGGTCGCCGTCGGGAACGCCCGAGACCGAGCTGTCGTGTGCAGCTCCTGCCAGCAACCCAGTACGCCAGATGGCCCCCACTTTGGAACCAGCAGCCTTTTGGAGCACCTTGACACGCCCCATTCGTTTCTGCATCTTATCCAGACGTCCCTTCGCAACCGTGCGAATCACACGGCCACCAACCATATCATGTCCCAAGCTACGCATCTGCTTCCTCTGAGTGAGCCTCAGCACTTTGGCCCGCGGAGAAAACTTCTTGAGCGCCTCACGGGTGGTGCCCACATAGCCCGACTTGACGGGCTGAACCAGCAGGCCAAGCCTTCTCATACCACTCTTGAACATGCGAGTAGCCTTGACCAGCTCGCCCGTGTCTTGCAAGTCCTGCCCCACCCACTGCAGGGTTCCATCATCCACTAGAGCCCGAGGGTGAATCGTCGGACAAATCTCCTTCACACTAATCAACGTACGAACCATCAACACCGTCAGCAAGGTCGTGGCGTGAGTGCATCCAGGCAGGATACCTTGCCCCCCCTCGTGTAAGACAGACACCGACCCAAACGCCTTCACCGCCCGAGGCGTCTTGTAAGAAGTCACCAACTGCCACAGTAGTCGCAAAGGGTATCCGACTTTCCGAGCCTCACAAAATAGACTGCTGACCTTGACCGTGTCGAAACACTTCCACATGTCCATCATCACCGTGAGCGAGTGCTCGCCCAGCAGCTTAGACATCTCCGCCATCGCGTTATGCATGAAGGCCGAACCCGACGACGATAACCCCTTCCTGTTGCCCCAGATCATCTCCGAGGGGAACTGCTGCAACCATTGCCGTGAAAGCGGTCGTCGGACTCTCGCCCAGACCCGTATCAGCGTGTGAATGAGAGCCACCAGTCGAGTACCTCCTCCTTCCTTTGGAATCATAGCCATCTCGGAGTGGATACGATTCACTGGCCAGAGAAGCAAGTCCTCGCACTTCATGAAGAAAGCGGCCATGGCCCCCAAAGCATCACGCGATAAGAACCACAACGATCTGGGCTGCAGCTTCGACGGGCCCGCTGCCGTCTTCCACTTGAAAGATAGGATAGCCTGCACCAACATATCCGTGGTGATGTAAGGCAGAGAAGGCCAACTGGCTCTATCAGTCGGCAACTGTATCTCGCAATCCTCATGCACAGTCCACACCTTCAACCACTTCCGCATTTCACGATCAGCCAGCTCGCGTGGTGACTGCTCACTGCCTGCCTCAATGATCTCCTGGGCTGCCTGTAACCTAGCAAAACGATGCGCGCCACTAGCACCTTTCTCAAAGGCTGAATCCACGAACCTCTTCCATCGGGCCCGATCACGCTTCTCATGGGCAGACAGCAGGCGATCGTGAGCACCTTGGATGTTGGCAAACACCTGGTCAAAATCATCGCGCGCCAATAGATCAAAGCAAGATGACGGCAAACAGAATTCAGAAACCCATGCAGGTAGGGCTTACAACGTGCCAGCACAACCACGAACACCATGCATAAAACGAGCGAATTCCACCAGCACCTTCGCCAGCGCGGAATGATCAGCCAGAACGTTCACAATTCTATTCCCGTCCTGCCAAATAAGAAGCTTGTCTACCAACTTGGCAACGTGCTCCTTTACCCTCCTGCAATGGACAACCCACTTTAGAGCAACCATCCAAGCCCTTAGCTCAGGGCCATGCTGCAACCGTCGAAGAGGAGGTCGCCACTTGGCCAGTGCCATCTTGGTAAGTAAAGGGCCACCACGTCCAGACGTCGACGAAGCCTTCACCCCATCTACGCAATCATAGACGCCCTGCAATTCAAATTCCATGCCAGCCAGCAACTCGTCCCAAGCCAAGCTCAAGTCTTCGCTGGTTTGAAAATAAAAAACCTGCCGTTCAACCTCACTCCAATCCAATGGAAATCTCTGACACCCAATAGGCGGCGTCTGGGAGAAGGGAGCTGGCTCCACAACCGGTCGAACCCATGCTGGCCTGTCATCAGCTAACACGGGCAACTCCACAGGTAAATGAACTTTGATATAACTGTCGTCAACCACCTGAGGCCGAAGAACACGAGTACCCAAGTTGGCACAAACCAGAGCGTAATCAATGATACTGCCAGGCTGCTCCAACAAACACGTGGGCCTCGAAGGTGCTGCAACAAAGCCGTTCACGCCTGCCAACCATCCTGAAGAAAGCAAATCAGGCGTGAAGTTCCAATCTCCCATGACAATCCAGTCGCGCCCTATCGCATTCAAAACTGCAAGGTATCTCGCAATCTTCAAGAGTAATGCCTCATTTGCTGCACTCATTCCCTCACCAGAGATAAGATACACAGCAATAATAACAACCCCTCCTGGTACCATCCAGGAGACATCAGCAACAGCAATACGACCAGGCTCCAACTCATGCCCAGGGAGCTCAGGAGGCGCCTTCACCACGATATGCGTCGGAGCCAGGATGGCTACTCCACCAGAACGCCCCGTAGCGCCTGTCTCCACAGCCCCACCAAAGAAACCATGGAAGCCCAGATCACGAATGCGAGCCTGCAACGATGGAAGATGCTTGGCTAACGTGCGATGCTCCTGAATCACCACGATCTTGGACCTGCACGTCTCCATAAACATTTTGAAAGGTCCTGCACCCTCCACATTGGCAGACGTGATCACTCCCTTCAACCTGAGGTCAGTATAAGGCTGCTGACCAGACGCCAGAGCGGTGCTGGCCCCAGTAGACCCACACGTGGCCGAAGAAGAGGTCAACGCCGCCGTCGAACTCTCGGTGATACCGAAGAACTCGTCCTGGTCGAAGCCAACGTCGTCTGACTGCTGAAAATCCCGCTGGCAATCATCAGCGTCCAGACAGGAGTCTGCCACAACCTGCTGCTGCGGCAAAGCGTACAAGGAACACCATTACGCGGCATCTCAATAAGGTGCATGCACGACTGCCAGCCGCTGTCCACATTGATTGAAGAGAGGCAAAGCCGCCAAACGAGCAGCAGCCGCCCGAAGGCCCTCAAGGTCCTTGGGAACATGGTCCGCCAACTCGGATGGGTAAAGCGCCTCCAACGACTCCCGCAGCTCCTCTTCCTGGGCATCTGCAATCACCTGGTCCAAAGACTTGGGCTTGGCGCCTCCTGCTGCTGCAGCGGCGGGCGCTCCGCCCCCTGCCTCGGCACTCGGCGTGCCAGGCGAGGGACCGCCTGCTTCGCCTTTCGGCGTGCGAGGAGCTTGGGGCGACAGTACAGCCTGTCCGTCTCGCTTCGACTCATCAGCCTCTTGCCTGACCCAGAGCTTACACATACTGTCCGCAAGCACCTGCGCCAAGCCCTCCGCCTGCTCGGAGCCGAGACCCTGCGCCTCAAGCATCTTGCCCAAGGCACCAACGTCCATGGCCATGCCCTTGCCCTTCTCTTCGAGTGATGCCGACTCAGGAGCCATTGGCGCCTGCTTCGTGAGCTCCTGCACCTGCGCGCTGAGCGACACCACCTCCTTCTCCTGCTCTGTGAGATTCTTCTCGGCCTGCTCCAGACTCTTCTGCATCTCGCCAAGTTGAAATTTCCTCTCAGCCACCAACTCTCTCGAAGCTTCCGCCCGCTTCTCCGCCGTCTTGAGCCGATTAGACATGGTCTGCAACTTCGCAAACATGGGGCGAGACTCCTGAAGCGTGCTGTGCAAACGCTCCTTCTCGACCCGTAACGACTCCACATATGCGCCCGCCTTCGACTCATTGCTGTACTTGGACACAAACGCCAGCTGCTCATCGATCTCCTTGGGCCTTCTGCGAATGTCAGCCTCATCATCCTTTTCGCCAGCGTCGACCTGCATGTGGCCCCCGAAGAGCCCACGTTTAGACTCAGCCTGAAGCTCCTTGATCTTCGCCTCCAGCTCGCGGATCTTCGCCTGCCCTGCCGCCTCAGCAGACGGGTACTTCCACGGCGGCATCTTGGACTTGGCGCGGACTGAAGGCTCCGCGGGCTGAACGTTGCCCCCGAACGTGACTCCTTTCGCCAAGCCGCACATCACACACTTCTTCGCATGCGCCATGTTCCACCACTGCTTACCCGTGCGATCATTCTTACAACTCTTGCAATACCACCAGCACGCGGAGTCCTCGCGCGGCCCCATCGCAGCGACGTTGTGGGGCCACGAGAGCACCTGCTCACCTGCGGGGCCGCAGGAGGCAGCCGATCGGCTGGGGCGGACCAACCGTCGGAAAGAAAGCTTGTATCTTCTGGCCGCGGTGACAGCGGTATCCGTGCAAGCCTGGAGGCGGAAGGCCTCCCAAGCATTTAGTCTTGAGCCAAAATGGCTACGGAACGGGACGACGAAGAGGAGGAGGAGGAGGAGGAGGAGGAGCGAGCACAACGGCAGGAAGATCACGACGAGAACGAAGAGACTTTCAGCGCAGCGGCAACGGCACCTCTGGCACGCTCGGAACGAGAACCCTGGCAAGAACGCTGGCTGATCGAAGCGCGCCAGACGCGAACCGGCACGCACGGACTGGACTTCCCGCCAAGTTCGCTCCGAAATCCACCTGCTGTCGGACGCGAGCCCACTCTCGGAGTGAACTTCATGGGAAGACACTGTCAACGAAGCTCGCAAAGCGAAGCTCACCTGAAGAGACTGGTCACGCTTGGAGTGCACCTCTTGACGGCAGTGCTGGCAAAACGATTCGGGCGTTGGCAGAACTGGGTTTAGTGGGACCTGGTTTGAACGGGGCCCCCCAAGCCCCGTTCAAGCCCCGTTCCACTAACTGGAACTGCCGTCACCCGAAAAAACACCAGCTACGTCAGACCTGGCTTAGGGTTCTGGCCAGTTTAGGGCCTCTGGGGCCCTACCACTAACCGGGTCCCCTTACCTGGGGTCCTGGCTATACTCGGGAGCGGCCAAGAGGGGGGTGTCCAAGAGAGGGGGGGGTGCAAATCATGACCGGCGGCACGTGCGCGGCCCAGCGGGGGAGCCAGGGACGTCATGAAACAAGAAGAGGCGCCATGAAATCTGGGGAGGTATCATGGCCCACGCCATGAGATCCACCCCCCCCTAGTCATCACCATTTTTTGGTCACCCCTGAGCCGCCCCGAAGGCACTTTCAGAGTCCCTGCGGCGCGCGCGACCGTGCGCGGCGCCTTTCGGTGCGTCCTTTGCGCGGCGCTCGCGTTGAACGCGCAGTTTTTGCGGCGCCGACCGTGTGGGCAGGGTGTCCCGCTGCAGGGGTCGTTCGGCCGTCCGCGCCAGGGCGCCCAACGCCGCAAAAGAAAATGCGCTGGACCCCCCCTCTTTGCCGCCCCCGATATACCCGAACGAGGCACAACCGGAGCGTGCCGGAACGGTCAGAGTGACCTTCCTGCCGGCGGCGCCGGCCGTGCGATAAAGTGCGCCGAGGGCGAGCCGGCACGCTCGCGGTGCTCGAGCTCTCCGCAGCGGTGCTGGCAGCGCAGCGTTGGGCCCGGAGCGAGGCGGCATGCCGGGGGCGAGCGACTTCTGGCAGCAGCTCCGGCAACGCCGGGCGAGCACGAAGGTCGTGTCGGGCCGGGCGAAGGGGGGGGATAGCACAGACGAGACGAGACGAGACGAGCGCGCGATGTCGGTCCAGCGGGACCGGCCCTACGAGGGCAGCGCGGGGGGGCCGGGGCCCTCAGAAGACGTGTTGCGGGATAGCACAGGGGGGGGGTGAGAATCAGCTTGCGTGGCTGATTTTCCCGGCGCCTCCTGGCGCCGGGAGGCGGCCGTGTATAGAGGAATGGGCCCCTCCGCGGGGCCCATTCCAACTGCCTGCGGCAGATTATTTCGAAGCCCCCCCCTTTCCCAATCCCCCCCCTTTCGGCCGGGCCCGATCCCGGGGTGGCACCTCCAGGTGTGCCAAGCTGTGGAGCGACGAGCGAAGGAGCCCCAGGAGTAGAGGAAAGAGAACTATGCAAATATACCGATTCTGGCCAGGCCCATCCTGAGCCCAGGATCGGTGCATATGCCCTCCTACCTTGGCCAGGAAGGCATATGTACAGATCCTGGGTCAAGGATGGACGCTGTCAAGGTCGGTGCATGTGCATAGCTCTCCTGGCCCGAAGGAGGGAGGGAGGAGGAGCCGACGGAAGATGGCGCAGGCTTCCTCTGCAGCGAGGGGCCCGGCCAACGCTCCCGGCCAAAAAGCCCACGAGTCCGGCCAACCCTCCGGGCGTATCCCCCTCTGGCCGACCCTGGTAGATAGCACCCGAGTGCACATACAGGAGATCGTGCCCCGCTGATCCTCGAGTCTCTCCCGCGTGTCCTCGCTTTTTGCTCCTCGCTCCTCTCGCCTGCCTCCTCCTGCTGGGGCCTCTGCGGGACCCTCGAGCTGTTCACGGCTGGGGTGGACACGCCGCCACCGTGCCCTCAGCGCGTCGTCCGAAAACTCATGCAACCCATGATGGTTGCAACATTCTTGCGAGCCCGGGCCCCTGGTTTTCCAACCGCTCTCGGGAACTCCTGCTGGGTGCTCTTGGAAACTCCCCAGACCTTGGGAGCTCTTGGAAGCCCCCGGAAACCCTCAGGAATGTTTCAAGGATCACTTCAGATGGCCAAGAAGGGCCCCTGGGCGGTGCAAGACAGCGTAAAAATGGCCAAGATTGCCCAAAGGGCCCACAAAATGCCCCAAGAGAGCCCCAAGACCACCCGTAAGAGGACCCAAAGAGGCACAAAACTTCCCTAGGTTCAAGATATTCGCGTCTCGGGCTTTCACAGCGTCCAAGACGGTAGGCCCCCAAGAGGCCCAAGTCAGGCCCCCAGAAGCCCCGAAGAGGCCCCGAGAGAAGCCCCCAAGAGTGCCCCAAGAGGCGTCCTCCTCCTTCTCCTCCTCTTCCTGCGCCTACTCCCTTTTCCTTCTTCTCCTCATCCTCCTCTTCTTCACGTGTTCACCGAAGGGGTTCAACGACAGCTGGGGGAACACAAGGTCCGATAGCTTTAGCCAACTTGCCACACAGGCCCTTCCAGAAAGGCAGGGGGCGGCGGTGATTCGCCGTAGGCGTCTTCGACAACAGAGAGGGGACGGAGGAGGGGGGGAGGTGGGAGGATGGAAGAGCAGGTGGAAGAGGAGTACGTGGCAGGTGGGAGGATAGAGAGGGTGGGAGTATGGGTGGGGTGAGGGTGGAAGAGGATGGTGTGGGAGGCTGGAGGTGAGGGGTGGGGGCCAGGATGGAGGAGCAGCAGGACGACCCTGGCGCCCCGCGAGCCTCCCCAAGGGTTCCACGTCGCCCCCCTGTCCAGCGTGGTAGCCGCCGTAGTCCACTGGCCCCGCGCGGGGGCACTGGGCGTCTCGGGTCGAGTCTACCCCTCCTGCCTCTCGGGTCGTCATCGTCGTGGTCGTCGTCAGCGTCCTCCTCCCTCCTCCCTCCTCGTCCTCCTCCCTCCTTTGACCCGCCAATTCGTCCTTTCTCCTCTCTCCTCCTCCTCCACCTTCATCCCTCGTCCTTCTCCTCCTCCCCCTCCTCCCCTAGGCTACGCCCTGTCCGTCGCCATCGAGACTTTGGTTTCAAGCAAGGGCCGCATGTGGCCATGTTAAGACGCTGGAGGACAGGAAATGCCGATGGTCCTCGTCTCCGTGTGGCCTTTCCCAGTCTGGACATCCGTCGACTAAGTTGTTCGAGTCGCTGGCCCCTGGAGATCCTATCTTGAGACCATCTTATCATTCTGACTCATCTTTGACGGTCAAGGGTGCCAGAACCAACTGTCAAACGCCAAGACATACGAAAACCTCCAGCGCAAGTTCAGTCGCCAAGGTCCAGGCAAAATCTGGTCCAAATCGGTTCCCAAACCACTCTCGCTCTCTGAATCAATCCCGACCCCCGCTCCGAACTGCGTCCACCCGTGGTGACGAGCCCCTACGCGGAGGCCAAGCGAGAAGGACGCGGAGGCCTCGCCGTCCCAGTTCCGGGCGCTCAGTCCTGGAGGAGAGAAAGGTCACGGAGCCCCGGGCTGTCCCTCCCAATTACCAACTCTTCACACCGAGCCGCTCTTGACGGCCCCTCGGTCCAGCGAGGACCCTGAGAGCCCGAACGAGGAGAACACACTTCCAGAGTTTGGCCTCCAGGACCCGCCTCCTTCGCGTGCGGGGCCCGCAGCCACTCCCCCGACCAGTGCGCTCTGGCCAAAACTCCAGGGCGGATGCGGCCGGGGCGACGGGGAGCCTCCCGGAAGCCCAGGCATGCCAGAGGACGTCCCTCCACCCTTCAAGCCTGACCTCCCAGACCTCTGCTTCGGAGGCAACTACTGGGAGGTCTTCGTCGGAAGGATTAAGGAGGATGAAGCCCAACTGGGGGGCTGTTACGCCGGAGTCGGCCTCGGATTAAGCGGGATTAAGCCGGACTGAGCGGGATTGAGCGGGATTGAGCCGGATTAGGCGATATTAAGCCACATTAAGCCGGATTTCGGACCAGGGCAAAATCAGAATTTGACCTCCCAGGAGTTGCATCCGAACTCTTCCCTCGCTGGAAACAAAAGAACCTGCGTAAATCAAGCAATGGCGAAGCGTCCTGGCTCGCCTATAGGCCCACCAACTAATGTTATAAGTTTAAAGAACCGTTTGTGGTTTGCACGAAATGTTATTAAAACATGCCTGGCCGAGTCTGTCTTGTTTTAACACATCGGGTTCATGTTCTGAGAACGCTGTTTCTATTGTAAGAAACGGTCGGTCCCTGCTCAAGTAACGTTAGGTCGGGCATGTCCCCCTACAGCTGGATTTTGGACGACTGATAAAATACCCAAACAATTCCCCCAAATGGTCGAGATGGTAAAACAAATCGTCCCCAGACTGTGCTTCGACTATTCTTGGATCTCCCTCCTGTAGAGGGACTCGCCCGACCTAAAAAAAAACTTGAACTGCTGGAGGTTCGCCCGGCTGTTCTGGATCGCCGCAGTGTGCGCGCGAGCACCAGCTTGTGAGGGGGGGGAGGTGCAGCCCCCCCTCCCCCGGCACGAGGAGGAGGAGGAGAGGAGGAGGAGGAGGAGGAAGAGGAGGAGGAGGAAGAAGAGGAGGAGGAGGGCCCCACTCCCCTGGCGCCCGGAGAGCGCGCCGGATGGCGGCGCCAGAGGCGCCGGCGGGAGGGGCCCAGCGGCGACCCGAGACGTCCGCCGGACCTCGGGCAGCTCGCGGCTTTTGTGCAGCTCGCTCTTCCTCGATTCGTTTGCTTCTAAGCAGCCCCCCCCTTGGATTCGTTTGCTTCTTCCTCGTTGGCTTCCTCGATTCGTTTGCTCCTCGTTTGCTTCTTCCTCGATTCGTTTGCTTCCTCGATTCGTTTCCTTCGTGGAGGCTCGGCCGCCTTCTTCGAAGCACGAGCCCCGCGCACCACCCCCTCGGGGGCGCCGCCAATCTGGAGTACATCCAAACGGTCGCGAGGCCGCGGCCTTGATCCAAGACCACCTCTTGCTAGCGACACCGAGGCTCCCACAAATCCGACAGGCAAGCGCGATCGCCCGCCTCGCATCGCGGCTGAAGTAGTTCAACGAACGGCATCCAAGAATCCTTATCTTTGACAATTGGGGGATCCGCGCAGAAAGCTAATCCACCGACCCAAAACCTGCATCTATACCTATCCGACAATCCAGGACCCCTTCCCTGCTTTGGACGTCCGAAATGGCTGCGGAAACAGCGGGCACGATGCCCAAAACCGACAGCGGCCGCTGACGGGCAGTGGCGACTACCTGCCTCAAATGGAAAACGCCTGCGGCAGCACGGATAGCAAACCCTGTCCAACATGGACAAGAACTGCTGACAGGTTCGGGCTTTCACTGACCCAGGTCAATGCAGATCCCGGTCAGTCAGGCAGGCTCTGTAAGATCCTGAAACATCCTACAAGGATCCTGCGCGCCAGCCTGGGTCAATGCAATCCTGGCTTTGCAAGATCCTGCAAGATCCGGCGCTCTGGCGGACCACCGTTTGCATCGACCCCCGTCTCAAGGCTCCCGACAGTTTTCGTACCACCTCCTCCTCCTCCTCCTGCTCCTCCTCTACCTCCTCCTCCTCCTGCTCCTCCTCCTCCTCTGCCTTCTCCTCCTCCTCCTCCTCCTCCTCCTCCTCCACCCCCTCCCTGCATGCCGCCCTCCCCCCCGAGGGTTCGGCGCTGGGCGCTGGCCGCCACCGCTCGGACGCCGCGCCGGCTTCGCCGGCTTCGTCGGCATCGCGCACGGCGTCGAGCTGCGAGACCCGCATCGACCGCTGCGCTGCGGGCGCCGACGCTCAACGACGACGACCAACGATCGACTGCCGTCGACGACAACGACGAACGACGATCGACGACGACCGACGACCGACGTCGACGACGAAGATCGACGGCGAAATCTGAACGCGGACGACGATCGACGGCGCCGACCATCGACGGCGACGATCGACGAAGCCAACCAGCGGCAACGACGGCAACGACCGACGTCCGATGACGGTCGACGACCGGCGCTCGGCGGCGGCGGCGACGAAGACGGGCGGCGGGCGCCCGCGGTCGACGGAAGCCCAACCACCTCCGCGGGGGGGCCCCCCGCCAGAGAGCGGTGGGCTCGCCGTGCGCGCGGCCCCAGACGCCCTGGGATCGCCGCCGCCGTGCCGCGGGGCACGGGCTGCAGTGCCCCTCGGGCCCCTTGCAGCGCGAAGTCCGCGAGGCTGCAGCGCCCTCGGGCCCCTGGCACTTCTCTGGGGCGAAGAGCCGACGAAGATGCTTCGGTGGTCCAGGATCACCGGCGACGTCCGGCGGAAAAAAAACGCGACGGCGAACCGACGACGACGAACAACGACGGGCGACGGCCGACGGCCGACTGCCGACGACGACGACCAACCACGACAACTGTCCCAGGGAAGAATAATTAGAGATCTTTCGCCGCCGTGAGCGATGTTTCCCACCCAGAAGAGGACGGGGAGGGGGGTCTTGATTCTAGGGCTGGACCTAAAGATTTGCTGCTCGTTTTGTCATCGTTTTGTTCCCCACATGTTTCGTAGGGGTTATGGTTTTCTTCTCTGCCGCGTCGCACCCGCGTCTTCCACCCGTCTGCTTCTCTTTCTCCCTCTCTTCACGCACACACACAGAGACACACACAACACACACACACACACGATGTATGCGTACATACTGGGCACACACACATGAGGCACACAATCCGATACGGCCGCACGAGTATGCGCTACATACTGGGTACACACGTGGGGCACACGTCCCGATACGGCCGCACACGCATCATCCACATACACATGACATGCCATATACAAGACGTGCGTGTAGCAGTCGTAGTGCACGGCAGGCTTGGCACTTTCTCGACACCATAGGGGGTGCGCAAGGGGTGGTCCCCGAGCGCGGCGTCTATGCGGGCCACGGCGCAGGGCATAGCAGGCGTGGATCTTTCTCGACACCATAGGGGGTGCGCAGGGGGTGGTCCCCGAGCGCGGCGTCTATGCGGGCCATGGCGCAGGGCATAGCAGGCGTGGATCTTTTTCGACACCATGGGGGGTGCGCAGGGGGTGGTCCCCGAGCGCGGCGTCTATGCGGGCCATGGCGTAAGGCATAGCAGGCGTGGGATTTTCTCCACACCACGAGGGGGGTGCGCAGGGGTGGTCCCCGAGCGCGGCGTCTATGCGAGCCATGGCGCAGGGCATAGCAGGCGTGGGACGTTCTCGACACCATAAAGGGGGTGCGCAGTGGGGTGGTCCCCGAGCGCGGCGTCTATGCGGGCCATGGCGCAGGGCATAACACGCGTGACATTTTATCGACACCACAGGGGGTGCACAGAAAGTGGTCCCCGAGCGCGGCGTCTATGCGGGCAATGGCGCAGGGCATAGCAGGCGTGGTACTTTCTCGACACCATAAAGGGGGTGCTCAGGGGGTGGTCCCCGAGCGCGGCGTCTATGCGGGCCATGGCGCAGGGCATAGCAGGCGTGGCGATTTATCGACACCATCGGGGGTGCGCAGGGGGTGGTCCCCCAGCGCGGCGTCTATGCGGGCCATGGCGCAGGGCATAGCAGGCGTGGCGCTTTCTCGACACCATAAAGGGGGTGCGCAGGGGGTGGTCCCCGAGAGCGTCGTCTACTCGGACAATGGCGCAGGGCATAGCAGGCGTGGTACTTTCTCGACACCGTAGGGGGTGCGCAAGGGGTGGTCCCCGAGCGCGGCGTCTATGCGGGCCATGGCGCAGGGCATAGCAGGCGTGGCGATTTCTCGACATCATAAAAGGGGTGCGCAGGGGGTGGTCCCCGGGCGCGTCGCCTCTGCGGGCCATGGCGCATGGCATAGCAGGCGTGACATTTTCTCGGCACAATGAGGGGGTGCGCAGGGGGTGGTCCCCGAGCGCGGCGTCTACGCGAACCATGGCGCAGGGCATAGCAGGCGTGGCACGTTCTCGACACCGTAGGGGGTGCGCAGGGGGTGGTCCCCGAGCGCGGCGTCTATGCGGGCCATGGCGCAGGGCATAGCAGGCGTGGCACTTTCTCGACACCATAGGGGGTGCGCAGGGGGTGGTCCCCGAGCGCGGCGTCTATGTGGGCCATGGCGCAGAGCATAACAGGCGTGGCACTTTCTCGACGCAATAAGGGGGTGCGCAGGGGGTGGTCCCCGAGCGCGGGGTCTACTCGGGCCATGGCGCAGAGCATAGCAAGCGTGGCACTTTCTCGACGCCAAAGGGGGTGTGCAGGGGTGGTCCCCGAACGCGGCGTCTATCCGTGCCGGTCGTACAAGGGCATAACAAGAGTGGCACTTTCCCGACACCGTAGGGGGTGCGCAAGGGGTGGTCCCTGAGCGCTGTCGCTATCCGCGCCCGTCTTCCAGAAGTGCGCAGGGGGTGGTCCCCGAGCGCGGCCGCTTTCCGTGCCGGTCGTCCACGGCATAGCAGGAGTGGCGCTTTCCCGACACCATACGGGGTGCGCAGGGGTTGGTCCCTGAGCGCGGCCGCTATCCGTGCTGGTCGTCCACGGCATAGCAGGAGTGGCACTTTCTCGACACCATACGGGGTGCGCAGGGGATGGTCCCTGAGCGCGCTCGCTATCCGTGCCATGCATCCAGGGCGCTGCTGTCCGTGACGGTTGTCCAGGGCATAGCAGGCACTGCATATTCTCGACACCGCAAAGGGTGCGCAAGGGGTGGTCCTTGAGCGCAGCCTCTATCCGTGACGGTGGTGCTCAGGGCACGTCGGTACGCAAGTTTGCTATCCGTGCCGGTCGTGCTCAGAGCACAGGGGAACGCTGGCGGAGCAGGCGTGGAATATTCTCGTAACCTTAGGGGGTCCGCAGGTGGTGGTCTCTGAGCGCGACCGCTATCCGAGCCGGTGGTCCAGGGCGCAACAGGCGTGGCACTTTCTCGACATCATAGGGGGTGCTCAGGGAATGGCCACCAACATCATTCTCACATGCTTCACTTCAGCTATCATCACTCCAGCCATAATATAAGTATGTGGGGTTCCTCGGTAGCGTCATGTTTGTTTTGCTATGCCTGTTGTCCTGTACCTCCCTGCAACACATAAACAGAAACATCACAGCCGAAGTCAAGCAACACAGCGTTTAGGCCCAGCCGTGCTCTGGTTGTTTGGGGTTCGCACTCGCCCTTCATCTTCAGGGTGTGCGACAGGGGGTCCGGATCCCGAAATCTTGAATCTCCGGGGTTCCCGGCGTGCCCCCCGCGGTGCCCCGGCGCTTCCCGTACGATTCTTCGGTTGTTTGGAGCAGCGCGCGCGCACCGGCAGGCCTCCGAACTACAGCCCAAGCCCAGTGGCTGGATGGGCCGAAAACCAATAGATCCGCCGCCCCCTGCTTGCCTGCCGCATGGCCGAATCGAAGGCGAGAATGCCATCCTGAAAAAAGAATCGTGCATGTCAGGGGGCATAAACTGATGGCGGAGTGGTGGCGGCACGAGGAGTGAAGAAAGGTCTCTCTCTTCGCCCACACACCGCCGCAGGTGGCACGACCAGGCACCGCCTGCCCGTGTGCAGACGTGGCAGCGCTGCCTCTAAGGCCAAACGGTAGCGGCGAGCAAGCAGCGAGCGCCCCGACCCTTGGGGCTTCCCTCAAAGTCGAGTGGGGTGGGGGGGGGCTCAGCTCGGCCGCTGCCATCCACGCGTGGACTGAGGGCGCGCGCTAGCGTAGAAAGATTGGTGGCCAACAGCTTCGGACACCAAGGCAGTGCATAAGAGAAGGGAAAAGAGGTGTGAGGCGTGGGTCATGTTTCCACGAACCATGCCGCCCAGCGCCAAGGTGCGCGCGGGGGGAGAGAGCTGGAATGATGCAGATAGTGCTGGGCAGACCTTATGATTAGCTCAGAACGCCCCAGCAGAGACCGATGGGATTAACTTCAACTCGGCGCAAAAGGATTGGTGGAAGTCGCGTGGCCGCGACAACCAGAACAGAGATGCTGGCGGGGTGCGTAGTGCTCGGACTAACGCGGCGAACGAGAACTGGAAGTCTTCTTATCCGAAGCCCGCGGTGTCCGCCCCCATGCAGGAAGTTTCCCACTTGGCCACCGCCCTGTCGATGCGCTCGTTCGGCTGGACGCGGGGCCCCTGTCGCAGTGGCCGCTCGTCCTCCAGGCCGTCGAACCCCTGGGCGGGGCGCAAAGCGAGTGCGCGACGGGGTCGGCGCGGGCCCCGCTCAACTCCGCGACGGAATTGCGGCGGGGGAGGGCGCGCGTCGCTGCGGCGCGCGCATGGCCTTCCAAGCTCCGGAGTGGGGCTGCGGCCTGTTGCGACGGGGTCACTCGCCCCGAGCGCGCGTCGGGCCAGGCGCGCGCCTGGCGTGTCCACGCGCGTCAGGGCGCCGATCAGGCCGGATCCCATGTCGGGCTTCTGGTTTGGTCGCCCGCACGTTCTCGCATCATGTGGCCGAGGAATGCGCCGACGGCGGTGGCCACGAGCAGGTGCGCGACGGGGCTCAAGCACCGGATGAACGCACATAACATAGGATGTAGTGGCGCGTCGAGGTGCAGGGATGATTCTGGTCGCGTTGCCGCGACCAGCTGGGGGCATGGATTGGTTCGCGAGTCAGCGGACCTGAAGATCGGAGATGTAGGAGTCGTTCGCGTCTCTATGAACGTGGGCGGAAGAGATATTGATGGTAGCCGCGGTGGTGAATGAGGTGGTCGTCGTGGTAGTAGTGGTCGTGTCCACGCGCGCTCGACGAAAAAGGGGTAGATGAACTGATCGCAATGGTAGCGGTCGAAGGTCCTCGCGCGCTCGACGGAGAAGTGGTAGTTGACGTCATCGCAAAAAATAGCGGTCGAGGCCCCTCGCGCGCTCGACGATAAGAATCGTGCGTGAGGTCGTAGTGGACCTAAGGCAATCATTTTTGGTAACGCGGTCGAATTTCCTCGCGCGCGCGCAGCCCGGGTCGGAGTCGGTGGGGGAGCGATGTGGACTGTACCTATGAGGTGGACGTCCAGGAAGGAGTCCACCATGCTCTTGTTATCGTCCTGCAGGTGGCCTCCGCTGTGCCTGTAAGCGTAGATGGCGTCGAACGTCACCACGCTGATGGTGGAGGCGAACAAAAACGCAGCGGCTGCGGCAACTCCGCTACTAAGTCGCATACGGAAGCGTGCGTAGAGAGACTGCCATCCTGAAATAGGCTGCTACCAACGAAGAGAGCCGCTCTGGATAGGGGTAAAAAACTGTGAAGAGGTGTAAAATATAGGATGGCGGAATGATGGCGGTATGAAGAGTAAGCATCTTCTTCGTTCCCACACCGCCGCAATTTGCACGAGCAAGCAACGCGTACCCGTATGCAGATTGGGCAGCGCCGCCTGGAGCCCAAATGATAGCGGCGAAAAAGCAACACAACGCGTTCCATCAAAATGGTTGCAACGCGTGCCACAAATTTGGCATGTATTGGCTCTGTTTTTTTTAATATAAAAAACACTCTGTGGGCTTTCCGCCAAACATTCCGGCCACCCGGAAAACTGCGTAAAAACCAAACGAGCACAACAGATCGTCCCAAGGATGGCCCAAGTTGGCCTCTCAAATGCCTCGAAGACGGCCAAGATGGCCCAAACTGGCTTCCAAGATGGTCCCACGGTTTCTCTCTCCAGTACGAGCCGACATGCCCCCAAGATGGCCTCAAGCTCGCCCAAGACGGCCCAAGAAGCCTCCAAGACTGCCCGAGGAGGCACCGAAGGCTTTCGAAGAATGCTTGCGTTTGCTCATTCTCGGCACTCCGACGGCCCAAGTTGGAGGCCACCAAGATAGCCCCAAGAGAGCCCAAGAGGCCTCCGCGATGCCCACCCCTGACGGCCCCAGGGGCCCCCAAGACGGCCCCCAGAAGGCCTCAAGACGGCCCAGGAGATCTCCCTAACGCCCAAGATGGTCTCCAAAATGGCCCTGAAGCGCCTCAAGAGGGCCACAAGCTGGCTCAGAAAGGCCCGCAAGACGGCTTCCGACGGCGTCAGACGGGCCAGGAACGCCCTCAGACGGCCCAGCCAAGAGCCTCCGGAGGAGCCTCCACAGGTTCCCCAAAAAGCCCTCCAAGAGGCCCCCCCCCAGAAGGCACCTCCTGCGATGCCACAGGAGCGCCCCAAGAGGCTCCCAAGAGGTCTCCTCCTCCTCCTCCGTTTCCCTCCCCGTCCTCCTCGTGTTCTTTTCCCGCCCACGTGTTCTCCGAAGGGTTTGCGCAACGGCAAGGGGAACACGTAGTCCGATACAGTCGCGGCCTTGACCTAAGGAACCCAAAATAAGGAACGAGGCCCCT
>CAUYUJ010003900.1:0-17500 GCA_963575745.1 Prorocentrum cordatum
GCACGGTGGCGGACCTTGTCCACTACGCGTCGGCGTTGCCTGGTAGTTTTGACCCCCATGACGACGCGTCAACATGGGAGATGTGCGATAAGTTGACCCAGCAGGTTGCAGTGTTGAACGAGGGTGATTTTAGCAGGCTCCAGCAGGCCTACGGGCTCAATTTCGAGCCAGACAGTTTGTTGTACGATGTTGAGTTGCGGCGCCACGTGCCACCGATATCGACGTGTTATTGGGATTGGATGCATATAGTGTGCGCTTCTGGCGGGGTTGGCCAATATCATATCAATTCATTCGTACACGTCCTCATTAAGAATAGGATTACAACGCTTGAAAAACTTGATGATTTTTCTGGAAAGACCATGTCGTGCAACACGTCTAGGTACCAGAAGCTTGCCAGCACGTTTTTCAAAGATAGGATTCAGGACACGTTTTCTGGCCACTTGAAGGCCTTCGCAGCCGAGGTTCTCACGGCTATTGCAGTGCTCGCGCATTGATCGGCCTGCGGCCCCACCGACGTGCCTCCCTACTGTTTGGGGCGGGGGTGGCGGGGGGCAGCAGTGGGTTGGCAGGTGGTGTGGGCTGTGTGCATACTGCCATGCGCGCATTGCGACGCATGCGCATATGTATATATATAGAGAGAGGGAGAGAGAGAGAGAGAGAGAGAGAGAGAGAGAGAGAGAGAGAGAGAGAGAGAGAGAGAGAGAGAGAGAGAGAGAGAGAGAGAGAGAGAGAGAGAGAGAGAGAGAGAGAGAGAGAGAGAGAGATTAGAGAGAGAGAGAGAGAGAGAGAGAGAGAGAGAGAGAGAGAGAGAGAGAGAGAGAGAGAGAGAGAGAGAGAGAGAGAGAGAACGAGAGAAGAGAGAGAGAGAGAGAGAGAGAGAGAGAGAGAGAGAGAGAGAGAGAGAGAGACTCTGATTGCGCAAACGCCCTGTTGACCCGAATGTCGGGTTGGCGGAGTTTTGCGTGTTGTTTCTGGAGCCCAGAAACATCTTGCCTGAGCACTGCGCCTGTTTTGGCCTCTTGCGAAAGTGTGTATCGCCGCCTCTCGGCGCGAGCCGCAGACCCCCAGCCCCCATCGCGGCCCCTCGCGGCGCGAAGCATCCGCGCGCTCGATCGGCGCGAAGCGACCATGAGCCACCGCTCGGTGCCTGGAGCACGCCGTTAGGCGTGCGGCGGGTGAACATTTTGACGCTGGGAGATCGGGCCGTTCAGCACGCCAACCGATTGGCGGACTTGCTGCAGCGGTACCACGCTGACTTTCTTAGGCTGTACGGCAGGCAATGCATCAAAATCAAGATGCACCTCGTCCATCACGTCCGAGGCCTGCGTTTTCTTTTTCCGCTGCCCCACTATCCGTCTGCCAGCTTGGAGTCATGCGGCCAAACCCTGGCTGCCCTAGCGAGTTGCCGCGGTCAGCATAGTGCGGTACAGCGCGTCTATGAGTGGAGCGGGCGTACATTGTAACTGACCTGCCTGACGACCTCGCCTTGGGCAGGGTCGGCGGATGCCGCAGAACTTACTTTTTTTTCAAGTCAACCTGGATTGTTTCAGTTGCGAGCGCAGGAACCGTCTGTTGAAGGCGGTGCTGGTTCATTACAAAGGTGTCAGGGGCTTTGACCCAGCGGGGCCCATCATTGGCAGGATAGTGCTAGATCTGGTTGATCGGATATCGAATTCGTCGTGTTTTCCAAGAGCCCTGTGCGGGGTTTCGAAGCCAGCGCCAGAGATTCTGGACCTCTGTGAAGGGCCGTCTCGGCCATGCTCGGCATCAGTATCGAAGTCGATGCGATGGGAGCGCGGCGTTTTGCGGCGAGGTGACGTGATGTCGGTCCAGGCAGTGGGCCTCCAATACGTCAAGGCGGTTGGGTTCGTGGACTTTAGGTTCTCGGACAACCCCCACGTGCCAGAGTGCCTGGTCGTGGCAGCCCATTGCCGCCAGCACGAATCCAACTCTGACTTGTGGATTGCCGACGGCCCAATGCATCTCGTGTCACCAGATCAGATAGCCGACGTGCATATGATTCTCTTAGCGGGCGAATGTTTTCGCCCCATCGTCAAGGATATATGAGTGCCAATTTTCGGCGACTCGTCATGGTGGGCAAGCGCCCGCACGCGGCGACCCCTTGGTGCATAGGTGGAGGGGGGATGGCGAGGGGGAGGGTTCGGGGCGAGGCAGGGATGCAAGGAGTGCAATGAGGGAGGTGGCGGCAACGAGCGAGCGAGAGAGAGAGAGAGAGAGGGAGAGGGAGAGGAAGAGAGAGAGAGAGAGAGAGAGAGAGAGAGAGAGAGAGAGAGAGAGCACGACGATGAGGAGGAGCAGGGCTGCGGGAGCCACGGGGTTGGCGGTGAGCAAGGGGTGGACGATGCATGTGTTGATGCATTGGTGTGGGGGGTCCCTCGGGCGATTCTGAGAGCAGCGTTGGGATCGAAACGACGCTATCTTCTTGGGGCCATCCTGGGGGTTCTCGGGCCCACCACGTGGCCATGCCGTTCACGGCGGGCGGGGTCTTGCTGAGGGCACCTTGGGCGGTTCAGGGGGTCCTTTCTCAGAGGCTTACGGAGGGATCCTTTCTCAGAGGCTGACGGAGGGCGGGTTCGGAATTATTGAAAGCATGCATCTAGGCACTGTTAAGTTTAGAGGAGCTGCTCAGACATGCGGCAGCTCCGATGGGCACGACGCTTGCTTCTTGCGAGCGCGTGTGCTTGGCACGCGCTCATCGTACTGAATGCAGACCCCGCAGAGGATAAACAAAACAACCAGCGGACAATTGGCCAGGTCGGGCTGGCGACCGAGAGGGGTTTGCCATTGGATGGCAAGGACAGGGGTGGAAGGGAACGGCTAGTCGGGGGCGGCACGGCGCCCCTTCGTGACCCGACCCTTCCTTGGGCTCCTCATCGCCACTGCCTGACGCAGCTCGGAAAATATGTGCGTTTGCTGCCGCCCGCCAGCCTTGCCCCTGGAGCGATGGGCGTGGCGCGCGGAGAGAGCGCGCCGATCTTTTCTCGACCGCGTCTGTCTCGCTGCCAGCCGCCTGGCAGCGTCGTCGTCGAGAGGGGGGCCATCGCCCTTGCCAGCGCCCCCTTCCAGCCGCCCCTCTCCTCGCCACCCTCCCAATGACGTAGTCCCACTGCCCCTCCCTCGCCCTTGCACCCGCAGCCCCGCCCACGAGCCCGCGCGGGGGGGGGGTCTGGATCGCGGCTTCGACGATGGCGACGGTTGCAATGGCAAGCACGCCGCAGGTGTTCTTGCGCTCAAGACACACGACCAGCATGTCTGAGTACGGGCCCCCTGTATTCGGCCCGATAGCCACCGTGCGCGAGCCCCTGCCATCAGGCACGATCACAGCATCGCAAGCGCAATGGATCTTGCATCTGACGTGGTGCAAGGCCCGCGTCAGGAGCCGTACGTTCGGGCGCGAGCTCGTGGCGACGGGCCGTTCGAGCTTCCTCCAGCATGCGTACAATGAGTGCATGCGAATGGTAACGATCAACGGCGAGGAGGGGGGCAGGAGGTGGGCCCCCAAGACCATCCCGCAACCATCTTCTTTCGCTGGGTCGAGCGCCGAGTGGGCCGCCGTCACAGCGGGTGGCAACTACCACTGGACCGATCGGTGGAACCCCCTCGACCCGATGACCATCGCGAGCGGAGGAGCGCCGCCGCGGGGGGCGGGGGGCCAGATGCGGAGGGCGGGGAGGAGGAGGAGGAGGAGGAGGAGGAGGAGGAGGAGGAGGAGGAGGAAGGAGAGGGGGGAGGAGGAGGTGGTCGAGCTCCATTGCGACCAAGGTCCAATGGTCGGAGGATAAGACTTTGGGTTACCCCCTCACTGACGCCGCGGCACCCCACAACTGGAGGGCGCCAGCGGCGGCGCCAGTCGGCATCCGTCGGCGCACGGCCGCATTCACCAAGGCTGACTGACAGCTCTACTGGATCAAAATGTGCACATGTGGTTTTGGATGGCACCAGAAATCACATCCTTTGTACTCCCTCCAGGGACGCGCTGCACACTGCTCAACTCGCACTCTCATGCACGACGACGCATCTACGTATATGTATATGCACGGTCGGGCATTGTAGAAACGAGGATGATGTCGGGGAGGATGTAGGCGAGGTCAATGAGGATGAAATGGGGTCGGAAGGATGAGGAGGAATGCGAGGTCGGGGTGGCGGCAGCGGGCGCCGCCGACGTCGGGTGCGACAGCGACGTCGGCATGCGGCTGCGGCAAGCATCGGCCCTCCGCCTGCGCAGGATGCGATCGCGGACACGCTGCTGCTGCTGACCAGGGCCACGTGCTCGCTCACGTTCCTGCCCAGGCCCGCGGCGGCGCGCCGCCACCCATCGCCCTATCCGCCCCGTCTTTCTTGCGTCGTCGTCGGCGCCGTCGTCACTGTCGCCTGTGCCGCCCTATTGGTCCACTCTCCGTACCTGGGCACCGTTGCATCTTCCCAGTGACACTGTTCATACGGGGCGCGGCATGCTGGAGGCCCATGGCGCGCTGTCGCCCGAGGGCCGCGCGTCTCATCATCTCTCGCTCTATCCGAACCTCACCCCCTCCCTCCGCCCCACCCCCGCCCCCCCTCCCCCCTCTTCCCCATCCCCCCCCTCCGCGCGCCGCCGCAGGCCGCGGAGAACGAGCAGCTCGTGGAGAAGCAGCTCGGTTCGAACGGCGCGTCCTCGGGTGGGCCGCCGTTGCCCTGCCTCCCTCGCCCCGCGGCTTTCCCCTAGAGTACCGATCCTTGCTCTTTGGGCCCCGCCGTCGCCGTCGCCGTCGCCGTCGCCGTGGCCGCCGCCGTCGTCGTCGTCGTCATCGTCGTCGTCGTCGTCTTGGGGGCCATCTTGAGGCATCTTGGGCTATCTTGAACTATCTTGGAGGTAACCTTGGGCTCTCTGAGGCGCCTTTGGAGACGTATTGGGCCATCTTGGAAGCCCCGCCCCCTCGCGAAACTCCCTGTCCAGGTCCAGGGGGCGGGTGTAGGGGGAGGGGCAAACCCATCCCCGAAGGCGAGGGGGTGGGTTGGAAGGGGACACGCTTTAGACCACCCCACGCCCTACAGGGCTGGTGTGATTATTTCTCCCTTTCCTCCTTCCCCTCCTCCTCTCTCCTTCTCGCCCTGCTCCCCTATCCTGCCCCCCCATCCTGGTCGCCCCGCCTTGCCAGCGATTTAGGCCCTGATTCTCCGGAGCTCGGCCCCCCCCGCCCCCGCCCCCGCGCCCGCGGGCCCCGGGGGTCGGGGGCGCTCCGACGACGACCGCGACGACGACGGCGGCGGCGACGACGACCCTGACGACGATGACGGCGACGACGCCTCCTGGGGCCGTCGTGGGTCTTCCTTGGGCCGTCTTGGCCCCTCGAGGGTGCCCCTCGGACAGCCTGGGGGTGAAGTTGGGGGGCCCCGTGGGCTGCTTGGGTTTCTGGCCTCTCGAGCCGTCTGGGGGTTATCTTGAAACCGTTTTGGGCCGCATTGCGGTCCTCTCGGATTGTCTCGAGGCCATCCTCGGCAGCATGGGAACGACCTCAGGCGGGTTTGGCTCCTCTCGGAGCGCGTTCGGGCCGTCTTGGAGCCTCGTTGGACCCCTCCCTTGGGGCGTCTTGGGCATGAGGTATATCATGGGCCGCATGGGGCGCCTTTATGCTCACCCATCGCATCTCTGGTCCAAGTCATTCTCCTTGACCTCGCGCTGTCAAGCTTAGCCCTGCATCGCAGGCAGTTCGCGCTCGTGCAGAGCAATGTCCCTCTCCCCAGCAGCATCCGCCTCTGGACCCGACGCGGCGGCGGCGAGCGGCCAGCTCGTGGCGGTCGAGGACGTGGATCTCGGCTTTTGCTACCTGTGCTGTGACACCATCACGGACGAGGCCGAGAAGCTGGTGGTGCAGGAGGGCTCGGACACCCGCAGGAAGATCGCGTGCCACAAGAAGTGCAACAGCCTCAAGAAGCGCGTTCAGACCGTCCGCAACAACGTGTCGGGCTTCGAATGCTTCTGCGAGGTTGAAGGCGACCAGCGGGCCGAATTCTACAAGACGGCCGTCGGGCTGTACGGGCCCGACTTGCAGAAGGTGATGACGGAGACGTTGGAGACCAAGCGCGTGGATTCGAACGTGGCCGACTTCATCGAGGAGGGCGACTTCATGGAGGTCAATGAGGCCCGCGAGTTACCGCGCTTCAAGCGCGACCCTGCCGCCTTCCAGAACCTGCTGGAGCGGGCGCCCAGGAAGACGTGCGCTATGACGGATATCGAGTACGTGTACGTGCCGAACTACAAGTTCTCGAACCACAGGAAAGTGACGGATGAGAGCACCAGGGCGAGGCGCATCTCAGGGGCGAAGACCATGAAGAAGCCGAAGGCGCTGGCAGCGCCGAAGGGGCCGAAGGAGCCAGCCGCGCCCAAAGGCTCGAATATCCCGAAGGGCATCCTGAACAGGAGCGACAAGCTGGAGGAGCGCATGGGCCAGTGCATCCTCGACACGGCCGAGTCCATCATGGTTGCGAAGAGCCCCGAGGCCGACGGCCACGTGTCCGCGCGCGCCCTGGAGCAAGCTGTAGCCTCGCACTCCAAGCTCGAGCAGGCCCTCCAAGAGTTCAAGGAGGTTCGCACCACCGAGGGGCTCACGAAGGAGACGCTCGTGCTGAAGATCGAGCACACCGAGGCCCTGATGAACTCGCACATTGACATCCAGTCCAAGCTCGACGGCCATGGGTTGTCCAATTCATCAGAACGCACACGAGCTCGAGTAGTTGTTTGCTGTGTGGTTCGAGGTATTTTTTCCCAGAGCCAGGTGGGCGGGCCATCCTCGTCGCCACGGTTGGACGCAGCTCGAAAACTCGGCTCCCCAGACGGCCGTTGCCACCACTCCCATCGCCCTCCCCAGTGGGTCACTGGGGAGGGCGATGTGGCGGAGGACAGGACGAGGACAATACGGGGGGCGGGGCGTCAGTAGGTGTGAATGGAGGGGAACGTGATGACGGGCGAGAGGGTGGGTGGGTGGTCGGGCCAGCGCCGCAGGCATGCTCGAGGACGTGGCGGAGCCCATCTTGGCCGCGCAGGCGGAGAAGGATGCGGCGGCGACGTTGGGGGAGTCTTCGGAGGAGGGAGCTGCGGGGGCCGCAGCGGCGGCGGAGGAGGCAGGGGCCTCGGGGCCCAGTGGATCGGCGGCGGGCGATTCGGCCGCCCTTGACCGCGGCGGCTCGGGCATGGCTTCCAGCGGCCTCGAGTCGCCCCAGGCCTTTGTATCCAGGGAGTCGGCGGCGTCGGCTGGAGTCGCACCGTTCGCTGGTTCCGAGAGTCTTCAGGAAATCTTCGATGCCGAGAATTTCGTTGGCGAACCCGAGAGCGATGCCCACGATTCCGAGGGCGATGCTCTCTCGGCCGACACACTCCGACTCGGGTCGGCCCAGGTGCCCGCGGCCGCTGGTGCCGCGGATGGCGCCGATGGCAAGGCCGCGGGGCGTGGCAAGCGCAAGGCCGTAGGGGCTGCCACGACCGCCAGGCCCAAGGCCTCGGGCAAGCAGAAGGGGAAGGGGCGTGGCAAGGGCAAGGCCAAGGCGAAGGCGAAGGGCATCAAGGCTAAGGCTTAGACGGTGTGACCTTGGCTATCGTTAGAGTGCGCAGTTTTTGGGTAGCTCGGCCTTGCGCGGCGCGTAGGGCGCTCGGCCAGAGCTCAGTACGTACACTCGTCGGCTGTTGCGGTGTCTTCGCAGGCTTGCTGGTTGCGCAGCTCTTGGGGCGCTCGCGCCCGCTGATTGATACAAGCTGTGCGAGCGCTCGCGCTCGCCACCTACAGGGTGCTCGCGCCCATTGCAGCTGGTGGCGCTCGCGCCAACCCTCGATCAAGTGCGCGCAAAAAAACACATGCATCATCATCACCGCACACCCCACCCACCATCACTGCGCATCGCACCCAACATGTGCCACCTGAGCAGGGGTATCAGCAGGGTGTCAGCTGGTGTCAGCGCGTTGAGCGCTGATGGTATCACGCATGGGTGTCAGCGAGTATCAGATGATGGATGTCTCAGCTAGATCGGGTATCAGCGCATTCCAACTTGATGGGTATCAGCGCGGGTGTCAGCGCGTATCAGCTCCTCAGGCCTTGCGATCGTTGCGAGGGCGACAACGGCGACGGCCGTGACCACGGCGACGACTACGGCGATTACGACGACGACGGCAACGACGGCGACGACGACGACGATTCCCGCCACCCTATCCCCCCGTCTGCCGACACCCACGCAATCATTTATCCGAGCGGGCTTCCAGGGGCCGATCCTGCCTCGGCCGCGGCAGCGCCTCCGCGTGGGCGCCGAAGAGCAGGGGTCGCTGGCCTCGTGCGGGTTGGGCGACGGTCCGCTTGAGACCCCCATGCGCTGCCCCCTCCCATTTCGTTTTCCCAATCCAACGCCCTCCTTCTTATCGCATTCGTTCTGCCATGTCGCCGCCCGCCACTTCTTGGGCCCCCCTCCCCAGTCATTCCCAGCATGTGCAGCGGCGGCTTGCGACCAATGATTGGCGAGTCGAGCGCCCAGCCATCCCATCCAGAAACGATGCCCTGGAGAGTTGACGGGGGGGCCGAAAGCACAAGTGCATGGACTGATCAACCAAGCGGGCGGGCGGGGCGCGCGGGTGGAACCAGGGGGAGGGGGGAGGGGGGGGGGAATGGGGAGGTGGATGGGGAGGGGGAATGGATACAGGAGGAGAAGGAGGATTGCGGTGGCGATAGCGGGTGGCAAGTGCGATAAGGGGGAGGAGGGCAGGCCTGGTACTCCAAAAGCCCAAGAGATCCAGCCTTCTCGGTAGGGGGGAGGGGCGCGGCTCGACTGTGCTCACAATGGGACGAGCTAGCCGACATGTAAACGACCTCCCCCCCTCCGCCCTCCCTCCCGCCCATCGCGCATAAACAGACATATCAGAAGTGTTGGGCGAGCGAGTAGGTATCCCGTTGGGCCTCATTGGCTCAGAAGGCTAATGATATTGTTGTCATTAAGTGCTCTCGCCCGCAGCTCATACAGGGCCCGGTGCCTGCCGCTTAGGCGGATTCGTAGGACACGTGGCTCAAGCTTCCGACCGCGCGCCCTCGCACAGCGAACTCAGTCTGAACTTGCGCCTTCCAGGGGATGGCGGGTGCCGAATACGCTGTTGGCAACTCTGGCTTCAGCGACGACTCGTGCCAGTCGAGGCTGTGGGCCAGGGCGCCCGTGAATGCGTGGACGCCCGAACCGCGCGATAGCACGCGTCCGAATTCGGGCGGTGCGGTTGGCGCTGGCGGGGGCCCCTCTGATTTGCCCGACTTGCCCGACTTTGACGCGAAGCCCAGCAACTCCGACGAGCTCGGCCCGCCAGAGGACGGCGACGAGGGCGGCCAGGGCCATGCCGCCGATCCAGCCGACAGGGCGGAACCTGACAAGGTGGGCGACGACGTCGACGGGGCGGGATCTGACAAGGTGGGCGACGCCGACGCCGAGGCGTCCTCGACGCCCACGCCGCCCCCTGGGGCAGGCGGCAGTGACCTCCCCCCCCGACTACTTCGTCTCGGCCGCACCTTCGACTCGATGGATGTTGCCATTCAGTGCGCCCGCAATGCCGTCTTCATCTACCAGGCGCTGGAGGATGAGATTGGGGCTGCCCCGCCGCCGCACTGTTCTCGGAAGCGGAGGTACCACATCGCGTTCGAGGTCCGCGACGAGATCAAGCGCCTCACTGAGTGAAGCTGGGCCGAATACGATTGCTGTAAGTTGCAATTGTAAGGTGTTGCTTCAGGCGCAGCGCATTCTGTGTTGCTCCTAGATATCAGTGAAGGGCTCGCCCTGTTAGCCACTAGCCGAATGCGGACGGCTGGTCGAGACAACTCTGGCGCTCGCGCCCAATTCCGTAGTGCTCGGTATGTTGCGCCCTGCGACGACGACGACGGCGGTGGCGGCGGCGGCGGCGACGACGGTGGCGACGTCGGTTGCGGCGGCAGCGGCGACGACGATCACGACGACGACGACGACGACGACGACATCGGCGGCGGCGACGTCGGCGGCACGGCGTCGTCCTCCCCCGCCTCGACGTCGCCGCCGATGCCGTCGCCGCCGTCGCCGCCGCCGCCGACGTTGTGCTCGTCGTCGCCGTCGTCCTCCTCCTTCTCCTCCGCCTCCGTATCGACGTCGCCGCCGATGTCGTCGCTGCAGCCGCCGCGGTTGCCGCCGCCGTTGTCGTTGTCGCCGCCGTTCTCGTCAACTTCGCCGCAGCCATCGTCGTCGTCGCCGCTGTCTACCTCGTCGCATCCGCCGCCGTCGTCGAGGGCGTCGTCGCCGTCGCCGACGCTTTTGCCGCCGTCGTCCCGCCGCCCTCCCCCCGCGCCTGGTAGGTGCGTGAGATCGCGAACGGCTTCGGCGCGCAGCCGTTCATGTGCATCCGTCGGTGCGTCCTCCGCTGCCGCGCCCAGCGGGGGCCAGCAGCCAGCGCGCGCTCGGTAGAGAGGGTGGATGTCTGGATTTTGAATGAGGGGTGTGCTGGCGATTGGGGCGGGGTGGAGGGCGCTGATGGGGGTGGGCGAGGAGGCTGCAGAAGGGGGGGGATGACAATGACGACGATGATGAGGATGGCGAGGAGGGCGAGGCGGAGAGGGAGGGGGAGGGTACGACAACGACGGCGACGACGACGACGACGACATCGGCGGCGGCGACGACGGCGGCACCGCCGACGGCGAACACGACTTGGAGCTGGGGGGGGGCCTTAAGAGCAAGGGTCGGCGATCCTCTGATAGAGCAGGGAGCTGCCGCCGTCGTCGTCGTCGTCGTCGCCTCAGTCGGCGTCGCCCTCCCCCGCCTCGACGTCGCCGCCGATGCCGTCGCCGCCGTCGCCGCCGCCGCCGTCGTGGTGCTCGTCGCCGTCGTCGTCCTCCTCCTTCTCCTCCGCCTCCGTACCGACGTCGCCGCCGATGTCGTCGCCGCAGCCGCCGCGGTCGCCGCCGCCGTTGTCGTTGTCGCCGCCGTTCTCGTCAATTTCGCCGCAGCCATCGTCGTCGTCGTCATTGTCTACATCGTCGCAGCCGCCGCCGTCGTCGAGGGCGTCGTCGCCGTCGCCGACGCTTTTGCCGCCGTCGCCCCGCCGCCCTCCCCCCGCGCCTGGTAGGTGCGCGGGGTCGCGAACGGCATCGGCGCGCAGCCGTTCATGTGCATCCGTCGGTGCGTCCTCCGCTGCCGCGCCCAGCGGGGGCCAGCAGCCAGCGCGCGCTCGGTAGAGAGGGTGGATGTCTGGATTTTGAATGAGGGGTGTACTGACGATTGGGGCAGGTGGAGGGCGCAAATAAGGGTGGGCGGGGAGGCTGCAGAAGGGGGAGGATGACAATGACGACGATGACGAGGATGGTGAGGAGGGCGGGGCGGAGGGAGGGGGAGGGCGCGACGACGGCGACGACGGCGGCGGCGACGACGGAGACGACGACGACGGCGGCGGCGGCGACGACGACAGCGACGACGACGGCGACGATCGCGACGTCGGCGACGAACGACGAACGGCGACACCGACGTATCTCACTGGTCCGATCCACCCTCTATCAGCTCTGATTGTCGCGCCGCCATGTTTTCTAGGCGCTCGCGTGCCATTGCCAGGCCCGCCGCCGATAATGCGACTTGCTTCCGCCATCCGTGCATATGTACATCTGCGCATTCATGTTTAAGGTGTGCGTAAGCAACAGCGTTGCACGCTCACAGACTGTCGAGGGCAAGCCTCGCCGCCCGACGATGGCGGAGTCTTCGCCGCGCGCGGTGGGAAATAGCAGATATGGCACCCCTCCTCCCCCAACCCTTCTTGCATGTGATTTCTTAGGGCATGCGACCGTGTGTTGGGTATTTGTTTTCTGTGGGGCCCCCTCCCCTCCCCGCGACGGAGCTGCGCGCCTGCTCGGTGGTTGCCTTTTGGCTGGGGAACTTCGCCAGGCCCCAAGGAGCCTCGGTCGCTCTCGCTGCATTGCGCGAGATGTCGCCAAGCATTGGAACTTGCTTGGTTTCTGTTGCCCTCAGTTCGTGCACGAGCGTTTTCAGTGGCCAGTTCCGTAGGTACGCAGCGTGGCACGTGCATTCTGTGTCGTGCGCCGCACGGCCGTGCGGGGGGGAGTTTGGCAGGCTTGGAGCCACCCAATGGAGCCGCAGGCCTCGGGAAGCACCCAAGAGAACGATACGATGCACATAGGCGTCTGCTAGGGTGTCGCGTCGTCTGGGCCCTGGAGCCATATGGGAGCAATCCAGATGGTCATGTCCAGGGCATTGGTCCCGACATTGTGCATGGGGTTGGAGCGGCAGGCTGTAAACCTTCAGTATAGCGTTCCTCCCCCCCTCCACCCCCCCGTGGCCCCTCGTGCGCATGGAATAATGACGCCCCTCCCCCTCCCGACACCCCGCGCCCTTGCTAGGAATATCGAGCGCACCTGGGCCAACGTGTCAATGCATGGCTAGTGGCCTGGGGGTGGAGTGGGTGGTGGGGGGCGGGGCGCGCCCCAGGCCATGCGCATCGAGCCCCCTCTGACGGCGCTCAAGGGCTTTCGTTTGGCGCTCGGCGGGTGTGAGGGGAGGGGCTATGGGGGTAGTTGCACATCGGCACCACATAGGGCGCCCCCTGGCCCTCCGCGTAGGCGGGCGGATGGTTTGCGTGCCAGAGAAACTCGCAAGGTCGACGGGGTGCCTCGCTTGTGAAACTAGCCCGTTTCGTCAGTAGCCATTTCGGTTTGCTTAAGCAGTCGTTCTGGCATCCAAACGATATCTCAGCATCCTCGGCCATCTCGGCCATGGCTTCGAAGGCGAAGCAGACTAAGGCGCCGACCAGCAGCAACAAGCAGGCGACGACTCAGGCGCCGAGCAGCAGCAAGTCCGCGGGCAAACCCGACAAGCCTATCGACCACGACATCGGCAAGATCATCGATACGTGCGAGCGCAAGCATCTGACGGTGGTCACGCGCAACATGAACCAGAAGGTGAGCATCCAGCAGCACAGGCGGACTATTGGCACGATGCGCAGGACCATCATCAGCAAGCAAAAGAGGATTGATCGCCAGCAGGCAACAATCAGCGCCAAGCGCCAGCAGTCCAAGCTGTTGAAGAGCAGTGAGGCGACAGTCAAGCGCCAGCAGAATATCATCGAGCAGCAGAAGGTGAGGATCAAGAATTTGAGGGGCAAGCTTGCTCGCAAGGATCAGACCGTGCGCTTTACCAAGCACGCCGCCGCCAGCATTCTTGGCCGCATCATCCAGAAGAGCCCGAAGGACGTCATCGCTGAGTTCGAGGAGACCGCGCACGGCTTCGAGTTGGACCGCCCGCCAGTCCACCAGCGCCTCTTGCCCCGCAAGTTCGAGGACCTGGGCGCCATTACGCTCATGCTGCCCTATGTGCCGCCGCATAAGCGCGGGTAGAGGGTAGAGCACGGCGGCTCGCCAGAATCCGCGTCGGTCAGGTTTTTTTTTTGTTGCTGGTTGCTGGCCCGTGCTTTCGCGTCCCCCCGTCTCAACTGGCTCTTCTTGCCCAAGCTGCCCGCGGGCAGTCGGCTCTCGCCGTCGCGCGCGTCGGCCACCGCCAAAGGTCGCCTCCTCGGCCCCCCCCCCAAAAAAAAACAAACACCGCCATCCCTGCGGTCGGACCCCCTCCCTTCATCATCACCCACCTCATCCTCCTCCTCCTCCGACGCCCGCCCGCCAGCGTAGCAACTGTCCTGCCGGCGCGCCGCAGGCTTTGCTGTAGCTGGCAGTGCCGTAGGTGCCCGCCAGCATCGCCTGAGTTACCAGCGCAAACGACACGGGGCAGTCGGCTCGCCGATCGCTATCGCCCCGAATGTACGATGAGAAAGTCTAGACGCCTCACGTACCCCCACCAGCCCATCGAGGGACGATGTCCAGGCGAGTTGAGGTGATCCGAGAAGTGCGGTACCAAATACGGTGACAGTCGAACCGTGCGAAGGAGGGGGGAGGGGATGGAGGAGGCTGGAGGGGTGGGCGAGGGAGTGGAGAGAAGTGCGATTGATGTGATGGGGAGGGCGGTGACGAGGAGGAGGAAAATATTGAGTAGGATAAGGAATGATGATCGTAATGAGCCTCGGGCTGTCTTGAGCTATCCTGGAGGTCATCTTGAGCTCTGGGGCGCTCTTGGAGCCGTCTTGGGCCATCCTGGACGCATCGCCCTCTCGCGACCCGCCCGTCCAGGTCCGCGGGAGAAAGTATAGGGGGTGGGCGGGCGGGTAAACCCCTCCCCGATGGGGAAGAAGGGGGTTGGAAGAGGAGACGCTGTAGGCAACCCGCGCACTAGAGGGCTTGCGGGGCTCCAGCCTCTCCCCTGTGACGTGGGAGCGTGAGGTGATGCGCCCTCCCCCATTCCCCCCCCCCCACCCCTCCTTCCCCCCTCGCTCAGCAGGCGGAGGAGAGGCGTGATGGAGGGAGGGTGAGGACCAGGCGGAGGCACCTCTGCTTGCGCTGCGTACTTGCGATTAGGGGAGGGGGAGGAGCAGGAGAAGGAGGAGGAGGGGGAGGAGGAGGCGGATGATGATGATGATGAGGAGGAGGAGGAGGAGGAGGAGAAGTAGGAGGAGCAGGATGACGGGTGGGGCGATGCACATGCGGACGGTGTTGATAGTTATTTGTTTCAGGTGGTGTGGCAACGCGAGGGCCGCAGGGGCGGGGCGCCGCTGGCGTGCCGTGCACGGCGCTGCGCGCAGATGCGTTCGGCGCCCGCCTCCCCACACCCGCCCTGCCCTTGCTTTGCGGAGTTAGCTTTTGGCTCGAGCGTTGGGGCATTGCGCACCGTGCTGATTGCTGTTTATCTCCACCTAGTTCCGTTTTCCTGGCCGCTGGTGCGATGACCCACGTCGCGCAGGCGTGCCGCGAGATCGCAGAGCACATGCAAGTGCAGAAGGAAGTCGCTGGCACGGTGGACCTCGCAGACGCAGCTGCTCGTTTCAAGACGGTCGCCGCGGCGCAGCACACGGTCGAGCTCACGGATGCAACTGCGGTCATGTCCATGATGAACGGCACAGACTTGCCCCTGTCGGATCGCAGGGAAATCATCGAGATTCTGAAAGGCAAGATTGACACAGGCGCCCCGCGGCGGCCAGGTCAACGCGGCGGCGGCAGCCACGCGGGCGGCCGCCAGCTTGGCCAGAATTGCCCGACGTTCCACCGCTACATGACCAAGGGCATGCTGGAGCTGTGGATGGCCCCGCGCACCACCTTCGCGGAGGCGCTCCAGAGTCTGTCCCAGCGGTGCGACGATATGGGGCTCGTCAGCCCGTCGGAGACTTGCAAGCGTGACATCTGGTGTGTTTGGGTCGCGTGCAGGACCCCTCCAGGCATGCGCCCCGTGGAGGACGCAACCGAGTGCCTTCGCCAGAAGGATGCCATCGGCCAGGAGCTTGCGATGCTGCGCGCTCGGTTCCGCCTGCCGCACCACGGCCGAGTGCAGCACTACCCCGACAACCCGCAGGATCTGTCGACGATGGACAAGCTGGTGTGGGACAAAGCCTACCCGATTGACGCGCCGCCCGTGCCCTGCCCCCTGAACGAGACGATCATCTTCATGCTCCAGCAGAAGTTGCCGTGCCGCGTCTCCCACCACGCGATCTCGCAGCCCACGCGCCCTGTCAGGCGCCAGCGCGGGGGGCTCGGGCAGTCGATGGCGCTCGGGCTCGCTGATGGCATGCATGAGGCAGGGGGCCCGTATTGCCCTGGCTTGCGGCTGACGGGTCAGGGCGGGTTCAGGGGCCAGCCAGGCCTGCAGCAGCCAGGCCAGCATGGCCATCACCACGGGCACCTTGGCGGTGCGATGGTGCCGTACCAGCCGCCGCACCAGCCGCAGTACCAGCAGTACTACCAGCCGCGCTACCAGGGCTTCACGGGTGGCTGCGCGGGTGCGCACCCTCCTCTCGGGGCGCCGCCACAGGAGGCTGCGGCTGCGCAGCAGCCAGGCGGGGCGGCCCCCGTCGCGCCCACGCAGGGCGGCGCGGCGCCTGCCGAAGCGGGCTTTGGGTTCCCCGCGGACGGCGTAGCAGGACTGAGTGGGGTGATAATGATGGCGGCGGGGATAAGTGATGGGGGTAAGGGGGAGGGCGATGAGGGGGAGTCGGAGGAATCGGAGGCGGCGGCGACGACGGCGGTTACGACGACGGCGGCGGCGGCGGTGACGACGGCGACGACGGCGGCGGCGACGACGGCGACAAGGACTGCGGCGATGGCGACGGCGACGGCGGCGGGGTTGGATGGCTTGGGAGTGCGGGCTGTGCCAATTGCCCTCCATGCAATCCCCACTCCTCCCCAGCCATCTCCCGAAGAACACCCCCCCCCTCCCTCCTCCCCCAGCCGCCGACGCCACCATCCTGCCAACAACCCACGCTCTCACCCCAATCCCTCCTCCCCTCCCTTTCACCCTCATCGCGCCATTCCACAGCCCGTCCAACCCCTCCCTAGCTGCCTCGAGCGATCCCTCCAGCCACCCCTATAGGCAGCCTCCATACCCTTCCACCCTTCCCACCACAACATGCATGACCTCTGCCCCCGCGGCGAGAGGAGCCTCGGCCGCCGACGCCGCCGCGCGGCCCGTGCTGGACGTCGACGGCATGGCCGATGAGCGGCCAGGGAAGATCAAGGGGGTGATCTAGGACCTACCTACCTACCTACCTACCTACCTACCTACCTACCTACCTACCTACCTACCTACCTACCTACCTACATACATACATACATACATACATACATGCATGCATGCATGCATGCATGCATGCATGCATGCATGCATGCATACATACGTACGTACGTACGTACATACATACATACATACATACATACATACACACACATATCTATATATATATATATAAATGTATGTATATATATTAGGTGTTTTCAGAGACCTGGTCGGCAGCGATTCTAACGCCGTTAAGGAATATTGTTATTATTGAGTGATAATATGCTATGATATCATTATTATATTATGTATTAATATTTTAATATATATTATATATTACATATTATATTATTATTAATCAATTATAATATTTATATCATATTATTTTATGTTTATTATTGTTATTATAATTTGTTTATATTGCTTTTTATATTAATATTATATTATTATACTATAATATAATATATTATTTATTATTTATCAACCAGGTATCCGAAACCACTCCCCTCCCTTCCCCTTTCCCCCCCTCTTCTCCCCTCGCTTCCCCTCCTCCTCCCCCCCCTCTCTCTCCCCTCCCGTCGCAGCGGGAACTGTGTGGGAGCCTCCGTGTACCGCACGTTTGGCACGCGCACTTCGCGGGGGGGAGGGCCCGCAGGACACGACGTGAGAGAGGGGGAGAGGGGGCAGGAGCGGACAGGGGAGGAAGAGGGTCGTGGGAAGGAACGGGGGAGGGAAACGAAAGAGATCAGGAATGGGGGGAACAGGAATGGGGGGAAGAGGGGGGACAAGAATGGGGGGAAGAGGTGGAGGGAAATGAAAGAGATCAAGAGCCAGCCCCTCGCTCTTTCGACGCGCAGCGCGCTGCGGAGCA
>CAUYUJ010003900.1:22500-74671 GCA_963575745.1 Prorocentrum cordatum
GTTGACAGTGACGAATCATTTGGAAGAGTGTTTCGGGGCAGCCAGGGTGCACTGCAACATGAGTGGGCGCCCTTGTTCAATATGCACGATCAGTAGCAGACATGTTTTGAAGGAGTCGCTGAGGTCGCACAAGGGCTCCCAGGCGGCCGACGCCCCGGACGCCGCTCAGGGCAAGCGGAAGCAATACCCCGAACGGCCGCTTTGGGTGCAGAGCAAGCGCAAGCGATGCAAAGGCCCGACCCGCAGGACAGCCCTGAATGTGTGGCATGCGAGGCATTGGGGGCAAGTGATGGACGACCGCGGTCGCATACAGGCAGACGTGCTCGAACGACTCACCGAGGAATTCAAGGAGCTGCCCGATGCCGAAGTGGCCGACCTCTGGAAAGAGGCCAACGAGACCAACGCAGAGGGTCGACTCAATCATGCCTTCCGCGACCCACTCAACGAGTACGCTCAGCCCGAGAGCGCCGCCGCTGGGTCTTCGACTCCTGCAACGCGCCCGACGCCGTTCAACATCGGTGATTCCGAGTACCCGATAGCCGTGGAGCTCGTCGAGGATATGGCCCAGCACGAGAAGCGCATGATTCCTAAAGGTCTGCAGCGGTGGCAAGACAGGACTTACGAACTTCTTCTCCCTGATGCAGACTGGGAGAGCGCAGGGGTCATGCATACACCTTGCGACGTCGACTGTTGCGAGAGCAGGTTCACTGAGAAGGAGCGGGCTAGATACATGTAATTTACCAAGGTCCTGGAGGTATCCATTGCGCCGCGAGGGGTCAAGCAGTTGCACGGCCTACTGCCCCTCCTATGTGTCAAGCAGGGCAATCATAATGCATTCCTCTTGGGGTCCTCGGCTAGGAAGGGCCCATTCGTGTGCGAGATCGTCCTTTGCAGTGGCCCGTATGGGGATCTAACTCCTCCATTCGAGGTCAGTCTCCACTCGAGCAACCTTGCTGGTTTTCAATGTTTGCATGTGATGACCGAGTCCCACGTCGCGAATGAATTGCTCCAGATCTTCGAGCATCGCCCGGTCGAGTGCCACCTTCTCACGTACACGCTCAAAGACCTCGCCACGCATGTGGTGACAGCTACGGAGCGCCTTGATTTAGACGCCCTCTTGGAGGAGCTTGACAGGGAGCACACGGCTGTTCTTGCCATGAGGGCTTTCAAGGTGATGGAGAAGCTTGCGAAAGATGGCGTTGTGCCGATGGCAGGACTTCGCGAGCACCGCTCTCCCCTCCTCCTCCTCTCCTCCTCCTCCTCCTCCTCCTCCTCCTCCTTCCCCCTCCTCCTCCGACTCCTCTGCCTCCTTCTCGTCCTCACGCCGTTCCATCATTCTATCAGCTGCACTCTACGTCGCATCCCCCCCCCCCTGCTCCTCGCCATTGCCCCCCCCCATCTCTGGCCCGGGCAATCTCTCCCCATCGCGAGTCGTCTTGATCGTGCGTCTTCTTCGTTCCTTTCGTTGGCCCCGCCCTGTAACGCGCCTTCGCCTTCCCCTTCCCGCCCGACCTCCTCCGCCGCCCCTCTTTCTCGTCACGTCCCTTCTCGCCCTGCTGTGCTCGCCCCCTGTCGTCGCCATTCCCCTTGCCCCCGCCTTCTTCCGCCGTGATCTCCGCGGCCGTCTCTCGAGGACCGCGACGTCAGCGCCCTGGGCGCGGGCGCGGGCGCGGCGGCGGCGAGGGTCGTGGACGTGGCCGCGGGCGCGGCCGCGGTCGGGGCGCAGCTGGCGGCGTTTGCCAATTCCCCTTTTTTCCGCTTCCACCCCCTGCTTGGCCGCTCCTGTCTAACGCCTCGGGACGCTCTCGGAACTCCAGGAAGCTTCCCGGGCAGTTGAAATCTGGTAGCTGGGATACAATCCAGGAGGGCTGGGGCTTTCTGGGAGGCTCTGGGAAGTTGGTTGGCCTGCCACGTCACGAACACCGTACCCAGCACCCATCTCGGTGAGAAGGGCCCCTGAAACAAGCCCCCATCACGTTTTTCGGTGCGAAGGCCCCCCGAACAGTTTTGGCTCGTCGGCTTGCCCCGGGAAAGCCTCTGGTCGCAGCTGATTGGGGGAGCCTCCTGAGTAAGCCTTCGATGGCCAATGGACTTCCGTCCCTCCTCGCATTCTCCACTGGCCCCCTCCTCCCCTCTCTCCACTTCCTCCATTCCCCCATCTCCCTTTTTCTCGCCACTCCTCCTCTTCTCCCCCTCCTCCTCCCTTATCTTACCTCGTCCTCTCTCTTTCTCGTTCTCGTGGCCCCTCCTTCGCCGCGGTGCCGTGCTGCGCCGTGCCGCGCGCTCTTACTGTATCATTTCATCATTTCTCTTTATCTCTCTCGTTATTCCTTTCTTTCTTCCTCGCTCGTTATTCCATTTATCTTTTTTTTTTTCTCTCTCTCTCTCTCTCTTTCTTCCGTGCCTCCGTGCCCTCTCTCTATATAAATTATAATTATATATGTATACTATCTCCCACCCTCTATATCTCTCTCTCTCTATATATCTCTCTCCCTCTGGCTCACTCTATGTCCTTTTGTGTGTCTGTCCGTCTGCCGCGTGTCTGTCAGTATCTCTCTCTCTCTCTCTCTCTCTCTCTCTCTCTCTCTCTCTCTCTCTCTCTCTCTCTCCCTCTTCCCCCCCCTTCTCTTCGCCCCCCCCTTCGGTGGCGCGGACGGAGACGGTGGGGCCAGGCGTCGGATGGACGACGCTCGGCCCGGCCCCTCTGGCCTCTCCAGCGACGACGACCCTGGGGCTCCGGATCCTGAGGAAGAAGAGGTCAGGCGCATGTGGGCCGAAGTGCACGAGTCCCCGATTGCCGGAGCGGCGGCCAGGGACGGGTGGGAAGTCTGCGAGTTGTTCCCAGGGTACGCCACGAAGATGACGGGCGCCCAAACTCTGACGTTTGCTCATTACAGGGAGGATCTCGACAAGTTTCAGGTCCTGGGCAAGCTCGCGTATCAGAATCGCGATGGAAGTGTCTATTCGGTCCAGGTTCGGATCAGGGGGAATTGGGCTCTCTGGGGCGGGGGGCCCATCGGCCTCGCAAGGGTGGGGGGCCAGTCGGCCTCGCTGGGGTGGGGGGCCCATCGGCCTCACTGGCGGGGGGGGGGGGGCGGCGGCGATTGCGGCGGCTTGCGCCCTACTCCGCCCCCAGGTGCGCTGCGGCCACCTGAGCCACAAGAATTGCAAGAAATGGGTCAACCTGGAGAACTTGCCCGGGCAAGGCGCTGCCTTGCACTGGATCCTTGCCGCCGACAGGTTCAATGGCGCCTCGAGGGAGGCGAACACGGCGGAGCACAAGGGACACAGAGCAAATGGGGTCTCAGACTTGAAAGGGGGGGCCAGCGGGGAAAGACGAAGGGGGAGTCGGGGTAGAGGAGAAGGGCGAGGGGTAAGGGGGCGGAGGAGGAGTAGGAGGGGGATGGCAATCAAGGGGGTGGTCGGGCTTCTTGCACCCCCGCTGTTCCCCCCCCCCCCTGCCCCTGAGGCGGGTGGATTGCGGTCTGAGCGGGCGCTGCGCCCAAAACCATATGACGCCGCCACTACCCCTGTATACGCATTGAGCGATTGTTGTTTCAGTGTCTCTTGTAAATGACATTCCTTGTATATGGTCTTGTATTTGGCCTTCATTGTATACTCGTATACGGTGGTCCTTGTATATGATATTTCGATATTTCCTATGTATGAAGTTATTGTTCGTCCTTGTCTATGACATTCCTTGTGTGTGATGTCTCATGTAAATGACACTCCTTGTATATGATATTGTTCGAATATGTTGTTCATTGTATATTATATGATATATGATCATTCTCGTATACGGTGGTCTTTGTATATGTGATATGATATGATATATGAAGTATTGCATATGATACATGAGCGCCCTTGCCTATGACATTCCTTGTCTATGGTGTCTTGTCTATGATGTCTCCTGTAAATGGCATTCCTTGTATGTGATCTTGTTCGGACATGGCCTTCGCTGTATATTATATGATCCTTCTTGTACACGATTGATGAAGTTATTGTATATATGATCGTCCTTGTCTATGACATTCCTTGTATATGCTGTCCCCTGTAAATGGCTTTCCTTGTATATGATCTTGTTCGAATATGGCCCTCATTGCATATGATTCATCCTCGTATGCGATGGCCCTTGCATATGATACTTTCTCTATGTGAAGTTATTGTATGCGATTATATGATCGCCCTTGTTCATGCCATTCCTTGTGTAGGATTCTTTTCGTGTAAATGGCAATCATCAATCATTGTATATGAATATTGCTTTCATTGTATATGATACTCCTCCTTCATATAGTTTCAGTGTCTGCACGGCCTTGGGATGCCCATCGGGATTGCGGGTCGCGGGAGGGAAGCCCTCAGAAGCTCTTGGCAAGGGCATGCCTTGCCGCCCATTCTTCCCTCGTGCCATTCCCTCCCTGCCGATGGCGCAGGCGCCCCAGGCCTTTGGCCCCCTGCCCCCGCCTGAGGGCCTCTGGCGGCCCCTGCGCCCCCCCACCTTCGCGGGCGCGCAGGGCCCCACCGAGCCCCTCGGCCCCCGCAGGCCCCCCAGCGAGCCCGAAATGCGGAAATCGACCCCGAAATGCGGGGAGCGACCCCGGAATGCGGGGATGACCCCCCCAGCGTGCGGATTCGGCTCCTTCTGGGGGCCCTGGGGGCCCTTGGGGAGGGGGGGGGCGAGAGCTCGATGGGGGCTCCGAGGGCTCTTGGGGCCCGATGGGGGGAGGGGGGGCATGGGGCCGGGGGTCGGGGCGCTTGCGCCAGCAGCTAGTGCGCCCCCCCAGCGGCCCCCCAGGCTCGCTGGGCGGAGATCATCGGCGAGTTCGCTGGCGAGGGCTGAGCCCCCCCTGCCCGTCGCGGCGGGTTCCGAGGGCTCTCGTCGGGGTGAGGGCACCCCCCCTCCAGTCCGCCCGCTTCGCTCAGCCCCCCTCTTCGGGCGAGGCGGCGCGATGGGGGGCCCGCTTCGGCGCGACCAGAAACAGATGTCGGGCATTGCTACCGTGGACGTTTATTTTCAGGGCGAGGTTTCTGATGAGTTTTATGATACATGGTATTCTTACAAATTATATAATATTATTATATATATTAATGTATATATTATATATATATATTATATATATGATGCTATATTCAACTAAGCACGCGTATTTATAGTTTTTTTATAAATAAAACAATTTAAATTAGATTTATTTCAAATAAAAATGCATTTTTGATTTATTTTTTCGAAGATAATTTAACAGTTTCGACTTTTCGTACCAGGGGGCCTTCCCCGCACGCCGGGGGCGCTTCCCCGCGCGCAGGGGGCGCTTCCCCGCATCCGGGGGACCTTCCCCGCATTTGGGGCCTGATTCTGAGGGTAATTCAAAATTTTCGATTTTTCGTTACGGGGGGCCTTCCCCGCACGCCGGGGGTGCTTCCCCGCACGCAGGGGGTGCTTCCCCGCATTTGGGGGGTCTTCCCCGCATTCGGGATGATTTTCTGAGGTTGGGGGAAAAAAAATATGTTTTGCTGTTTTATTTCAATGTTTAATAAATAATATATGTATTAAATTTGAATAAATTTTGTTTTAATTCATTTAAATTTCAAATTAAAAGTGTTTATTGTTTTTTAATATGTATATTGTCTATTATATTCATGCTGTATACCACATATGTTCATGGGGGGCCCGCAAGGAAAACGCAGGGGACCTCGCCGCCCCCCCCCTTCCCCCCGAGGAGTAGCTGGGAGTCGGGCTCGTCGAGGGGTTCCCCACCTCCGCCGGAGCGTCGGATGGGGGCGACAGGCCAGCGCACCATTCGGCATCTGAGCTTGTGGGGGTGCTTCGAACAGGGGGAGGGGGTCGCCGTCGCCGGTGCGTCTGCTCGAGCACTCCTGGAGGTATTGCAGCACGTCGACCCTTAGCCCTCGCCCTAGGCCCTAGGCTTGAGGGCCCCATCCCCAGGCCCGACTGCCGCCATGGGTGGCTCCCACGAAAAGAAGAGGCAGAAAAGGCTCAAGGACCCTCACCAGAAGGCGAAGTCCCAGAGCAGTAGGAGCCTCGGCGTAGACAAGTTTGGTCGAAAGATCAAGTGCTGCGTGCTGTGCGACGGCTATAGCAACGACGACTCGCCGTTGAGCACGGCCCGTGGCCCACCAGAAAGCCATCCTTGCATCATTAGACCCCCTCAATATATCCTACCTACCCCCTTCGCTCTCCGCCGCTTTTGGAGGCTTCCAAGGACGACAAGAACCACGGGTGCCTGCCCTGGAAGCACCACAAGCCTCGCCAGGTGTACGTCGCCGAGCAGGGGCTCATCGTTGTCCACGACCCGGACGGCAAGATCTGTTTGATCTGCCACAATGTCTACAGCATCCTAGGCGCCCTTTGGGAGGAACACATTCGCCTCCTCTTCCTCCTGACTCCTCCTCATATTCATCCTCGTCGCCCTCACTTCCCCTCCTCATTATCATCCTCGTCGCCCTCATTTCCCCTCCGAGTCTGAGCAGCTCCCGCGGCAGACGTCAAATAACACCCTGGTGAATCCGAGTGGCGCTCCTTTTCTTGCTCATCTTCTTCGCGCATCATTCTCTTCGCTCCTACTCTCTTCCTCATGTTTCCTCTTCGTCGCCTTCATGTCTCAGCATCCCCTCTCCCCGTCATTATCCCATCACCCCCCTCGCTTCTCCTCCACCTCGCCCCCATCTACCCTGAGCTGATGTAGGAGCGGAGCGCAGCTGTGTATCCGCCTAGACAATTCCCCTGAACGCATCTCCCTCCACCCCAGGCTCGCCCCAGTCCTCAGAGAGAGAGAGAGAGAGAGAGAGAGAGAGAGAGAGAGAGAGAGAGAGAGAGAGAGAGAGAGAGAGAGAGAGAGAGAAAGAGAGAGAGACACACGCACACACAGAGCCCGAGGAGGGAGAGGGAGAGACAGGGAGAGGAAGAGAGAGGGAGGGGGGATGAACTGATTGTGTCCTAGAGGCATAGACTTGCAGCATGACTCGGTCGCGAAATATTTGGAGTGGGTATTCTCGGAGGCGATCAGGCACCACAACTTCACCAATTCCAGGGGCATATGGATCCAGCTGCACAACAAGGATCCGCAGGCTGTCAGGCTGAAGAGCGCGGAGCACACCAACCACCTCAAGAGCCTCCTGACGACGCACACGTCGGGCCGCAAGACTCCAGGGTTAGAAACGCCCCAGAACAACAACACCAACAAACAAAACAACAACAGCCGAGAAGGGTGGGCGAGGGGAGGCTGAAAGAGGAGGAGGAGGAGGAGGTGGAGTTTGACGGGAGGTCGGAGGGAGGCGGAGGAGGGAGATGAGATTTTCGCGCCCACGAGGATCACCGCGCCCAGGCTGGTGTTCGTGGAGCTGCCGGAGTACGAGCGTGACTTCGGCAATGCCCCCGAGGAGATCCAGAGCACTGAGATAATCGGTGGAGTGGAGACCAAAGGGGTCCTGATGATGGCTCCAGGGGAGAAGAAGGGCTACCACCACGTCGAGGAGTACGACGACAAGGCGACCACCACCAAGACCGTGGTGGACCATGGGGACGTCGAACTCGTCGGCGACCAGGTCGGCTCGAAAATGCAGGCGACCATCAGGGCCAGCAGGGAGAGGAACGCGGCACCGGCGAAGAAGTTGGAGAAGGTAAAGCCGATGGCTCACCCGCTCGAGGGCATCATGTCGAGGCTTGCGAAATCGGGCTTCGGAAGATCCTCGGCCGCGAGTCCATTCGGGAAGAGGTCCAGGGGGGAGGGCGACGACGGCTCGGACGACGACGGCTCGGACGGCTCCGAGGGCAACGGCTCCGACGACGCCTCCTCGTCGAGTGAGTCCGTGAGCGACGACGGCCTGGAGCAGAGGACCAGCAACCCCTTGAGGGACCTTTCCATGGCGGGGTCGGCGAAGGCACTCGAGAGGGATCGAGCCGCGCGGCAGGCGGCGCTGGGCAGCGTTGCGCCCTCCACTGGGAAGAAGGCCACCAAGTCACCAGGGTCCAGCAGTGGAGGAGGGGGGGCGCCTTCGCCAGCACCCCCTCCGCAGAAGAGGACGCTGTCGCAGCCGCCACCTGCGCTTCCGCCTGCCCAGAAGAGGCGCGGGAGGCCGCCAACGAAGTCGCTGGTTGATGCCACTGGTGCCGGGAACGAGGCCTTCGCGAAGGTGGCCGCTGAGATCGCTGCGCTTGCGACTGAGGTCACCCAGAAGGCCGTCTTCCACGAGACCCAGAACTTGGCCATCAAGGAGGAGGCCAAAGCCTTCAAGAAGATTATGACCGCGAAGAAAAACGACCTGGCGGCGCTTGAGAAGAAGCACACGACTGTGCAGGGCAAGCTGAAGAAGCTCGAGGGCTCGTTTGACATCACTGACCTCGACTGCGACCTCAAGGTTATCGATGACGTCCTGACCGCTAGCAAGGCCCTGGTCACTGGCATGATCAACGGCCTCAAGGGCAGCGATCTCGACGACGTGACCCAGGCCATCAACACCATCGAGGCCAACTCCGAGTCCAAGATCACGTTCCCGTACAAGATGGCGCTGCTCACGACGCGGCTCGATCGGGCCGCCCAGTTCAACCAGCACGTGAAGTTCGCGGACTTGCTCGATAAGGGCAAAGAGCATATCAAGGACATATTGGACAGCGAGTGCGAGGAAGAGGCGTTGGAGGAGCGCGTGCTGCAGCTCGTGGAGGCCCACGCGTCGAAGCTCCTGAAGGCGCTGACCCACGCGGACATCGGGAGGCACGTTAGCCCATCTCTCTCTCTCTCACTCTCTCTCTCTCTCTCTCTCTCTCTCTGTCTCTCTCTCACTCTCTCTCTCTCTCTCTCTCTCTCTCTCTCTCTCTCTCTCTCTCTCTCTCTCTCTCTCTTTCTCTCTCCGGGCAAGGGCGACTAGGAGGGAGGAGGGAGGGGGGAGGGAGAAGGTGGGCGGCTGGGGGGAGGCAAGGATAGGGGCGGGCGAGTGGCGGAAGGTGGGGGGAGGGGTTCTAGAGGCAAGATAGCAGCGATGGGGCCCCGAGCAGACCGCCCGCCCCCGCCTTTAGATGACGCCGTTCTCGGGGTCGGTCTCGAGCTCCTCGGTCGCCCGCGCCTCGGGGGAGGGGTGAATGGCCCGTCCCTCGCCGTTGCCCCGTCACTTATCTCCCCCTTGCTCGTGCTCCCGCGTGCCCTCCTGCCCCTGCTACCTCCAGCCCCCCTCGCCTGCATCCCCCTCGCACATCCTCGCAGTGGCGGGCCAGCCATCACGACAGTGGACGAGTTCTCCAAGGCCATCGTCGAGAGCAACGTCGTCGGCATCGACGTCTTGAGACCGCAGTTCCAGATGTTGCGCCCGATCCTACTTCCGAGCAACTTCAAGGAGGACGAGATCGACGCCAGCATCGCCGCAATCACGGACGTCAACGAGGAGAGCGAGTCCCCGGTGCTCCTGGACATCAAGTGGTCCGAGAAGTGGCAGGTGCTCAAGGATCGAGCAACCTTGAGCGTGGCTACTCGTAAGGGCGCGACTGGCGCCGACGCGACTCTCGGTTTCATCAGGGAGAAGCTGGACGAGTTCGTCTTGCCACCGCACGGCTGCAGCAAGCCTGATATCGTCGCTAAGTTAGAGGAGTTGGTCGAGTTCGACGGGAAGCTCTGCAGCCTAACGAAGAAAGGCACTTCCAAGCTCAGCGAACTTCAGAAGCAAGCTGTGGACGAAATCCGCAGACTCCTGACGTCTAAGGTCACGTCGGTCTGCCGCATCGCCATCACTGACTTCTTCAATAGCGTGGTCGCCGGGCACGTCGAGGCTGACAATGACAGCTGGAACCTCACTGACATCCTCGGCGACGTGCTCAAGAAGCCTTTCATCCAGCGCAGCGTGCCTCTCGGCGACACGGTTGACGGTTTCAAGCCGTTCGCCAAGGACTTCGCCTACGTGTGCCAAGGGCCGGGCACTGACTGGGACCTGGAGAAGATGTCGCAGGTGGACATGGGGCGCTTCAAGAACGGCATGAAGCTTTTCTCGGCGCGAGAGGCGGGCCTGAACAAATGGGTCGAGCTCGCCAAGGAGTTCACCACCACCCACGCCAACGAGGCCCTTGGGAAGTGCCAGCGGGATCTGACCGCCAAGGCCAAGCAGTTTCTCATCGACGCGCCGGAGTCGCAGGTTGAGACCAGCGTTTTGAGGGAAGTTGGCATGTCTGCCAGTGCCGCGTACCACGGGTGGGAGAAAAACTTGCCCAGGACTGAGTTCAGCATGGATGAGGAGAACCACCCTGACCCCATGGACCTTGAGGGCGATCCGGAGTTGGGGGCGTACCAGGGCTGGAACGATAAGATCCTGTACTCGCTGTTGGAGCTCCGCCAGGCCGTCGCCAATTGCAAGGCCTCCCCAAACAGTTCGGCATCTCGGGACCGACTCCCATGTCCTCGCCACTCCTCCAAGCTCCCCCTCACTCCTCAGTTATTCCCGCCCGCCCCTCCCTCCTCCTCCTCCTCCTCCTCCTCCTCCTTCTCCTCCTCCTCCTCCTCCTCCTCTTCCTCCCTCTCCTCCTTCTCCCCCTCCTCCCAGGACAGGGTCAAGGGCTTGGCGGATTCCCTGGAGAAGTACTACCTCAAATGGGTTCACGACGAGGCGTCCCCCTACGCCGCTGGCGGCTTCGATGCGGCAAAGATCGGCGAGCTCACGAAGTCTCTGGTCTCCCAGGGCCAGGCTGAGGTTAATTCGGGCAGGGATCGTGCCCGAGCGGCGGCTGCCAAGAAGGCCACGAAGTGCATCGAGGAGGTCAACAGGGACTTGAGCCAGCTTCCATCGTGGAGCAACGATCGCGTGAACTTCATCAAAGCGATGGCCCAGGTCCGCTGCAAGGCGGGCTCCTGCAACTCGGCCAAGGTCAACAAGGGCATCGCCGCGCTGATGGAGTGCAGAGAATCTCTCGAGGGGACCATCCACACGACGGGCGATGCCCCGAAGGAGATCGAGGCGGTGAACAAGGTAATCGAAGACTGCGAGAAGATTGGCTGCGTGTACGCGCTGCTCGGCATCATCACTGCGCCCGTCATGTCCCGGAAGAACATGGCTGGCGACTACGAGAAAGTCCTGGAGCACGCCGCCAGCAGGTCGGTGGCCCTGGATGAGAAGTTGCTCAAGGAGGCCTTCCCACCTCCTCATCTTCTCATCTCCCCCTGTCCACGTCTTCGTCCTCTCGGCTGATCTCCCCTTATCCACGTCCTCGTCTTCTCATCTTCTCCGCTCGGCCTGATACTCCCCCCCCCATCGCCTCCTGCAAGCCCGCTCCCCCTCGTCCCCGCCCCCGGCCCAGCCTGCGAGGCCGCGAACATCTTCGACCCGATCATCAAGAGGAACTCGAAGGACAAGCGCCTGGGTGCTAAGGAGAAGAATGGGCAGGCGAAGCAGGGCAAGCAGGGCGCCGCTGGGGGGAAGCACAGCGTGGCCAAGTCGGATCCGAGCGCGGAGGCAGGAACGACGGGGTCAGCGGCCGGGGCGGCGAAGAGCGAGCACGAGGGCGATGCCCCATTGTTGGACGAGGCCCAGGAGGTGGGGGAGTCAGGGGACGAGGGCGCAGCAGCCGCGGGTGTCCAGGGGGGCGGCGCGGCCCTGGATGACGACGATGCCCCCTTGTCCCAGGCTATCTAGAAGCCGCAGGCTCCTTCGAGTGCGGAGCACGAGTAGCAAGAGCCTCGAGCGCACCCCTAGTGCGGCAAGGCCCCAGGGCGCGGAGTGCAAGCATCCTCGAGCACGCCCTCTCCTTCGGAAAGCAACTGCCTCCCTCCGACGACCTCCGACCACCTCGCTCGGGGGCTTGCACTCTGCGGGCGTTCATTTTCTCATGCTTTGAGGTGCTCGTGCCAACATGAGCCCTCCTGCCGATGGGGGTGCTGCACGCTAAAGCACCGCTTTGCCAACGAGGCTGGCGCGAGGCCCCGCGGAACAGAGCGCGGCCTCCCCTGGGAAGCACTTCTGGGGATAGTGGAGCCTACTAGCTGGATTATCTATCTAAGATGGGTCATAGGTGGCTAGACTGGAACAGGTCAGAGGGGCTTCCCAGGGGTCTCCTCTGCGAAGTGCGCTTTCATGGGAGTCGGGCAGCGCGCTGTTTTGGCGGGGCTGAGCCGAGGCTGCAAGGCGCGCTCGACTGCCATGCAATACCGACGAGGAAAAGTAAATGGAAAGAAACATATCCTCCTCCTCCTCCTCCCCCTCCTCCTCCTCCTCCTCCTCCTCCTCCTCCCCGTCCCACTCCTACTCCTACCTGCCCTTCTCTTCCTCCCCCTTTTCCTCCTGCTCCTCCCGCCCTTTCCGCGTGTCCCTTCCTCCCCTCTCTCGCCTCCTCTTCCTCGCGCCCTCCCTCCTGCGCCCCGATGCCCCTCGTCGCGGGGCCCATCGAGGAAGGAGCAGCGCGGGCTCGAGGCCAACCAGGCATTTTCATTTTGGTGTTCTGGTTGAGTTGCCTCTCCGGGGCCAGGGCGCACGCGGCTGATGTTCCCAGGAGTCAAGAGGCCGAAGCGCACGCTCGCCGCCATCGCCAAGGCGGGCTCGGACCCCCAGACTGAGATGCCCCGAGCGGCTGTCAAGGCCGTCGACGTCACGATGGGCAGGGTGACCCCGATCGTGATCGAACGCTCGTTCCAGAAGCTGGAGTTCAGTTGCCTGCCGGACGAGATCTCATGGAGTTCGGCCTGCACGGGATCAGGGATGGACTTCTTCGTGGCCGAGGAATTCCAGCGCGCGCTTACAAGGCACGGGTACCGCACGATGGTCGCTCACTCATGCATGTGTGAGCTGTCGGAGAAGAAACGCAAGTACTTGTTGGAGGCTACCGCGTGTGGACAAACTCCTCCTCCTCCTCCTCATCTTCCTGTTCCTTTTCTGTTTCGCCATCCACCTCGCTCCCCTGTCACCCGCTGCATTCTGCCGCCTTCTCCTCCTCTTCCCTCTTCGCTCCTCCCCTTGCCCCCATGCCTCCCCATCCCTCCCCCCTGTCTCTGCGGCTCCTGGGGGCCAGCTGGGTAGCTCGCGCGCGACCGCCAGAGGCTACCACGCGCACGCCGACTTGTTGCATCTTTGAGGACCTCGAGCAGCTGCACGGGAAGACGGCCAAGTGCGTTCGGCACAGGAGGCAGTGCGAAGTGAAATCAGGGACGATCTTCGTTTGCGGCTTCAGTTGCAAAGGCGTCAGCAGGACTAACCAGCAGCGCTCGACGACAACGCTGTCGGCCGGAGGCCCTGCGACCTCGACTTCGACGACGTTTTATGCAGTGATCAGGGCGATCACTAAGCACTCGTATGACATTCTCCTTTTGGAGAACGTGGACGGCCTCGACGACACGCCCGCCGACGCCGAGACTGCCTCGAATCTGGAGGTCGCGCTTGCCTACTTGACAGAGGCACTTCCCTCGCCCTGTCCCTCCTCCTTCTCCGCCTCCTCCTCTCCCTCCTTCCCCTTGTCATCCCCTTGCCCCGCCTCCCCTTCCCCGTCCTCTCCCTCCCCCCCATCCTTCCATCCCTTCTCCTCCTCATCCCCCATCCCCCGCCTCCACCGTCGTTTCACTCTCCATTCTCTCTCCACCATCCCCCAGCATGCCCCCTCCCGTGCACGAGAGGCGGGGTATGTCGCCCGCGTTTACAAGCTCGACGCGAGGGACGTGGGCTTGCCTCAAGCACGACTGCGGTACTTCTTCGTCGGCTACAAACTGACCTCCGATTCGTGGCTGGATGCGCCCAAGGCAGGGGGGTCGTTCAAGCGCCGACGAACAACGGGAAGCGGTGTAACAGGGAGTTGGGAGGGTGGCCTGAGGGAGGGAGGGAAGATGGGAGGTGTCGCGGGAGGCTCGGGAGTGAGAGGAAAATGAGTAGGAGAAGGAGGAGGAGGAAGAGGAGGAGGAGCGGGGTGGAAGGATTAGGAGGAGGAGGAGGTGGAGGACCCCCGCTTAGAGCTGTCTCCGCACCGATCCTGCCTGAGGCAGACTTGCAGGCGAAACTCAACAGTGCGCTGGACAAGGTTGGTGAGTTCTTGGTGGCGGAGCGGGTGAACGCCCCGGACTTCCGCGACTGCCTCTTCTCTGCGGCCCACCCCTGGGTCACGGATGCTCTCATGAAGGCCAAGACTAAACCCCCGAACGAGGAGCCGACCAGGGAGGAGTGGCCCAAGAAGCACCGCCTTTTCTGCCAGAACCACGGCCCCTTGGGGCTCACAACATATGCAACCAAATACCGCAAACCCAATTCCCTGCAGATGCCTCCGGTTACGCTCGGAGGGCAGGGTTCTGGGCGCCCCCCCCACTCGCCCGCCCATCGCCCCCTCTGCTCTCGGAGGGGTGGCCCGCCAGGTCTCCGCTGGGGCGCGTTCGGCCCGATGCCGCCAGCCTGCGACTCCGAGTGGATCGGGGGCTTGACCAAACGCGAGGTGGAGGTGCTCGCCGGGGCTACGAAGGGGTAGATGGCGAATGGCCGGGGGAAAGGAGGAGGAGGAGGAGGAGGAGGAGGAGGAGGGGGAGTGGGATGGGGAATCTGAGGAGGCCTCCCTAGTCCTCTTCTCCCTCCCTCCCTCCTCTGTCCACTCCCCTCCCTCCCTCCTCTCTCCTCCCTCCACCCTCTCTCCATCTCTTCTCCCTCCCTGTCTCCCTCCCTCCCTCCTCTCTCCTCCCGTCCTCTCTCCTCCCTAGTCCTTCCTCCGCTGCCCCCAACTCCCTCCTCTTCTCTCGGCCCACCCCCCGAAAGCAGGTGTTGGCCTGCCACCAGCGCATCACGCACAAGGAGGTCTCCGTCGACGTCGGCCAGTCCATCGATCGCGCCTCCCGCGAGATGGGGGGCGAGGGTCGGGCTCTCGCGACTCCGACGCTGCTGCCAGGCTAGGGCAAGGACCAAGAGGAAGATGAGGCGGAGAGGGGGAGTGGGGAGAGGGCAGCAGCAGGCAGATGATAAGAGATATAGGCCGGGAGTGGGAGTCGGGGGAAAGGACGAGGATGAGAAGGAGGGAGAAGAGGGGAGGGAGGGGGAAGAGGAGGAGGCCTCCCTAGTCCTTCCCTCCCTCACTCCTCTCTCCTTCCTCTTCTCTCCCTCCTGTCTCCCTCCTCTCTACTCCCTCCTCCCTCCCTTCCTCCCTCCCTCCCTCCCTCCTCTCTTCTCTCTCCCACCTCCCTCCTCTGCCTCCCTCCTCCCTCCCTCCCTCCCTCCCCTCTCCACCCTCCCCCCCGCCCTTCCTCCCCTTCTCATCTCTCCTCCTCTCGCCCTTTGCGTGCCCTTCCCTTTTTCTCGTCTCTTCCGTCTCCTCTACCGTCTCCGCTCCGAGAGGCACGAAGTTCTGGATCGGCACGACCCTGCCCCCCCGCTTGCTCCTGGCCAAAGAGATGATGCTGTTCCAGGGGTTCCCGAGGGACAAGATGGAGGAGACTCCCCCCCTCTTCCTCCTCCTGACCCCCCCCCCCTTCCCCGAACCAAAAACAGAGGAGATGCCGCTCGTGGACGACCACCTGTGGGCGGACCTCGCGGGCAACGCCTTCCCCGGCCCCGCGGTGGGGCAGCTCGCCTGCGCCTCGCTCGCGGCCGCGCCGTGGCACCCCCGCGCGAGGCGGAGCCTGAACGTGTCCACGGCTGCGGCGTGAGAGAGGGGGCGCTGACGACGGCGACGGAAGACGGACAGCGGACGACGACGGCGACGACGGACGACGACGGCGACGACGGCGACCGACGACGACGAAGACGACGACGACGACGACGACGACGACGGTGACCCCGGAGGCATGGGGCCGAGAGCCCTGGGAGGCGGCGAGGGGCTGAGCGCCTCGGAAAGAGCGCCGCAGCGAGGGGAGTGCCATTCCCCCCCTTCCTTCCCCCTCCCTTTCCCTCTCTTTCCTCCTCCTCCCCCTTCCCCCCCCTCCCTCCTTATCCTTCCCCTCCCTTCTCTCCCCTTCCCTTCCCTCCGCTTTCCCGTTCTGCTCCCTTCCCCTCCTGCCCCTGCCCCATCGCCCCTGCCTGTGGCCTGGCCCGGGCGCGCGGCGGGTCGGCGGGAACGCTCGAGAGGGCTCCTGGGGCGAGGTTGCTGTTGATTGTTATTTGGTGCGGTGGATATCATTATTTATGCATATCGTTATTTATTATCGGCTTACATTATTTATTTAATGTATTAATATAATATTTGGTGTATTGTATTTATTTGATATATATTATGTATTATTATTGAATCATAACCGAAGACTCCTTATCGGTATTAGAAGTAGGTTTTTGAAAATATCTAATATATATATATTTGTATATATACATATATATCAAGGATCGTGGAGGAGGGGTCGTGGAGGGCGGGCGGCGGAGGGTCGGTCGGGCGGGAGGGGGAGGGAGGGGGTGGGTGCCGTCATCCGGCCGCGTCGGGGGCCTCAGGGCAACTTGGATGGCGCCTCGCTCGTCTCCGAAGGTCGGGGCCCACTGCCGTCTGGCATGAGGGCGCTCCCCCCCCCTCGTCGCCACGGCGGGGCGCGGCTCGGACGACTGGTGCGCTTCGACTCCAGAAGCCCCGCCCCCCGCCCCGCTGCTGCCGTTCCCGCGCCCATGTTTGCCCAGGTTCCTGGGCGTCGTGGGCGGCAAGAAGAACGGCAAGAAGGGCAAGGGCGCGCGGGCTTCGGCGGCGGGGAAGGGCAAGGAGCGCAAGAAGGCGGTCCTCAAGCGCCCCGCCGCGGCGGCCGCGGCGGCCACGACGGTGCGCAGGCGCCCTGCGGCCGCTGCGCAGGCGACCACTCCCGCGAAGATCTCGAGCCTGGCGTACCCAGGCGTCCCGACGAGCCCCCAGAAGCCGTTCCGCTACCGCAGCTTCAACATCAAGCCGTCTTCCGATTGGCCCGACCACCCCGAAAAATCTCGGCCGACCCCTCGCGCGGATCGTTCCGCCGACGGCGGCGACGACGACGGCGACGGCGACGGCGACGGCGGCGACGGCGACGGCGACGACGACATCGACGACGGCGACGACGACGACGCGCGACGACGACGATCTACGATATGCCTGGCACCCCGCTGGGGTTAGAGTATCTACACGTCTGTTCCCACCCAGCGCTGGAGGGCCTTGAAGGACGGTGAGCGGGTCGACAAGGCCTTTTACTATTCGGTTGATCCGAAGGCAGCGTGGGCTGCCCTCGTCAGGCACGTGAAATCATAGGCGGCGCACGGCTGCCAGTGATAGATCGGCGTGGAGGGGAATCAGGGGACGGGTAAGGGAAGGGAAAATCTCAGAGCAAGGCCCCATTGCAGGGCCACCGCAGAGTGTGAGACACTCGTATTTTGGGCCACGAGTTGTGGCAATCGCAGGCTTGCTGGTTGCACGCCGCCATGGGCGCTCGCGCCCCTAGCTGATTGATGCAGTGATGGCGCTCGCGCCAAACGAGTCCGAAAACCAGCCCGTATCACTACGAGGGAGGAGCGAGAGGGGGGAGGGCGATGGGGGAGGGGGGGGAGGAAGCGGAGGAGAGAGGGAGGGAGTAGGAAGGAGAGGGACGGAGGGGGCGGAGAAGGCGGGTGAGGAGGACGGGGAGGGGGAGGGAGGAGAAAGAACGAAGGAGGAATGGGGGATAGAGGAGAGAAAGGGGGAGGACGGATGAGGGATGGAGCGCGGGTGGGTGGGAGGGGGGGGGGCAGCGCCCGCGCCCGCGCCCGCGGGGTGGGCGGGTGCCGCTTCGGCGACTTCGAGGCTAGCGCGCCGCCGTCGCTTGCTTCCCCTCCTCTCCCCCTCCCCCAAGAGGTCGTCTTCGGTCGAACTCATCCTCCAAACTTTCGAGGCCTGCCGACGGGTCCGTCGTCGTCGTCGTCGTCGTCGTCGTCGTCGCGGTCGTCGCGATCGTCGTCGCGTGAGGCCCCCCTGGAGGGAGAGTACAACCGACGACGACGGCGACGACAATGACGGGGTCCGCTGGTCGAGCGGCGGCGGCGACGACAGCGGCCGCGGCGGCGACGACGACGACGACGGCAGTGGCGACGGCGACGGCGACGGCGGCGGCGGCGCGGCGGCGGCGACGAGGCCTCCGCACGCAAACAACTAGTTGGCCCGTAACTGGTCTCATCTCGCCCTTAGTTGAGACGCCGTGCTCGTAAGTGTTCGGAGGGTCAGGCCGTTTCCTCTCGGTTGCGGTGCATCTGATCATTAACTGCATGCTAGTTGATTCCCTGGAGTATATGTTGATTGTGCCAGAGATGCTACAAACTAAAATGGGGTTGCCAAGTGCGTTTGTAAGTCACTTCTATACGCTTCATCCTGATGTAGCGAATTACCAACTTCTGAAAGTTATAACTGACAAGTATTCAACTGCGTTGGTTATATCAGTGGTTGCCCCTTCTATAATTGCGCTTGGCAGGCTTATAACCAAACTTGCAACCAACATGCAAGTGGCTTTGCGCACAATTCTGCAAAGCAGGAAACGCAAAACCTCGTGGCGACCGCGTGTCCCCAAACCCAGTGGTGACCCAGAATTATTTTTTGGGGGTATCGGGGTCACCACCGGGTGTCTCACCACCTGGTTTGGAGACCACCAAAAGGTTTCGAGATTCGAGGTTCGATATCGAGGCTGCTTGGCGGTTTCCACCCGTTTCGCCGCCACGGCTGGATTCGCTTCGAAATGCATCACCTCTGGGGAGGTCTGGGGTAGGGTTTCTAACCCCGGGACCTGGTCCCACTCGCGTCGCGGAAAAACCAGGATAAGAGATGTTTCTCTATTTTCGATCTCTGGGGACCCTTCCGGGGCCTCGGGACAGTCAAAAGCTTCTCAGCGTGAAGGGAGCTGGTCCCTGGAAAGAGGTTCAGAGCTCTGGGGGTCCACGCCATGAACAAGTCACGACGTCGGTGGTCATGGATCTGTGCAGTGCCCACCTCCGCTGGCCAGGCCCGTCCTCGGCCCAGGGATCGGTGCGTGCGTGACTCCCTGGGCATCGCGCGCCTCCGTTCCCTCCCCTCCACGTTGATTTCCCCGTCCTGCTCCTCCTCCTCCGTCTTGTCCCCGTCCTCCTCCTCCTCCTCCTCTTCTTCCGCCTCCTCCGCCGCCGCCTCCTCCTCCGCCTCCTCCTCCTGCCCCCCTGGGCGGGCGGGGAGGGACAGACGCCCTTCGCGTTAGTTTTCGGGCGTGCTCGTCGGTCCCTGAAGGTTTTCATGCGTCGGGGTGCGCTGTGGCAGCTGCGCCCGACACCGTCCAGGGGGTGCCCGAATCTCCCCCAACGGCCGCCAGCGACCCGAGTTGATGGGCCTGTTTCCACCACCACCAGGGGGAGGAGGACGAGGAGGAGGGGGAGGAGGAGGAGTAGGAGGAGGAGGAGGAGGAGGAGGGGGAGGAGGAGGAGGAGTAGGAGGAGGAGGAGGAGTAGGAGGAGGAGGAGCAGGAGGAGGAGGAGGAGCAGGGCGAGGAGGAGGAGGACGAAGAGGAGGAGGAGGAGGACGAAGAGGAGGAGGAGGAGGAGGAGGAGGAGGAGGAGGAGGAGGAGGAGGAGGAGGAGGAGGAGGAGGAGGAGGAGGAGGAGGAGGAGGAGGAGGAGGAGGAGGAGGAGGAGGAGGAGGAGGAGGAGGAGGAGGACCCCTCCCTCCAACTTATGGTGGTGGTGGTGGTGGTGGAAAACACGCCCATCAGTTATGACCCGGAATCCGAGTCGCGTGCTGGCGGTCCATAGCCTTAAGGTGGGCCTGTCCCTCTACAGGGGAAATATTTTTGAATACATCGTCGGGGGACGATTTTTTTTTGTAAAAGTGTTTGTTTGCCACAGTTGGTTTTACTATTTCTAATTTCTCTCCCCAAATCCCCCTGTTGGAGGACATGCCCGACCTAACCATAGCCTCACGTAGGAGGAAAACTAAAAAACAGTAAAACAATAGTCAGGGGACGATGTTATGAGTATTTTGTTGTGACTACTTTTGGTGGTATTTTTGAGACTTGTTCAATTCTCGCCCGAAATCCGCCTGCAGTGGGGCATGCCCGACCTACGCATAGACCTAGACATCCGACGATGTGTTCGTTTTTCTCTGCAGGGGGGATTTTTCGTGCTGGGCCACTTTGACGATCCCGTGGCCCAACTACCAGCCAAAGTGGAACAGCTCCCAGATCGACAAGGCCACACCGTCTGTCGGGCGTTGCGTGACGGGGGTATGGGGGGGGCAGAAACAGGCGAAAGGGGCCCTCAAGGGGCCCCCCTAGGGCCCGCAAGGGGGCATGACAGGCGGTCGCTTCTGCCCCCTCCCTCCTCCCGCTCCCTCCTTCCTCGCCCCCTCCATGCAGCAACGCCCGGGTCGGAGATGCGGGGACCTCGTCGCCCCGACGGCCCCGCGGCGGGGGTGCCCCCGTGACCGCGGCGGCACAACGCGGCCCGCCCGAGGGGCCCCGGTGCGCCGCGCCGACCGGCCGCGCGCGCGGGGCGCGGGGTCCATCGCGCAGCGTCGCCGCCCCGCGGCGGGGCTTCCCCCGAGGGGCCAACGCCAGAGCTGCGCTCGCTCAGCGCCTGTGCTCGCCGCCGCCGGTCGGCGTCGCCGTCCGGCGTCGGCGTCGGCGTCGGCGTCGTCGCCGTGGTCGTCGCGGTCGTCGTGGCTGTCGACGTCGTCGTCGTCGTTCGGCGTCGGCGGGGTCGGCGGAGTCGGCGTGGTCGTGGCCGTCGTGGCCGTCGTGGTCGTCGTGGTCGTCGACGGCGTCCCGTGGGCGTCGTCGTGGTCGTGGTCGCCGTGGCCGTCGTTATCGTCGACGGCGTCGTCGGCGGCGCTCGCAATCTGATCACAGGTCGCTGGTGCCGCGCAGCTGCGCCATCGATGTCCTGGGCAGGCCTCCACCCCGGGTGTACCAGTGAGATTTTTTTTGGGGGAAAGGCCTCATGAGGGTCTCCAAAGAATGGATGGTCATCTCCTCCTCCTCCCCTTCCTGCTGCTCCTCCTCCTTCCCATCCACCTCCTCCTCTTTCTCCTGCTCCTCCTGCTCCTCCTCCTCCACCTCCTCCGCGTTTGGCTGTCCACCACTGCCGCTAAAGGTTGGCAGTCGGTAGTCGCAGCAGATCGCCAACGAACCTCTGGGGCGTCTTCGCCGTGTCGTCCTGGCAACAACTCGAAAGGATACGATGCTACTCGTCGGAGTTTCTCCCTCGGTGCATGGTGTTCTGGACCCGGTGGAGGCGACGTGACCGAAGTACGAAAGAGTCCCCAAAGCTCACACAGTGGGTTCTCGAACTGGGGGTACAAGGACATCCACTCTACCAGGGACGAACAGACGTCCCGCTTACCACGCCATCCCTCGCCGCACGCCTGCACGGACACATCTTCCCAGTCGACGCGATGCACGTAACCTGGATGGACGATGCCCTCCTTTACCCTCTGCTTCTCGCTGAGCATGTACTTGGCTGTCTCCCACCATGGCCGGCTCCTCGGCGTTTTCGCTACGGACTGGAAGTTGCGCGCCCCATCATAGGGGAGTGAGATCTTGCGCGCCATGCCGCTTTGAATACCAGGGGCGATTTCGTGGGCCGTTTTCGTTTCGGTGTCGTTTGGCAGCGCAGGCGAATTCAAGACAGAACGAGGGAAACCGAAAACAAAACGAAAACGAAAGACACTGTTTAGGTCCAGCCCTGTTGAATACATTCCAAAGTACGCGTTGGTGTAGGGGCCGTACACCAGTCATTAGGTACCACCGCTCCAACAGGCGAGCCGTGCGGATCATAAAAGTAGATGGGCCCTCACCTGGCCGGCGTCGGAATCCGAATACCTTCGGGAGAAGACAGGTTTCCCGTCGACGAACTCGCAACCACACATGTTGTGAACAATGCCATGTGGAAGATCGGTGTGCTGCACTGGCGGCTTGGCCAGTCGACCACGCGTTCAAATTGGCCGAACTGAAGCCGCAGCCTGTATAAATGGCCGCGTTGCTCCAAACTTTACCCTCGGCTTCGCCTAACCTGTGCTCTAAGGTTGTGTGGGTGTCTCCGTTCGGGCTGATCAGGACCCCAAGGGCCTCCATCTCGTCGACGAGGACCCCCAGGATCCCAAGGACTCCAAGAAGCCTGAGCGCTCGCTGCGTGAACCACGGATTCCTCCACGAGTTTGCCGTGCAGTGCCCCTCACGCCATACACTTGAAGGACGATGCTTTTCCACCAGAAACCAAATCCTGCGATAACATCCGTGAGTTTTTGAATCATTGCCACGCGGCCCACGACAGATCTTGCCAACTATATGTGTTGTCCGCCCCGATCAGGTACGTGACGTGCTGGTTAGCCTCCGCATCTACGCACAATCCTTTCTGATTTCGGCCTTCCATTTGGTGTACAAGCCGCCCAAGGCCCATCCGAACATTAACTTGAATTCGAAAGGTGTCTCCACCCCGCCTTTGCCCCCCCCGCCCTCAAGATCAAAACGGTCGCACGGCATCGGGCCTGCACTGACGACCATTCGGCACGGCCTCGTCAGAGGCACAGCCCGCACGGGAGCCACACGCTGCCACAGCAGAGGGCCGGAGGGCCCGCTTCACGGAGTGCCGCAACTATTGCACGTACCATTCGGAAGCAATCCGGCGGAGGCAAAGGCACCCACACCGCTACCCTTCGCCCGGTTCCCCCCCTTTTCCGCCTCATGGGAGGCCCTCGTCATCACCGCTGGATTCGCCTCGAAATTCTGGAACGCACCCCGGGAGAGGTCCTGGGTTAGCAGTATTGGTACCTTTTGGTCTCCCCAGCATCATCGGACGCTTAAGCTATGTACGTAAGGACCCCACACATCTGCATCCGTACGATTGTCAATGTTATTTTGTGCCTGAGCAGCCCACGCTGGCATCCCGTCATAACCGAACATCGCAGGAGTGTGCACGTGAGGGTACATCCTGGTTTGAGGCTTCTCCCTCTTCCCTCCTTTCACCTCCTTTCGCCTCCTCCCTCCCTCCCTGGTCCCTGGTCCCTCCGCCTTCTCGGGTGGTGATCTTGCGCATAGGGACGGATTGGGTCTGGCCCAAGGTGCCCCCATAAGTGTTGTTTTCGTATACACCTTAGGCGATGCTTAAGAAAACTTAAGTTTTCGGCCAGAGTCTCGATTATTCTTAGCGTTTCAATGTAAATCTTAAGATTTTAATGGACATGTTGGGTTTTTATTCGAGTTCAGAGACTATGAATTTCTGAACCCATGATCTCTTAAGCATTTCGCAGGGTGTAGATGTCCCAGGCGGGATCCTGGATCCCGAGGTTCCACAGGGGCCGTGGCTCGGAGACGGAAGCGGGGAGATGCTAAGGCACTCGAGCACATGCCTTGTCATCTCCCCGTCTTCGTCTCTTCCACTCCCAAGTCTTCGGGCGTGGGGAAGTGGTTTTCCGACGGGAGAGAGGGCAGCAACGCCACCAACGCGAGGAGGAGGTGGAGGAGGAGGACGAGGAGGAGGAGGTGCAGGGTAATTTTTGAGGAGAGGGATGACCAATACTAGCTCTTGAGGTTTCGGGTGAGAGTGAGGGGGCGAGGGTTCGTCGGCAGTTTTCGAGGCTCGAAGCCAACGTAAAGAAGCCCACCGCATGCGCCGATGTTTTGTCTACAGCGAGCCCGCCGCATGCGCCGTCTTTTGCGCTGTTGAGGAGTGCGTTGGATGGTCGCGGGTGGGTCCCGAGGAGGTCGCTGGTGGGTCGCGGGTGTGGCGCTGGGTGTGGCGTGGGGTGGGTCGCGGATGGGTCGCAGATAGATCTCGGGGCGGGTCACCGGTGGGTCGCGGGGCGGGGGCGACACACCAGGCTCTACACTCCATCGTTGCCACAGAGCTTCGCTCTTCCACGCGCGCGGGGACGGCAAGACCGCTCGTTGTCGCGGAAGAGGTGACATTCGGCTTGAGCGGTCTCTGGGAATGCCGACGTCTGGTGCCCCTGGCCCGACGGAGGAGGGAGCGCGATTCCTCAAATTCGGCCTCGACGCAGGTTCACTATCCCCACCTGCACCGGCGAGCATTAGAGTTGGATTACAGTCGCAGCGACTGTGGTTCCTTGCGGCTCGCTGTTGGTTGCGTACGTGATTTTGGTACTACGGACATTCTCGGTTAAGTCGATGTTTCTTGATGTTGCAGGCGCTACAGCTGGTTCATGCCGGCGCAGCTGGCGGTGGTGGCGACGACGGCTCTTTCTCTTGCACGGCTGAGGTCGCCATCCGCCCCACCTGCTCCCGCGCCCCCCCCCACCTTGTCTCACCGCCTACCAAACCACCCCAACCCAACCAGAAGGCCCCGCTTTGCCCTCCATTTCCAGTGGGGGGGGTGTCGGGGAACTATGGACAAAAACACATGAAGCCCGTACCCCGCAACCCGAAATTCGGGTCTTAGGGTTGGGCTGGGGGGGTCTGGTAGGTAGTCATTGTCGCCCAGGACGAAGAAGAAGTCCTGCGACGGCGAGCTCGGGGGCGAGAAGGACTGCTGCGGGGGAGGGTCGAGGAGGAGGGGGAGGAGGGGGAAGAAGAGGAGGATGAGGAGGCGGAGGAGGAGGAGGAGGAGGAGGAGGAGGAGGAGGAGAGGAGGAGGAGGAGGGGAGGAGGAGGAGAGAGTGAGGAGGAGGAGTGAGGAGAGGAGGAGGAGGAGGAGGAGGAGGAGGAGGAGGAGGAGGAAGGAGGAGGAGGAGGAGGAGGAGGAGTGAGGAGTGAGGAGTGAGGAGTGAGGAGTGAGGAGTGAGGTGAGGCGTGAGGAGTGAGGAGTGAGGAGTGAGGAGTGAGGAGTGAGGAGTGAGGAGTGAGGGGGAGGAGTGAGGAGTGCGGAGTGAGGAGTGAGGAGTGAGGCGTGAGGAGTGAAGAAGAGGAGGAGGAGGAGGAGAAGGAGGAGGAGGAGGAGCAGGAGGAGGATGAGATCGTCTCACCGATCTATGTTGCGCATTGTCCCACCTTCGGTGACATGTCCAAGCCAGAGGTCGTCTCCTTCTGGCTACGCCTTTTGGCGGAGGGGGAGGTGGCTGGGGTGATTGCGGGGCCCCCTTATGACACATGGAGTGTTGCTCGCTTCAATGGGATGCCAGAGAATAGCTCATGACCCCATCCACGCCTCCTGAGGTCGCCAGAGCTATTCTAGGGACTCCGTTTCTTAACACCCGATGAACAGGCTCAGGTTGATGTGGGGAACGCGATGCTGCGCACAATGATTGAAGCCTTAGTGGCCGCTTGGAGGTATGGCCTGCCGGCAATCATGGCGCATCCTGCTCAAGCGGAGCATCGTGAGAACGTCCCGAGCAATTGGCGTCTGACGATTCTTTGGCGTTTTGCCCGTGTCCCTGGGGCCCGACTGTTCAGGATTGACCAGTGTATGTTTGGACCACCACTGAGCCGAGCATCCAGAAGGACGCGTGGGCAGAAGAGCGCGTGACTGGCAACTCTTCGGGAAAAGACGAAAGGCGAGACGGAACAACGGAGCGCTTCACGACTGAGAGGCAGGAACATGGGGCGCCCGACTGTGAAGCAGAAGAAAGGCAATGAGGCGGAGCAGGAGGCGGGGCGGGAGGGAGAAGCAAGGGAGGAAGGCAAAAGGGGGGGAGGCAACACTCACTAGGTCAACTTGTATACTTCTTTGCCCCATTGCTGCCGCGGCCGGCCGCGCTTCCGGTTGGTGCTGAACACCCTCGGCGTCCCGTCGTCGTTGCAGAGCACGCGCCGCATAAGGGAGGTGAAAGTGGATGATGCGATCTTTCTGTAAACTTTGATCTGTCTTGATAACAACGTGTCCGACAATTGCGTCGTGCCCGCTCGCTGGACAACTTCTTCGTTGCTCACTCTCGAAACATACGAGCATGGGATACCAAGTAAACGCCTGACACACTTCGCATGCAAGGCGTCCAGTCGTTTCCGGTCTGTTTTTAGCAGCCAAAGAGAATCCAGATAATACAAGAGCTTGCTAAGGACACAGGCGTCGTATACGGCGTATGCTTGGACGCCCGACCATTTTAACACGTCTCTCCTAGGTATCAGCGTGCCCATGATGGCCCAGATGCTCAGGGAAATGCCGCATCGTGGCAGGTGCCAACACAATGCTCACGCGTCTGCCATAGAAGGAAGGAGTGTCACTGGGGGGTGGAATACCGCGGCGGCCAAGGCGTACCCTTCCCCTTAGTTTCGTGGTATTGATCATTTTATGCTCGTGTCCGTTCAATCCCAGTTTCTGGTGTCTGGGCCGCCCCCCCCCACGAGGTAGATGAGACTGTGGCGCCTTTCTTCATCAGGGTCGTGATGACGCTCATTCGGGTACCATCGCAGTCTCTCGAATAGAAACTGGTGCGCGCGGCGCTTTTTTGGGCTCCGTAGGACTCTGCACGCGGCTTGGCTCGCAGTCGCTCGGGCCCGGCGCCCGCGGCGCGAGCGAGCCGCGGGCCGCGCCGGGGCGCAGGCAGAAGATCGACTGCACGCGAGAGTGACCCTTCGCCGCAGTGACTCGTGATGCAGGGCCCCTTGGGGCCCCCGGGTCGCCGGACTCCCCGCGGTCGCAGCGTCCTGCGCGCTTGCTTCTGGCCCCCCCCGCAGCGGCCCCCGAAGACCGCGCACCAAAGGCCACTCTTACCCAGGGTCATCGTTTTCTTGTTCACTGTCTTGCCGATCGGCGCGGGCCCTCGCTCCCCCCCTCCCCCCCCCCCTGGAGTAGATCTCGGCTGTTTCTGGCGCCTGTCTCGAGCAGGCGGGGTCTCCCTCGTGGGACGCGCTGCTGCAAACGGTCGCACGAAGCAGAGGCCCAGAGCCAGACCCCCGCCTCCCTCCTCCCGCCTCCCTCCTCCCGCCTCCCTCCTCCTCCCTCCTCCCTACTCCTCCTCCCTCCTCCTTCCTCCCTCCTACCCCCCCCCCTCCCCGCCCGGCGTCGAGGCGTCGAACGAGCAAACGCTCACAGGCTTCGCTCCTGCGCGTGTCCGAGGCAGGCAGCAAAAAACGAGCCCGAGCGGGCCTGATGTCCCCCTAAAGCAGGTTGGAGCATCATTGATGCTCCAACCTACTTTGGCTTCGTTCGCCAGGAAGAATGTCGAGCGCCCAAGAAAGTAGCGAAACTCAAGGGCTTTCACGCGTCGGGCCTTGGGAGACACTCTTTCGACACTGTTTCGACACTCTTTTGACACTTTTCAGGGTTCTCGATATTATTTCTGTGATGTGGTCCTTAAGCCGGATGGGAAAACATAACCTTACAGGCTTATTTTGGACGAGAAGTAAGAGATACGCAAACCATATTTGGACATAGCCATGAGATTTTCGAAACAGCGTCCCCTGACTTTTTAAAACTATGTTTCACTATTCCTCCTGAGGAACACGCCCGATTTAGCCTTGGTCGGACGAGGGCAGGTCCGTTCCAGAGTGTTCCAGAGCGCTCTCAGAGCGTTCCAGGTTTGAACATCGAAGAAGCAACAACGCCATACAAATTACTCTTCCAAAGACCTCCCCACATACTTATAATATGCCCGGCGTGATGACGTGAAGCTTGCGAGAATGATGCAGACGAAGTTCAGCAAATTCCGAACCAAGCATGCAACGCATAGCGAGAGCATGCAACGCACAGCGCCCCCGCCCCCAGCGCATGCCCTGTGGCGTCGAAGAAATGCCACGCCTGCCACGCCCTGTGAGCCTGCAGCGCATAGCGCCCCCAGTCAATGCACCCCTTCCGCACCACCAATCTTTCGCCCTGCCTGCTCTCTCTCCTTGCGCGCGCTGTCTGCCTGCTGTACTGACAGACTACCTCTACTTCCGCAGCTATACTACTTTGGCTCTAGGGAAACGGAAAAGGAGCGAGCCTGCGGCGCGCGCGCGTGCGTCGGCCGCTGGGCCGGCTTCCCTTCAGTGTTACTTTCGTGTATGCTTGGCGGCACTATCCCTTCGTACCCATGTCATCGGCGGAGCCCACTGGCCATGATATATTATCGGAACATATTGCAGGGATTCTGATTATTTAGGCAGAAGATTGGTTATCAGCCGAAACGACGGCACCGCCGTTTGCTTCGCAGAGCATGGGATCGCAAGAAGGAGCGCTCGGACGAACAAAAGACCGAAGACCTTCCGAGCGTAACGCAAGTATAGGCGCTTCAACGAGGCGACAGAATCCTCTTAACCTTCCCAGAAAGAAAGCATCAGAGACCGTGTTTGACCCAACAGAAGGGAATTCATCGGTTGATTCAGTGACAAGGTCCAGATAACAACACTCGAGCAGAGGGTATGGCACCGCCAAAACTTCCGCCGAGGGACCATCTGAGCTCGTGTCGGTACACCGTGGCTTTCAGCCATCGATCGACGTAGATATCGATATGGAAAAATTGTTGGATCACATCCCCTATCGAAATGTCGGGCGCGGAAAGCCGAGGCGCAGAGCATGCGGTGCAGTATACGTTGTATGGAAAAAATGAGGATGTGAACGATTTACATTCTGAAGCGGATAGCTCCCATTCGATGAGGGAAAATCGAACATACGCCCGGTTCCACACCTGGTCTATCGCGCCATCTCGATCCTATCTCTGACCCCTTACCGCATAACGGTTGAGGCAAAGCAGAAAACCATCGTTGATTTGGACGATGACGTCGAAGACGGAGGGAACCCAGACCAAGGTGGATGCTCGTCGGCACACCCGATGTCGAACCACCCCGACGCAATGCGTGCAATGATACATACGCGGTAAACTACAGGCATGATTCGTCATCCGCTGACGAAGAAACCGAAGGGTGAGGGCACCCCACCTGGGACATGTTTGCGTTGCTTCTGTCCTACCCCGCCTCCCTCTTCGAGTCCCTCCTCTGCCTTCTGCCCCCCTCAGAACTCTAGCCGAGAGCCTCCTGGAGAGATCAGATTTGCTCGGTCGGCTGATTGGTCGTAGGCCCACTGCGGGTGCCATCTCACCCCGGATCCCCCCGCGTAGGGCACGAGCAGGCCAGAGCCTATAGCCTAGGCCAACGGGCCGTTTCTGCTCTGTGTCCCACGGTGCAGCACTCAGCAGCAGTTTTGGTTTGTCTCTAGAGGCTCTCGGAGATGTGATCTTGGTCGTACTCCTCGCTGCCCAGAGCTGCAAGAAGAAGTCGTCGTCGTCGTCCTCGTCGTTGTCGTCGTCGTCGTCGTCGTCGTCGTCGTCGTTCCCAGCGCCCCCGCGCCAGGACTGGACCGCTCGGGTGTCGGAGGTGCCCCCCGCGGCGCGCGCAGCGTGCGCGGACGGAAGGCGAAGATCGAGGTTCGAGGATCGGTGGCTGGGGTGTGTGACCGATGTGTGCATTGGTCGTTCGGCACGTTTGGCAATACCAAGGCATGCGACATCGCGCGTGAGATTCTGCAGAGAGATCTCGCGCCAGACCCTCTCAGGGGATCGGTGGTTCGGGTGATGCTGACTGTGAAGTTGATGTTGGTGATAATGCGGGTGTTGATGCGGATAATGCTGTCGATGTTGATGATGCTGATGGTGATGCTGTTGACAACGATGCCAGTACTGCTGCTTCTGATGATGCTGCTGGTGATGATGGCGATGATGGCGATGGTGGTTTTGATGATGATGCTTGCGCCGTCGGCGATGATGCTGCTGTTGATGCTGATGCCGCTGATGATGAGGATGTTGATGTTGATGCTGGCGCTGAGCTGCTGATGCTGATGTTGATGATGCTGGTGATGTGGCTGTTGCTGTTGGTGCTGCTGCTGCTGATGCTGACGATGATGTGGCGGAGGAGGTGAAGCAGGAGATGGATGAGGAGGAGTTTGATGTGGGGGAGGATGAGGAGGGTGAGGCTGACGATGAGGATGATGCTGATGTTGTTGTTGGGGTGACGAGGTCTCCTCAGGGCTCTTCGTAGCTCCCTCTCCGCTGGACCTTCTGGAGGCGCACGGCCGCGATCGCCCGAAGCTCGCTTCGCTTCTGGCTGCACCCAGGGGGGCGAGTGGCGAGTGGCCTCACGTGAGTCCGCGTGGCTCACCAGTCCTGTTAGGTTTGATGACCGAATTTCACACCCTTCTAGGCCTCCTCGTCCTCCTCCTCCTCGTCCTCCTCCTCCTCGTCCTCCTCCTCTTCCCCCTCCTGGCTCCTCCTCCGCCTCCTCCTCCTCCTCCTCTCCCCCGCTCCCTCCCCGCCTACTCCCTCCCCCTCCTCCTCCCCCTCCCCCTCCTCCTCCTACTCCTCCTCCTCCTCCTCCTTCCTCCTCCCCCTTCCTCCCCCCTTCCTCCTACTCTCTGTACTCCTCCTCCTCCTCCTCCTCCTCCTCCTCCTCTCCTCCTCCTCCTCCTCCTCCTCCTCTCCCCCTCCTCCCCCTCCCTTCCTGTCCTCCTCCTCCTCCTTCCTCCTCCCCACCTCCTCCACACTCTCACCTCCTCCTCCCCCCTCCTCCTCCCCCTCCTCCTCCTCTCCCCTCTCCTACTCCCTCCTCTCCTCCTCACCTCCTCCTCCCCCTCCCTCCCCTTCCTCCTTGTCCTCCTCTCCTCCTCCTCCTCCTCCTTCTCCTCCTCCTCCTCCTCCTCCTCCTCCTCCTCCTCCTCCCCCCTATCCTCCTCACCTTCAGAGGCCTCCCACATGGGGTCTGAGCCGATAGGGTCGGAGGATCGCGCAGCATCGCCGATGCATCGGCGATGCGGCTCGAAACGGAACCCGATTGTCTGCATGTCGACGACGCTGATGCATCAGCGATGCCTCGCCGATGCATTGCGGATGCATCGGGGTTGGTGGCGTGTGTGCGTGTGTGTGTGTGACCGAAGTGTAACAGATGCGCCCAACCGCGTCGTCCCCTCGTCGTCTTTGTCGTCCTCGTCGTCTCTCCTCCTTGCCGTCTTTCTCGCTGCGGTGCGACGCGGCTCGGCAGCGCGGAGGCGGCCAGGCGCGGCCAGCAGGGGCTCGTTCCCCCCTCGGTCGGGGCCAGGCGCTGCGCCCCGCGGGCCGGAGTGAGGTCTGAGAGCAGCGGTGCCGCACGCAGCCTCGTCCCGCTCTCTTCCACGGCCCGCAGTGTGGATATCTCCCATGTGACGAACGCCCGCAGTGTGGGTACGTATCTCCCATGTGACGAGCGAGCAACACACACCCATACCTCGAAGGAGGAACAACGCCATAAACATGAACTTGGATCCGCGTTGGGCACCCCCGGCGGCGCCTCCGGCGCCGCCCCTGGCGCGCTCCGCGCGCCGGGGAGGGGGGTCCAGCGCAGTTCCAAGAAACCCGCGCGTAACGCCAAAAGACAATGTTCATGGCGTTTTTTCTTCTTTTGATGCCCATACCCATGGAGGGGGGACGGAGGGGGGCCATGGGTGCGTGGGTGTGTGTTGTCGGATGGGGGTCCCCGCTTGAGTGGGAGCAACCCCCGCGGTTCGACAACCCCAGACCCATAGCCAGTCCTCCTCCATCCGATCCCCCTGTGGGTCTGGGTGCGTCTTGTTCGTTCGTCGCTATGAATAGTTAGGTCGGTCATGCCCCTCTACAGGAGGCTAAACAGAAATAGTAAGAACATAGTCAGGGGACGATGTTTTGAATCTTGTTTGAACATGTTTTTTGTTGTTGTTGTTGTTGTTGTTGTTGTTGTTGTTGAACATTATTAATTCTAAAGAATAATTATTGTTGGGACCCCTGGTGCACGGCCCCCCCGCCGCGCCTAGGCCGCAGCTACATTTTCATCATTTTTTCGCGAAAGCTTCAGAAAAGTGGATGGGGTCCAGATCCGGTTGTTTTGTTGTAATCCGTTTTCCCTTGCAAAAAACACTATAAAATGACATTTCTTGTTCTAATATAATCAAATTTCAAGAATCCCTTGCAAAAAATAAGGTAAAGTGGACATTCGCGCGCGCAAGACGAAATCCTTCCAAAAGCTTAGTGTTCGGAGCGATTTTAACATAAAAACATCAAAAAACCAATGGTTTTTCAACAAAAAAATGTCAAAATCTCATCCCGCGCGCTCTTGCGGATTCGTAGGAAAACCAACACTTTTTAAACATTTCTGTCAAACGGGCTGTACCATGTCTAGCACTGGTAACAAAGGTATTTGTGTATCCCCACATCCGCCCAGGAATTCCACAAATGTGACCAACTATCTTGCGAGTACGTATCATCTCATGTGTGTCGTGCACACTATCAAATGTAACAGAGTTGTGTATTCCCATCATCCCAGGAACTTGACCCAAAAATGTGACCAACTCCGCTCTCTCTGTCTCTCTCTCTGTCTGCTCTCTGTCTCTCTCTCTGTCTCTCTGTATTATGTATTGTATGGCACAATTGCACCATGCTGGGCACATGCGCGCCCCGAATAAGTGACCAAGTTCTGTGGGTGTGTACCCCACGCCAGTGTAGTAGCCACGGTCGTCCGCACGCCACGAAGTGAAGTGTCCCAACGTCATAGGGCGGGAAGCTGGGTTTGGGTGGTCGCGAAGAGTCGTTTGGATATTTGGTAGAGCTTGTAATGCCCCCCCACGAAGTGGGGGTATTGCCTGGTGTCGTATGAAAACCCTGGCACTGGGGAGAACACCACGCGTTCGGGTAAAATGATTGTTGTTGTTGTTGTTGTTGTTGTTGTTGTTGACATGTTCCATATTGACCCCAAATTCGCCTTCAGGGGGACATGCGCGACCTAACGCTATGGGGATGCCTCCGGCTCGGAAGTCGAGGCAGATCGCGTTCTGGTGCGTGACGTGCGCGCTGGGTGGTGAGGTCCCTGCGGCAGTTGTCAGGAGGGAAAGAAACACACAGACACAATTAATCGTCGACTCCCAGAAAATATGGGAAAATAGGGGAAGTGGGGGGGAAGACAGAAACCCAGAACACATGGGAAAATATGGGGAATATGGTTGTTATGTGTGTGTATTTACTTGTGTGTCCCAGTTCCCCTTCAATGACGTCAGGCATCGAGGTTCGAGGATCGGAGGTTGCGGGGCACGTTTCGTGTCTCCAATTCGGTTTGATTTGGTTCTCATGAATTCCCATTCCGAGTCGAGTCGACTCGGATTCTGATTCGGGTTCCGATGTCTCCGTGGAGGCCTGCTAGCCTGCCGATATCCGTCGATTCGACTTCTCTCGACTCGGCTGCCGACTGATGCCGTTCCGATTAATGTCGATCACCGATCCGAGTTATCGTTTCGATTCTGGGCTCTCCTGGGTTGTGGGGTGGCCCGCTGGGAAGTCAATACCGATCTCGTTTCGTGCGTGCCGTGCGTGCGGGCGTGGCGAAGCTGCATGAGGGCCCGAGCGAGGTTCGATGATCGGAGGTTGGGGGATGGGACCGAAGTGTAACGGATGCCCCCAAGTCGGGCGTTTCCCCTTACAGGAGTAATCTCCCAACCTAGTACATGAAAAAATGGCCTGGGGACGATTTGTTGATTATTTTCAGACCATGTTCCATTTTCCGCTCCAAATCCGCCTGTTGGCGGACATGCCCGACCTAACCGAAGTGTAACGGATGCCCCCCAAAGGGACGTACATTTCGATCGCGTCTCGTGGTGCCCGAAAGCCTCCGCGGCCGCCTTCGTCTCGCGCCCGCCGCGGCGAGGGCCTGGAGCTTGACATCGAGGCGGGACCCTCCGCGTCCGCGGAGCGGAATGGGGTCAGGGTCAGTGGTGGTGGCAGTGCGGTGGTAGTGAGGTGGTCGTAGGAGGGGAAGGAGGAAGTGGAGGAGGAGGAGGAGGAAGAGGAGGAGAAGGAGGGGGAGGAGGAGGAGGAAGAGGACAGGGAGGAGGGGAGAGGGAGGAGGAGAGGGGGAGGAGGGGGAGGAGGAGGAGGAGGAGGAGGAGGAGGAGAGGAGGAGGAGGAGGAGGAAGGAGGAGGAGAGGAGGAGGGCGTGTTCGCGGTCGTGGTCGTGGTCGTGTCGTGGTCCGTAACGTTTCCGTCGCGTCGCGTCACGTCGTCGGCGCCGTCACGTCGTCGTCGTCGTCTTCGTCTGTCGTCGCTGTCGGTGTCCTCTTCGTGGTCGTCGTTTTGTAGTTGGATGAGAGAAGGAGGAGGAGGAGGAGGAGGAGGAGGAGGAGAGGAGGGAAGAGGAGGAGGCGGAGGCGGAGGCGGAGGGGGAGGCGGAGGAGGAGGAGGAGGAGGAGGAGGAGGAGGAGGAGGAGCGAGGAGGAGGGAGAGGAGGAGGAGGAGGAGGAGGAGGAGGAGGAGGAGGAGGAGGAGGAGGGGGAGGAGGAGAGGATTCGGAGGGGCAGGAGGTGGAGGAGGGGGATGATGATGATGATGTGATGATGATGATGATGGATGATGATGATGATGATGATGATGAGATGATGATGATGATGATGATGATGATGATGATGAGGAGGAGGAGGAGGAGGAGGAGGAGGAGGAGGAGGAGGAGGAGGATCAGTGTGAACCCAAGAGCCATCAACGATGTTGGAATACACCCTTCCTCCAAGCTCCCTCTCCATCGGCCCCTACAACGGTTCAGTTCCATTGAGGGATCTGCCTCGCTGAAGAAAGACAACCGTTTGAAGACCTGGAAGCGTGCCCAAACATTGTTCTCGGGATTGCAACGCCACGGATCAACCTGATTGTTGCGTCTTGACGTTCCTGGATCGTGCCAGAACGCAGGCGAGCTGGCAGGCCTGTCAAGAGGTGGTCTGTCGCGTAACCCATGAATTTTCTGATCGATTGTATTCTCCCTGTTTCACCATCCAACGCCTGCCCAGGCAGTTTTTTAACTGCCAGCATCGGATCTCTCCCGGCAGGGAGTGGACGTCAGGCCGTTCTGTCTGTCTGTCGGTCTGTCAATACCGCGAACCAACGTAACTGTTGCACCCGCAAAATCTTGAATCTTTCCAAAACATAATTTCTGGTACGTTCATCGTGGGAATCCGTCAAACTCTTGCAAATGTGATGAGCGACTGTGCGTGGTGCTAAGGCGAGAGTCACATTTTGAAAAGGAGCCGCCCTCAATCCGTGAAGGTTTTGCAATTTGTAGAACGAATGTGCGCGGCGCCAAGGCGGGAGCCACATTTCGAAAACGGGTTATCCTCAGTCCGTGAAGGTCTTGCTTTTTTTAAATGAAAGTGCGCGGCGCTCAGGCGCGAGCCACATTTTGAAAACGGGTTATCCTCAATCCGTGAAACTTGTTGCAAATGGTGAGAACGAATCTGCGCGGCGCTAAGGCGAGAGCCAAATTTTGAAAACCACCTGCCCTCCATCTTTTAAAACTGTGAGGAGCTCTCAGGCGAAACGCCCGGCCCGCCCTAAAAACTGGCCTCGGGGTGCGACAGGGAACAGTTATCCGTAAGGGCATCGCCCCCTGCCGCCGGCCCCCCACTCTTAGAATGGGACTTGCCAGAGCTGTGCTGGGATGTCTGGAGGCTCACGTGAAGGTTCGCAAATACTAGGTGATTAGGAGGGGTTTATGGTTCTGAATCTGCGAATATTGCATGATTTACTACGGCTTATGGCCTCGGGAACGCGAGTATAAGGTAATTTACAAGGGTTATGGTCTGGGGGACGCGAATCTGGTATACTTTACGAGGGTTTGTCGTCTCGGGGGCACAAATCTGGCGTAGTTTTCAAATGTTTATGGCCTCGGGGGCGCACATATGGTATACATTACAAGGGTTTACTGTCTCGGGGACGCGAATATCGCGTAATGTGGCCTCGAGGACGCATGTATGGGGTAATTTACAAACGGATTATCGTTTCGGGGACACGAACATTGCGTAATTTACACGGGTTTAGGGCCTCGGGGGCGCGAGTCTGCCGTAATTTTCTAGGGATTCTGGCCTCGGGGATGCGACTATCAAGTATTTTTACGTGTCCCACGCCACCCCAGGAATTCAGAGAACCCTCCCAGAGCGTGGTTAAACATGTCGTTTGAGGCTCCCACCCCTCGCGCGGACAGCAACAATTAACAGTAAGGAAGCAGACAGCAGGACTGTAACAGTGGAAATTGGAAACTGCAACGTGAACAGGGAGCTGCAATCTTCACCCTCGCAGCCTGTTGGCCCCGCATGCCCTCCCCCATCTCTGATGAATTCAAGCTTCGCGCGGCCCGCTTAGCTTCGACCGGAAGAGGTGCGCTCTCGACCCGCGGATCAACAAACTGTTGGCCCCGCATGGGGGCGGGCGGATTTACAAGGGAAAGGAAAAGGAATGGAGGAGGAGGAGGAGGAGGAGGAGGAGGAGGAGGAGGAGGAGGAGGAGGAGGAGGAGGAGCGACACCTTGGAGCGTCGCTCGTTCTTGCTGTGCGGGTTGACTGTGTCGTGCCTCCTTGTCACACGGGTCGGCTGTACTTGCACGGGCGCGCGCCGCTTTGCGGCGAACGCAACGCGCTCGCGCGCGGCCCCGCCTCCGACGACGCCTCGGGGGTCGCGCACGGGCGCCGGCAGAGCTCCCGCGGGCAACCCTCGCGCCGGCCCGCGGCCATCTGGAGGGGCGGCCCGCGGAGCAGCGCCCCCGGGGGCTCGGAGGTGTGCACGTTTTGGGTGCTCGTGGTGGGGACCTTCCCAGGGCACACCCAAATTGAGCGCCAGTTCTTTTGCATGCTTGGCCCTGCAACGATTTTCAATTCGTCGCTTTGCTGTTGAATCTCACCATGGCGGGTCTGAGGTACTGGAGTCCACCTTGGAGGGCACACTAGATGGACCTGTTCGGCTTCAGTTCGGCCCCAGTCAGGCTCAAGTCCGACGCCAGTTCGACTCAAGTTCGACTCAGGTTCGACTCGAGTTCGACGGACGTTCGACGCAGCTTCGACGCACGCGTGGAGCGGGTGGTTACAGGAAGGCCCCCAGAATGAGCAGCCAACATGTTTCTCTCGGCGAGGACCTTCGAGAAACATCCTCGAGCATCTGGCAGCAACACGCACGCACGACACCGACAAATGCACGGGGAGCGGACGTCCGAGCGATGGCAAGGACCCCGGGCATGGGCGGACAGCAGTGGAGCGGTTGGTCGGCGTCGCCCGAGACGGGGAGCGTCGGCCCCGCGTGGCTCTCACACACCGGGTCGGCCAGAGGTCGAGTGGGCGTCGAGGGCCTTAGGCGGGGGTCCATGCAAGCGGACGTCAGTCAGAGCGCCGGATCTTGCAGGATCTTGCAGGGCCAGGGTCGTGCTGACCCGTGCTTGGGTGCAGGACCCCGCAGGATTCGGCAGGATCCTGCACAGCCCGACGGAACCCGGCTTGGATTGACCCGTGTCAGTAGATCCCCGAGCAGGGTATCGAGTACAGAGTCGATTCGCCCCGAAGTCGAGTTCCCGTCGGTTCTGCGAGACATGTTGTAGTGCTCCGCAGATATACTGACTGTTTTCTCCTGCTTTTCTTTGGGGTTGCACGAGCAAATCAATTTTGGGAGAAGTCAATTTGACGCTTCGCGTATCCCCACTAGCCCATCCAGACACGATCGGAGGTTATCTCGAGCCTTGTACGGCCAGAGGCTGTCGGAGACTGTCCTGAGACATGCTCAGCTAACTATCTTTGACCATTTTGAGCGTGTCTTGAGGCCTCTTGGAGGTCTGTCGGAGGCTATATTGAGCCATGCTCGACCTCCTGGGACCATCTTGGAGGTAGGAGGAGGAGGAGGAGGATGAGGAGGAGGAGAAGAAACAGAGAGAGAGAGAGAGAGAGAGATAGAGAAGGAGGAGCAGGTGGAAGTGGGGGAGGAGGAGGAGGAGGAGGCGGAGGAAGAGGAGTAGGACGAGGAGGAGGAGGAGGAGGAGGAAGGAGGAATGCGGCACGATGAAGAGGAGGAGGAGGAGGAGGAGGAGGAGGAGGAGGAGAGGAGGAGGGGGAGGGAGGATGCAGGAAAGGAAGAGGAAGGAGCAGACGATGACAAGGATGAGGGGAAGTCGGGCTTTGGAGATATGTTGTTGTCAGAGCTTCTGGAAGGACGACTGAGGCTATCTTAGGGACTCTCTGAGGGCCCCCGTGGGGCCTCTTGGGGCACTCTTGGGACCCTCTTGGGGCTCATGTCGGGGCTCTTTGGGTCCTATTGGGGCTCATTGGATGGGTCTTGGAGGCCTCATTCACCCCATGGCTCAAAAGGAGGGGGGCCCTGAATTCAAGTCCCCCCCCTCCGAGTTCCAACGACGCCGTCTTAGGGCCCTCTTGAGCCGCCCTTGGGGCGCTCGTTGGCGCTCTTGCGGTCCTCTTGGGGCCCTCTTTGGCCCCTCTTGGGGCTCTTTTGGGCCGCCTTGGTTGGGGCAACCTTGATGCTCAAGAGCACATCCGAATGGAGGCATTTTGGCCTCTTGGGGAGGTCCTTGGATGATTCGAAGGGCACTGGAAGCCGTCTCTGCGCCGTCTTGAGGCGTCTTCGATGCACGTCGGCATCTTCGGCTATCTTGGGTCATCTCTGATGCCCTCTTGGGCCCTCTGAGGCCCTCTTGGAGCCACCTGGGCGCTCTGACCGCTCCGTCCCCGCCCGCTCCCAGGCCCACGGGAGGGGCAGGGGGGAGGGACAACCTCCTCCCCCGAGCAGGGGATGGAGGGGAGCTTTGGCAGAGACATGGCAAACTCGTTAAGCCACCCACAGTCAACGCTCGTGGTGAGGACGCGCGCCTTCGTCTATGTTGCCTTTGCGTCCTTGTCTCTGCGGCCCGTCCTTTGCCATTTTCACTGGTTGCACGGCGCCCGAAATATCCCAGTTTCGGCCTCCAAGGATCTTGCTTCCTTACCGTCCTTCCGTGATTTACGTTTTGACTCCAAGCCCAGAGGGCTGGTGGCCATCCTTCTTTTTTCATGGGTTCGACGAGATAATCAAATTTGGGGGACATTCAACCTGCATAGGAAGGATGGGCAACCTTCCCAAAGGTACCCTTGCAGCCTTGCCTCCTGGGCCCATCCTTGGCCACTTTCGTCGGCCGCGCCCCGCTCGAAAGGCTTCGACGTGGCCGTCCAAGGCCCTTGCATCCTTACCGCGCATCCTTACTATACTGGTTGACTGTACTCGGCCACGCGCAGAGTAGGGTAAGGGGAGGAGGGGGTAGCTGCTTAGAAACACCCTGTTTCTTAGAAGGCGGAGTGAGACCGAGCACTCCGTCAGGCGATCGCAAACAAAGATTGGCGACGGGTCCCGTTTCCATGCGAGCTCGCGGGTTTCCGCCGCGGAGCGAGGCGTCACCGGCCGCGCTTTGGGGAGGGCAGCTCCCCCGATGAATGGATTTGGCGACCGCGCGCCACACCTACGGATTGCTAATCCATGTTTGCGCGCTCCCGATCCGTGCGGACCCTTTCCGCACAGACTCAGCATCCTCCGAGTCACAGCGCCAAGCTCCGTGGCGCGGGCCCCAGGGGCATGCGCGAGGCGCGGGGTGCGGCCCCCAAGAATGAATGTACGCCGACACCACCTCCATCCTTCCCCGCTCCCCTCCACCCTCCTTGTCCCCTCCTCTCTCTCGGGAGAGGGACGGGGTGAGGGAGGTGGCGGTGATGTAGATCTTAGGGCCCCATACCCAGAGGTGCGATGTCCTGATTTCTCCAGTACGGGGTATCCGGAAGTCCCGACCCTTCCCCCAGGACCGGTTTCTCAGCCTGAGTCGTTTCTTGATGGTTTCGGGGACGGCCAAGAGGGGGACGATGACAGGGGGGGTGGATATCATGGCGTGGGCCATGATACTTCTCCAGATCTCATGGCGCCGCTTCTTACTTCATTGCGTCCCTGGCTCCCCCGCTGGGCCGCGCACACGCCGCCGGCCATGATTTGCGCCCCCCCCTCTTGGACACCCCCCTCTTGGCCGCTCCCGAGCCAGAGGCCCCCCGGGGAGATGCCCAGGGGATTGGCGGCATCGCGGCTTCCCCCCCCCCCCCCCGGGTCGGCGCACCCAGGCCTCCAACGTCTAGCGAAACCTCGAGGCGGCCTCCCTCCAGGCCTCTCGAAGAGGGTACGCTTGAGGCCTCTCGAGGCCTTTCGAGGCCCCTCGAGGCCTCTTGGAGGCCTCTCGAGGCCTCTTGGAGGCCTCTTGGAGGCCTCTCGGGGCCTCTCGAGGCCTCTTGGACACCCCCCTCCTGGCCGCCCCCGACGGTTGTGGGGTCCTGCAGAGGCCCAGCACGGCCGCAAGCTCTCTCCGTCCTGCGTCTCTCTCCCGGCGCAGGCACGTCTCAGGACGGAGAGGGCCTCGGCGCGAGCCCTGGGCGCGGAGGCGGGAGCCGCATCTTCGAAGCGACCCGCCCTCCATTAGTGGACTTGGCCCCATCCTCCTCCTCCTCCTCCTCCTCCACCTCCTCCTCCTCCTCCTCCTCCCCCTCCTCCTCCTCAACATGTTTGCTCAGGTGTGATGTGTGATTGCCGCTTGTCCTGCGCGGCACGCATTTTGTCCCCTGCTGAGCCGAGGGGTCGTGCGACGTGGCCTGCGAAGGAACGAGCGAACGAGGACCATAAATGGCGGGTGGGGAAGTCTCAGTCGAAACGCCCAGGCCGCCCTTCCGACCAGTCCCGGAGTGCGACAGGAAGGAGTTACCTATCCATAGGGAAAAAGAATGGAGGAGGAGGAATACGAAGAGGGGATGCGATGTCCAAGGTCGATGGGGTGGACGGCAGGAGGGTGCCGAGTCCCCAGGAGCCGGACCTGTACATACCGGCCATGGGCTTCGTCACTTACGTGCTGCTGTGCGGCCTCATCCGAGGTTTGCAGGCTTGTCGCGGGGGCGGGTACCAGCCTGAAACATGCTTCTATACCTACCTAAGACAGGCACCATCAAATCCCGAGGCGGATCTTGGGGATTCCCGCAGTTCGTGACCAGGAAATCCTTACGATTGTCCTCGCCCTGGGCTGGACAATTCCTAGGTATACGGATGAGCGCGAGGCTGGTCAGGGGTGGGGGGGCGCTGTCAGCGCAGGGACTCTTTGTGGCGTCGTCGCCGCCGTCGTCGCCGCCGCCGTGGGATTGCTGTCGGTTCGCCGCCGTCGCTATCGTTGTCGGGTTGCCACCGTCGTCGTCGCCGCCGTCGTCGTCGTCGTCGTCGTCGTCGTCGTCGTCGTCGTCGTGTCGTCGTCCTCGTCCTCGTCGTCGTCGTCGTCGTCGTCATCATCGCCGATGCTCTCTCCTCCTCTGACTTCCTCTCCTCTCCTCCTCCTCCTCCTCCTTCCCCTTCTCCTTCCCCTTTCCATCCGCTCTAGTAGCCCCTCGAACCCCCTCGTGGTGCTTCCCTTCAGCAAGGACGACGACGACTACGAAGACGATGCCTGCGGCGGCGGCGGCGACGGCGACCCTGGGCTCCCCGAGGCCCCGGGAGGCGGAAGGGTTGAGGGAAACCTCAACCTTGGGTCGACCTAAACGGAGTGTTGGCGACTTCGTGGGCCGTATTCGTTTCGATGTCGTTTCGCAGCAAAGGCGGAGTGGAGACAAAACAGAAAAACACGAACACAATGCGACAACGAAACACATTGTTTTAGTCGAGCCCTGCCTTGATCCTCGGGTCTCGATCCACTGTTCAAAATAAACTCCGAACTCCGTCCACCTCGGCCAGCTTGCCAACCTTCGCCCAGCCGCGTCGCCGTCATTGTTGTCTCCCTCGACGGTTGCGACGACGATTGTAACGACGACGATTGTAACGACGACGACGACGAAGACGACGACGACATCACGACGACGTCGACGACGACGACGACGGCGGTGGCGACGACGACAACGACGACGGCGGGTGGCGGCGACGACGACGACGACGACGGCGGTAGCGGCGACGGTGGCGGCGACGACGACGACGATTTTGACTGCGGTTGCGATTTCGACGACCTCTCGCGGCGCTGGCCCGCGGCGCGCGGCGCGCGGCGCGGCGCCGGCCTGCGGGCCCCCCAGGACAACTTCCACCCGGACGTGCTCTACGCCACGCTCTCTTTCGCCACGGCGCGCCCCGCCCCGCCGTCTGGTTCGCTCCCAGCAGTAGGCTTAAGTCGGGCGTGTCCCTCTGCAGGAGGAAGACTCAAAAATTGTCAACAAATAGTCTGGGGACTATTTTTTGAGTATTCATGTTGAGCATTTTAAGGGTATTTTATTTGAATATTTTTTCATTGTTCGTCCAAGATCCCCCTGTAGGGGGACAGGCCCAACCTAGCAGTAGGCACAGGGGGGGGAATGCATCGACCCCCAGCTGGCCCGCCCGACAGGGGCCCGACGGCCCACTCCGCCCAGGATCGCGCGGCTCGCGATCGGGGGCCCATCGCCGACCTTTCTGCGGTGTGCCCCAAGGCCCCAGAGTCGATGCTTCCCCCCCCCCTCCCCTGAGCTGATCTCCCGCCTGCCGCTGCCCCTCACCTCGAGCGCTGTCGGAGGAGGCCAGGGCGAGGATGAATCCGTTCCAGAGCGTTCCGGAACGCGCTCAGAGCGTCCTAGAACGCTCTGGGGAGTCCGCGGTCTTCCAGAGCCGCCGGATCTCAGAGATTCTCGATCTATCCTCACCCGATCTATCTTCACCCGATTCTCGGCTCGAAGGCGAAGCTTCGTCGTTCCCGCGGCTACCCTTAAGTCGGGCCTGTCCCTCTACAGGAGGGATAACTATTCAAACATTGTAAAAACTAGTATAGGGGACGATTCTGAATATTTGAAGACTCTTTTTTGGTGTTGTTGGACACTTTTTTGTTTGTCGCCTAAGATGCGGTCAAGGATATGGCGCTGCTCCCCTGGACGACCTCGACGACCCCGCCCAAGGCAAAAGTGGAGCGGCTGCAACTTGGGCGGCGGCTGAGTGCGCCGGGCAAGCAAGAGCCCCGCGCGGCCGGGGCCCCAGGAAACGCCCGGCCCGAGGCGGAGGCGCCCAAGGCGGGGCTGCTGGCGGCAAGGCGCCGAACGGGAACGCGGCGATCACGGAGGTGGACCGCAGCAAGGGTGACGCCACCGCCAGGCGCGCATTCCAAGGAAAGAAGCGGGCCGACGTTGCGGCCAGGCCGCGCAGCTTCAATATGGCCGGATGAGCACGGCCGCGGAAAGGGCGAGGAAGCCCGAGCGCTCCGAGCGAAGCTGGGCGAGGGTCTGCCGCGCAATGGCCCGCGGGCTGTCGCGAGGCTCGTCGACGACGCCGAGGTTCTGCACGAACGAAATGGGTACGGAAAGAATGGGTACAATGCCCAACACAGTTCCTGTCATTTTGAACAGGACTCGCTGTCCGCGCCGCCGCGGCCTGTGTCCATTTGAGACAGGAGGCCGCCTGACCAACAGCGGCCGCTGTTGGTTTGGGACAACATTTGTTGTTGGGCATTGTACCCATTCTTTCCGTGACCATTTCGGGCGTCCAAAGAGGTGAAGGCTCAGGACGCTCGCCGAGGAACGGCAGGAGAAGCGGCCGTAGGACTGGCGCTCCCAGGTCCAGAGTACGCAGAAGAAGGCTCGCGAGTGGCTCCGAGACTGCACGCCAAAAGCCACGTTGGTGAGGGAGGGCGAGACCGCGGCGCAGGACGCCAACGCGGCGCTCGGCATGTTCTGCAGGAGGCGGAGAGAGCCATGGCACCGAGAAAAACCGCCTGCACACAGGTTGCGGGAGAAGCAGGGGCAATGGCCGCCGACGCTCTCGGAGCAGGAGCGGCCCAAGCTCAGCGACGAATTCGTGAAGAAGGGGTGCGCAGGCGCGGGCGGGCGCGCTCGAGCGCAGGGCCTGACGGCTAAGTCGTGGACGCCACGTTCGCGAGCCATCACCTACCTGCTGAGCGAGATGGAACAGGCCGCCTGCGTTTCAGACGGGTGGCAGCAGCGCCGGTAGGCACGCCTGCCGAAGGCCGCTCCCGAGGGAGGCAGCGGCGCGCTGAGCGCCGAGGATAATCGGCCCATCTTCGTGGCGAGTGCCTGACACAGGCTCTGGGCCACCTTCTGGGTGCGTTCAGAGGCCAGTCGCAGGAGGCAGGGCGCCCGGCGGGGCCCGGTGGTCGGCGCGGAGAAAGGCCTCGAGTTGCAACGGGCCGCGGCGTCCGCGATCGTGGCGGCGATCGTGGGCGTGCGCGTCGCCTTCTAGGATTGCGGCCTCGCTTTCGACGTGGCGGGCCCCGTCGTCGCCGGCCGCGTGCTGTCCGAGCCGGGCCTCCTTCCCAACCTTGGCGGCATGCTGATGAGCGCGCGGGGGAATCAGCGCCGGTGGCTGCAGCTCGCGGGCTGCGCCCCGCAGGGGCCGCAGAGGGTCGGCAGCGGCCTCCCCGAGGGAGACCCCTGGTCACCAGCGGCCCTCTGCGCTATGCTAGCTCCGCTCAACGTGCAGCTGCGCGCCGACCACCGCGCTTGGAAGAGCCCCGGGATCGCCGCCGCGCTCCGGGCCCCTGACAACTGGACAACGTGGTCAGCGACGCTGTGCTTGAAGGAAAACGAGAAGAAGAAGCAATTGCTGCACCGGCGCCCTAGCCAATGGCGGCTACTTGCAGAGGCGGGGGTCGACCCGGCCAGCGTCCGCGATGCCATCGACGCGCTGGAGGCCAAGATCACCGGAGGGCGCGGCAGGGCGCTTTCCAAGAGAGAGAACCAGCGACTCAAAACAGCAGAGGCGCAGCTCGTCAGGGCGCGCCGCCCCCCGCGCCAGCGGAAGGGGAAAAAGGATATGTGCCGCGTGGCCGCCGCCAAATGCGGCGCTCGGATGGATCGAGCAGCCGGCGCCGACGGGGGCGGCGGACCGGTTGCAGAAAGGCGTCGCGCAGGCCTTGCGTCCTATTCGGCAGAGCGCTCCGCCTCTACGTAGCTTGGCCCGGGGGCGCAGAGCTGACCCCCGGCGCAGAGCGCAACGGCGCGCTATCGTGGCGCTGGCTAGAGCGGCGTCCAAGCACGCGCGCCAGCGGCCAGTTCGCCCAGGAGCTGCCGTGGACGCACAAGGGAAGTTTCGCCGCCGATGTCAACGGCCACCTCGAATGGACAGGCTTGGGGGCCGCCGCCGACCGGGGAGCTTGGAAGCACGCTGGACCGGGAGACGCCACTAATTCGCTGGAACACTCCGGTCAGGCATGGGGGGGCTCAGGGCGCCGGGGCGTGCGCCGCGCGAAGCTTGGCGCCGCGCTCAGCGCAGCGGCTTCCGCAACTGGAAGCGCCGCGACGCGGCCGTCGTCGGACGGAGCGGCGTCGGCTGCAACCCCGCGCGGTGCTTTGACGAGGGCCCGGGAAAGCGATGGGGGTGCTGGCGGGCGCCGTCGTCTCACCCATGTGTAATGCAATCGCCATGGCCATGGCGCCAGGAGGTGCCCCAGTCTTGGGGCGTGCCCTTGGCGTGGTGCGCCGCAAGGAACACTGGGCCACCTCGCGGGGAAGGGCGCTCGCGCGCCTGGCCGGCCGCTGGCCCCGCCCGCCGACGTTCTTCAACGTGTGCAGTTCTGGCCGAAGGGCGCAAAGGCGGCGCGCGCAGTGGGCGACGCCATTCTCCGCTCGGCGCGCACCCTCGACGACTTCCTCACGCAGGAGAGGCGCCCTGCAGGTTTCGTCGTCCACCCCGGCGAGTCTGCAGACAACTTGGCTTAGGGGGCCTTGACGTCTGCGCTGGCACGGTTCTCCAGACGTCCGTTGCCGTTGACAACTCAGTGCAGCGGCTGGCGGTGCAGTTCGCGACTGGTGGTGCAGCTCGCGACTTGGACTTAGCAGTTCGTCTTCCTCCGCCCTTTCCTCTCTTGTCGCAGCCGCGCTGTCGATTTGTTCGGGCAACGGTCCACTGCGTGAGTTTGCTAATTGCATGTCGGCTCGTGCGGTGTCCCAATTTGTTTTGCGAGCGTTTGATTCGCGCTGTGGCTATGTCGCCCCGGCTGTGTTGCGTGGATTTGTCTTGGCCACCGCGCTGTCCACTAATGCCCTTCCAGTCGGGGTGCATTTTGTTGCGTTTCCTCTGGTCTGCGGCCGGCCTGAGGGAGGGGGTAATTCGTTACCTTTCACGCGCTCGCTCTCCCTCGGGCCACGGTTCACCTCGTGAGTTGTCCTTCTGCAGGTCGGCTCGTGGGCTGCACCCGGTTTGCCTGGTTTTTCTTTGCGTGCTTCGCGCGTCCAGGGTAACGCAGGGACGCGCAATTAGAGAAGCAGCCATGTGGGCGCGGTTTCGCTTGAGACGGGGGGGGCCCCCTGAGCCGCGTTCCGACTGTGGCTTAGAAATGTTGGAGGCTGGCAGTTCCGAGCGAGCAACAGCAGTCACATGTTGCTGAGTTTTGGCTACTTGTACTCTTCTCCAGGAGGCTCCACCAGTATTTCTACCCCCATTCGATTGCGATGGGATTCGATTGCCCCCTGCCCCCCTCTGCTCCCCCCCTGTTGCACGTTGCGCGAACTAGCGGGCCCATCTATCTGCTTCTTGAGCCATTTTGGCCCGTTGCTAGAAGCGGAATAGCGGCTTGGAGCGGTTTCTGAAGGTAATTTGCGATCGCCATTTTCTTGTTTTCTTGCTCGCGCTCCGACTGGCGCAAGACACTCGCTCGCTCTGGCTTCATTTTATACTCATGAGAGACTGGTATATCCTGGCAGTTCTGTTTTTAGAGTACACTCGCGTGCGCTAGCGTCTGGTATTCTATGAGAAAGCACCGACCCAACATCGGCTAGCATCGAATCAGCGCCGACAGGCGTCGATAAGCGTTGGCTAGCGTCGGTTAGCGCAAGCTCGCAAGAGCCAGGAAGATGGCATGGGATGCTCCCATGAGTTGCCATCGAGTTTTCGGGAGGAGCGGATGAACATCGAGGTTCTTGGATTGAGAAAGTTGGTATTTGGGCTTGGCGGGTAATTCTTTACGCTTCGCGTATCCCCACCAGCCCATCTCTCAACAGCAACTCTTGCGAAGCGTGCCGACAGTCGTGTTTTTCAGGCGTGTTCCGCCTGCCCCCGCATATCTCCCCTGTTACTCCTTCCTCCCGCCTCCTTGTACATCCTCCTTGTGGGGGGAGCGGGAGAAGGACGAGGCGGAAGAGGAGGGAGAGAAAGCGCGCCTCGTGGTTTGAGTCGTTTGTGGCTTCTCGTCCTGGTGTGAGTCGTTCGGGCCCTTCTTCCTGGTGTGAGTCGTTCGGGCTCTTCGTGGTGTGAGTCGTTCGGGCTCTTCGTCCTGGTGTGAGTCGTTTGGGCTTCTCGTGGTGTGAGTTGTTCGGGCCCCTCGTCCTGGTGTGAGTCGTTCGGGCCCCTCCTCCTGGTGTGACTCGTTCGGGCTCCTCGTGGTGTGAGTCGTTCGGGGCCCTCGTCGTGTGTGAGTCGTTCGGGCTCCTCGTGGTTGCTTGTATGAGCGCTGCCCCTCCTCCGGGTGTGACTCGTTCGGGCTCCTCGTGGTGTGAGTCGTTCGAGGCCCGCGTCGTGGTGTGAGTCGTTCGGGCTCCTCGTGGTGTGAGTCGTTCGGGCGCCTCGTCCTGGTGTAAGTCGTTCGGGAACCTCGCCCTGGAGTGAGTCGTTCGGGCTCTTCGTGGTGTGAGTCGTTCGGGCCCCTCGCCCTGGTGTGAGTCGTTCGGGCTCCTCGTGGGGCCTCTTGGGGGCCTCTTGGTGCCTCTTGGGGCCTCTTGGGGGCCTCTTGGGGGCCTCTTGGGGACCTCTTGGGGGCCTCTTGGGGGCTCTGGGGGCCTCGTGGGGGCCTCTTGGGAGCCTGTTGGGGGCCTCTGGGGGCCTCTTGGGGGCCTCTTGGGGGCCTCTTGGAGGCCTCTTGGGAGCCTCCTGGGGACATCAAGGCGCCATCTTGGGGCCTCTTGCGACCTCCTCAGAAGCGCAAATGAGCGCTACCCCCTGAGAAAGACAAAATGAGCCCCAAACCTTCGTAAAATCAATGATTCTGAGAACAAGGAAGAGGAGCGCTGCCCCCTCAGAAGGCCAAAATGGGGCCCAAACCGTAGTAAAATCAATGATTTTGGCGTCACAGAAGAGGAGAGGGTTTTTTCTCTATCCCCCCGTCGGGGCGAGAATCCTCGTGAGGGTCGTCGTTTTTTGGCCCTCCCAGGCGTCGAAAAGGACCCCCCTGACCACCCGTGGGGCGCCCTCTCCAGGTCCAGGGGGAGGGGGGAGGGGGAGGGGTAAACCTCTCCCCGAAGGGGAAGAAGGGGGGTTGAGGACAGAGAGGGCTCCCTAAACCACTCACGCCCAAAGGGCTGGTGGGATTATGGGACAATCTGGGCCTCCTGGGGCTTACGCCCCAAACTGCCGCCGAACTAGTGAGAGGTCAGCGAGGCACCGAATCTGTTTTTCAACTGCGTGTGAGTGGCGCTCTGCTGCCTGCTGCGGGTCTTGGGATCCGGCTCTGGGTGGTCGTCCACTCTCACGCCCAGCAGGCAGTATATTCGGGCGTCTTCGGGCCTCGTCGGGGGAGGAGCAGCGGGGGGCAATCCGCGTGGGGCGAGCGAGGATTGTGGGACAGAAGGTCTTAACGTCAGGAGGGGAAAAACCACAGACACGATTAATCGTCCACTCCCAAGAAAATATGGGAAAATATGGGAAATGGGGGGGAAGACAAAAACCCAGAAAATATGGGAAAATATGGGGAATCATGTTATTTGTGTGCATTTATTTGTGTGTCCTGGGGCCCCTTCGTAACGGGCCTCTGGATGACCCCTGAGCTGCCACCGCGGGCCGAGGAGGTGCGCGAGAGGTGCGCGTTTTTTCTCGCCCCATGTTTACCCAGGCTCCCAGACGGGGTCGGAGTCGACGAGGTCGGAGGGTCGCGCCGCGCCACGGATGCATCGGTGACGTGGACGTCACCGTTGCGTCGCCGACGTAGATTATGCATCCCCGATGCATTGGTGATGCATCGGCGATGCGGCGCGATGCTCCGACCCGATCAATTCGTACCCCATCTCAGAGGCCTCTTGTTTACTGCCCCCCGTTGACGAACACCCCACCTTTTCTGGGACCCCCCGAAGCGTCCCGAGGCCTCAGAGGATTTTGGGAGGCTTTTGGGAACCTTTGAAGGCCTCCTGGGGGGCCTCACAGGGACTTCCGGGGTCGCACTCGTCGCCACGGCTGGGTTCGCTGTAAAGGAAGCCGCGCTTTCTTTCTACGGAGGGAGGACGTCGACGACGACGACGACGACGACGACGACGACGACGACGGTGACGGCGACTTACGCTCGGGTATCCACAGGCTCCCAGGAGTATTTTGGAGAGGTTCGGAGGTCCTCGAGGAGTTCTTGGATGTTCTCCCAGGGGTTCAGGTCTTCGTGAGTCGTGCCTACCAGAAAACAGGACTTGCGGTTTCAACAAGCTCAGCGGCCCTGGGCCGCCCCCGGGCCCCGAGACCTTGAAGATATATGTCGGCCAAGGTTTGTCGTTGTCGTCGGCAAAGGTTTTTCCAGATTCTCGGCCAAGGTTTTCCTTTATTCCCGGCTAAGGTTTTTCTATGTTTCTGGCCTGTGCGGGTCCTCACCGGGCCTCGTGGCCGTCAGAACGCGACCCAGGAGGAAAAGACGGTCCTGCGGAATGGGTCGAGCCGTCTCGGGGTCGACGTTCTAAGAGAATCTTGATGTGGGGGGTCTGGCTCTGCCAACACCCGGAGAGCGGAGAGGAGGAGGAGGCGTGTTTGCGCTGGCGCCCCGCGCTGGCATGGCCGGGCGCAGGTCGCGCTGACCGTGGAGACGCTGGCAGTCAAGGCGGCGCTGTTTCTGGCTGGCGCGGTGGGGCGGGGGGGGGACAAGCCGCCGGCACAAGGAGGACGAGGAGGAGCGTGGAGGAGGAGGAGCAGGAGGGGGAGGACCAGTGTGAGCCCAAGACGCATCAACGATGTTGCACTCAGCCTTCTGTCCAAGTTCCCTTTTCGTAGGGCCCTGCAATAATGCATTTTCTTTGCGGGGGCTGCCCCCATTGAAAAGCATCCGTTTGAGAAGCCTCAATCGTGCCAAAATGCTATTTCTGGGATTTCAGCGTCGCGAGTCAACGTGAAGCTTGCGTCCTGACGCATCCCAAAACGTGCCATAATATCGTTTCTCGGATTCACAGCGCGAATCAATCTTACTGTTGCTCTCGGACAGTCTTAAATCTCGCCAGAGCAGCATTCTTGACTTTGACCATTCGAATCCTGAAAGCATGTTGCACATTTCCAAAGGGAATGTGCGCGGCGCTAAGGCGAGAGCCGTACTTTGAACATGAACTGCAATTCATCTTGGACATTGCTGCAACCTTTGAAGAAGATGCGCGCGGCGCTAAAAGGCGAGATCCACATTTGGGGCTGAAGCAGAACGCCCTTCATTCGTGAAGCTGCAACATTCTAAGACTGCTACGCGCGGCGCTCAGGCGAGAACCACATTTTGAAAACGGCCCACCTTCCATCCGTGAAACTGTTGCAATCCAAGCTGCAGGATACGGAGAGGGAGTCTCGCGAAACGCCCGGCCCGCCTCACCGACACGTCTGTGGGTGCGACAGGGAGGAGTTATGCATATAAATTAAAGGTGGAGGAGGAGGTTGAGGTGGGGAGGAGGGGCCGAAGGAGGAGGAGGAGGAGGAGGAGGGAGGGTAGGGGAGGAGGAGGAGGAGGATGAGGAGGAGGGGGCGGAGGAGGGAGGAGGAGGAGGAGGAGGAGGAGGTGGAGGAGGAGGAGCAGAATGAGGAGAATGACCCCCTTGCTTTTCTGGTAAAGGGCCCCATAAGGTTTTTTTTGGAGCCAACAGGGGCCCAAAAGGGGCCCTATTCTTCACACCCCACTTGGGTCACTCCAATTGTCACCCGCCCGAAGGTGGGGGGGGGAGGCGCGCGAGAGTGCGCGAGTCCGGATTGTCAGGGCATCGACGTGTTCGCCCTTATTCCTCTCGCCCCGTCCGCCCTGGATCGGGGGAGGAAGGGAGGGGGAGAGGGAGTGGCTGAGGCCCGAGGGAGGTGCTTCCACTTTCTCCTCCCTCCCTCCTCCCTCCCTTCTCCCTTTCTCTTCCCTCCCTCCCTCCTCCTCATCCTCCTCCTTTTCCTCCTCCTCCTCCTCCTCCTCCTTTTTTGCTTTGGAGAGGGACAACGGAAGCGAGCTCTGATGGGACGCTAAACGAAGCCGACCAGTTGATAGACACCGTGAGGTTGGCCACACGTCTTTCAACGCGGAGGCGTCAGAGGCATTTGTTGTGCCGAGCCTCCCTCGACTCCATCGTGGAGCTGGTGCGGCTGGGAAGGGAGGACGGGTAGAGTGGTTGAGATTGTGACTTCCTTTTTCACGCTCCGCCTCCTCCTCCTCCTCCTCCTCCTCCTCCTCCTCCAGCGCTGAGCCCCCCTGGCGGCGCCTCCAGCGCCGCCCCGGCGCGCTCCGCTCGCCAGGGAGGGGGGTCGAAATCCGCGCGGAGAGCCAACAGTTTCTTTTCAGGGGGGGAAGTGACACACAGACATAATCGTCGACTCCCAGGAAACTACGGGAGTATGTATGTATGCATGTCTGTCTGTATGTATGTATGTATATATATATGAATGTATACATGTATGCATGTATGCATGCATGCATGTCGCATGTCTGTATACATGTACGTATGTATGTATGTAGGAATGAGGTATGTATGCACGTATGTATGTATGTATGTACGCCTGCCTGCATGTATGTGGATGTGTATGGAGGTATGCATGCATGTATGTATGGACGTATGTATGTATGTATGTATGTATGAATGTATGTATGTATGTACGTATGTATGTATGTATGTATTTATGTATGCATGTATGTATGAATTTATGTGTGTTCGTATGCATGCATGTATGTATGCATGTATACATGAATGCATGCATGCATGCGTGTATGCAATTATGCAGACAGTCATGCATAAATGCATGCATGCATGTATGTATATATGTAGGTATGTATGCATGCATGTGTGTATGTATGCATGTAGGTATGTGTGTGTATGTATATATGCATGTATGTATGCATGCATGCATGCATGCATGCGTGTATGTACGTATGTAGATATGCACAGGGAATGTGTGTGTGGGATACGAATACCCAGAGCATGGCATCTTCACACATCTATATTTGCACGTCTATATTTTTGTGTGTATATATATATATATATAGAGAGAGAGAGAGAGGGAGGACATCCTGGGATGTGTGCCCATTCATTTGTGTGTCCCTAGACCCCTTCAAATCTTGTGGCACGTTGCGGCGGGGGCTTTTCGGGGGACGCTCGGGTTGCCCACTTGGGGTTCTGCCGGACAGGGTCGGGTGGCGCCCCACGGGCTTCCCTGGCCAGAGGTGTCTCCAGGATTCCCGGGGAGGCCCAGAGGGGGCCTCCTCCTCCTCCTCCTCCTCCTCCTCCGCCTCCTCCTCCTCCTCCTCCCACCCCTCACGAGGCTCAGAGGGCCCCAGGGGCTCTGACATGGCGTGAACGACTGGGGACACCTTGGCCCATGAGCATGTGTAGAAACACCCACAGGAGGAGTGTTGTCAGTTCGGGGGAAGGAACACGGAACCATGGCCACGGTGTCCGGGGATCTTGTCGATGCCATGGTCCATGTCCGCCGTCGCCGACTCGCGAGGATGATCCACGAACTGACGCTGACCAAGATCAACACGACGTTTCCGCGTTCAGT